>CAJHNH020001586.1:0-158173 GCA_905116865.2 Candidula unifasciata | reverse complement strand
CCAACAGCAGCAGCACCACCGCCACCAACGGCACCATCATCATTATAACCACCACCGCCATTAATACAACCACCACTATTTATAACATCACCAGCACTAATATTAACAGCACCACCAACACCAACAGCATCATCACTACAACCCCCAAAACCATCATCACTAATGCTAGTTCATCCCCTCCCACCCCCACTCTGATTGTCTACTTTGTCCTCATGAGATGAAAGGTGTTATCAAAGCTCAGCTTCTCTTACCCAGTGACCAGCCAATGAACAGTTTACATTTCCATGTACCATGTGTGATCTTTCTTGCACATCCGCACTCGTTATTTTATTCAGAGCATTAGGGATTTCACTTGTAAATGGAATACGGAAGCATAGTATACGAATCAGCAACAGAGAACAGCAAATGCAAACTTGATAGGATTCAGTGCCAAGCCCTGACTTCCATCATGGGCGCTGGCAAAGGGACATCGAGAGAGGCCATGGAGGTAGCACTAGGCATCACACCGCTTAACCTCAGAAGGAAACAACTAACTTATAGCTATTGGATGAAAGCGGCCAACGATGCCAGACACCCAGCTTCAGACGCTTTTCATCATAACATTACCCACCTAGGTGACAGACCGGTCAGAGACATACAGAGACCAGCAGCCTGGGGACGCTGCACTAGAAATTAACGATGATGAGGACTTAGCTAGGACTCTAGAGGCAAGCGTTAGGTTTGTCCCTCAAATCCCTCCATGGAGACTAGAGCTGCCCAGGACAGACATGAGTCTGATTAAAATTATTAATAAGAATACTGAAACATTTGAAGCCAAAGCAATAACAGAAGAATACATAGACCAGATCCGATCAGACAATCTGGTTGCATACACTGACGGATCAAAGAATGAAGCAGGAGAAGTAGGAGCAGGAGTAATAATCCCACAGTGGAATATACAAAGAGAATATAAAATAACAGATCATGTGGCAGTATGCACAGCAGAACTAGTCGGCATAATGAAGGCACTAGAGATGGTAATTAATAAACCTCCAACTAAATTTACCATACTGACAGATTCATTGTCCTCGGTGCAGACGTTAAAAAACACATAAAACTAACAGTAGACCAGATATTAAAGAGACAATCCTAAATTTAACAACTCAGCTCAAGAATAAAGGATGCCAAGTCACCATTGCATGGGTACCAGCACACAGAGGTGTAATTGGCAATGAAAAAGCTGACATAGCAGCCAAAAAGGGAGCAAAATGTGATGTTTTAATAGATGTAGGACTTGGAAAAACAGAAAGGACCAGCATAATCAAACGACATATAATTAAAATGTGGAAACTGCAATGGCAAAGGAGCAATAATGGCAGAGATGCCTACAATAACCTTAAAGAGCCCAGCCTTAACACACAGGTACGGGACAAACTGAAAATTCCAGCCAACAAACTTCTATGGAGAGCTAGATTAGGATGGCACCCAGAAAAATTTACATCTCCACTATGTCTGGACTGCTTTCAATATAATACTCTAGAGCATTATATAATAAACTGCACTAAGTATAAATTGGAAAGGAAACCCATTGAGGAATTTTTTCTAAAACGCAAACAACAAATTACTGTAAACAAATGTTTAAATGTAGAAAGCAATAAAGACATCCAAAAACTGGTTAAACAATACCTTATTAAAACAAATTAAAACTAAAAAGACCAGATTAGGGATTTAGGGATTTACTCAGTATAACAGAAGGAACTGATGAGATGGTAACCCCGAACATCCTAGAGTCAGAGAGATAGTGTAAGTATGATGAGTGCATAGATGTGAACATGGACACATACACAAGGATGAGTGCGTGTAGTATGAGTGCATTTGTGTATAGGATGGATACATAAGACACAGTGTATGTAGGTGGATGGTACGGAATCATATGTGGACGGAACAGTGGGAATATAGTTGTGCGAAAGGTACAGATGAATGAGTACATGGATTTAAATGTATTACTGTATGCATGTATATGTGTGTATGAGTGTGCATGTGTGTATATATATGAGAGCGTGTATACTAATATATTTGTGAGTGTATGAATGACAGTGCAATCAATGAATCATGTGAGGACGGAACAGTGGGAATATAGTCGTGCGAAAGGTACAGATGAATGAGTACATGGATTTAAATGTTACTGTAGTCATGTATATGTGGGTATGAGTGTGCATGTGTGTATATATATATATGTATATTTATATATTTGTGAGTGTATGAATGACAGTGCAATCAAAGAAACCATAAACTGTGTTGCTGTATGTCTGTTCATTAATGAGAACGAATGGAATGAAGGGTGCAAGCAGCAAGAACGTCATCGCACACCATCCACCAAAACATGATACGTCAGTACCGGACAGGTCACATACCAGTAACGGGACATAGCATAAAAGTGACACGACCAAACGAAATTACAGACAAAGCGACACAACACGCATAAGACATGGAAGAGTGAATATCACTACGTGTGGATGTACTCGTTTTTTTTTTTTTTTTTTTTTTATGAATGTAAGCACAGGCATTGGTAAACGCATATGAAAGAGTTTGCGTGTGTACGTAATGTCAATTAGGTATGCATATACGGATAAGTATGAAAGGACGTACAAATATGTAGTGTTGTCTGCATGTATGAGTACTCGAGTGCATGTACGCATACACCTAGTTGGGTGCGTCCATATACTCCGGGGATTCATAAACAAAACCATCCCACTCCACAACATGCATACAACATGCACATGACCGACAGGACTCATAACAAAAATATGACTGACAGCAAATAGGGAATACAAGTGACTCGATAATGACAGGACTAGAACGCATAGCTTCCAATACCACCCCATCACTGGGATGATAGCAAAGGTTGGTATCGTGATACACATAGTCCCGGCAAAAAGCCACGCTAGAATCCAGCAAGACGGCAACGACGAGAATTGACTGAATGGCCTCCCGCTCCCCTTCCCCCCACCTTTCCCTAAATCTTTCGGATGCACTATGAGTTTAAACCCCCAACCCATTCCCACAGAGAGCACTTGAGTTCGTTGCCCAACATGCCACAACAATTCTCATCGCCGATCATTTGGATCTCAAAGCGTGAGCTGGACGGTCCGGTTATATGGTATTTACGTACACCGGAGCTTAGCTATCAACACAACCCGATCACATAATAACAAATGACGACTGGACTCGCTTAAGACTCCACACAAACTCCCACACACATATCCAATACATGACTAACCCGTTCATATTACAGGAAGACAACTATAAGACCACTATGGTCATACGCGGAAAATTTTCACATTTCGGAACTATTCACATTCAAAAACTGTTTTCAGTACTTTTTGGAAAATTAAAATACTCAAAATTTTAAAACAATAAATGGTGGCCGAAAGGTCGTTGTGTTTGGAAGCTCGCTCTCCTTCGAGATACGCCTAGCCAGATCAAAGGGAGACAGAACAAACAGGAAACACCACGAATGAAGAAGAAAGACTTGCACCAGTGACAACAGGACGAGCGGTTTGATACGGAGGGAAGCATTAAGCCAGAAATGGCACAAACACCATTATCCAGTCACGAAAGTGACGCAAATAACCCAGACCACAAATATAGGCGGAGACTGTTAGCAGCCTAGGCTAGCTAGCAGCAGTCTGAACGTGGTCGAGCTTTTCTTTTTTTTTTTTTCTTAAAAGGACTTGGACATTTCACTTGTGGTCGCTACTTCCCCTTCTCGACAAACTGCACTGTGTACTGTTGTTGTGGTTGGTTGGTTGGTTGGTTGGTTGGTTGGTTGGTAGCACTAAATGTTTCGACTATGGTTACAGCCTTTCATTTGAGGAGCTCTTGGCGTAAAATACTTGATATTTCGTCACTACACTGCAGCGAAGCATCTATCAGTTTTGATATCTCGTGTCATATTTGAATAATCCATGCCGAAATACTTATACTTATCACTGAAGATTAAATGCATTATTGATTAATATATTAATTTTAAAATCATATTAACTACTTTGGTAGAACTACGTGTTTATAAATTATCAAGTTATGTATCCCTAATAGAGGGAAACGCAGCATAGGCATACCCACACACTGTTTGTTTTACTAGAGTTGCTGATGCTGCTGCCACTACTGTTATTATGCAACTACTACCACTTCTGCTGATGCTGCTACGGCTACTGCTACTGCTGCTGCTGCTACTACTAGTACTGTTGCTGCAATTACTATTACTATTACTGCCTATGCTTCTAATGCTGATAGTACTTTGCAACATTCTTCGAAATAATGAATTAGGAAGGTCTGTGTTTTTTTTTAAATACACACTACCTCATCCCATAGAAAACTTTAGCTGCAGATTGAATCTAGTTATAAAGTATATAAAGTAGGTCATAGTTTTCTCGTATCATCCTACGGTTACTGGGAAAAGGGCGAATATTAAAGGGGACGAAAATCAAACGAGTTTTCCCTATAGGAATTGACTGAAAATGGTTTAATCGGTTCCCAACCCCAAATTTTGCCTATCTCTTCTTAAACAACAGAATTTCATTCGAAAATCGATATCTTAAGAAAACTGCTAATAAATTTTAATTACGTATTAGCCACTAAAATTATTATTGATGTATCATTGTGATTGAGATTCACTTGTCCTAGTGACGTAAATATTATGTATATAAATTAAATTTTAAAATGAAATGTACTTTTTGGATGAAATTTTTTTTATTGTTTGGAAAGAAGTCACCTTCCACACTATAACACCAGGTAATGTCACTTCCTTTGATTCATATCTGATGATTCATCAGCACTCGCTTTCTGTTTTATTGATTTTTTTTTTTTTTATTCATCGAAGTTATTGGATGTTTTCTTGTTGTTGTTTTAAATATAAATTTTCCGGAAATGTCAAAACACATCGTCATCAAATAAATCGATACGCTGGTTAACTATAACGATGTTTTAGTGCCATTTTTCGAAGAAAGGCTGCATTTTTTCCCAAGTGGACAGCCATTCCTTAATTTTAGCACTTGAAACCGGCTCATCATCTCCTTTTTCCTGGTTTTATGACTCGCCGGACCTGTCTAAGAAGAGACGAATATTGACCTCACGGGCGAATATCAAACAAAAATTTGAAATGAGAAAAAAACCAGGATAAATTTATCACGAATATTGGCGTGGGCGAATATTAGAGTTCGAATGTAATTACAACGCGTGCGTACGTACTTGCCTTTTTATGCCCTCTGAGCTGCTACCTGAAAAGTTTGATGCCCGGAGATCAGAAAATCTTAGTCCAGATGTCAGACTAACAGGGCCAGAAGGTTTGATACCGTGAGGCTAGAGAATTTCAGTGCTGATGGCAGACTAACAGGACCAGAAGGTTTGACACTGTGGGGCTAGAGAATTTCAGTGCTGATGGCGGACCAACAGGACCAGAAGGTTTGACACCATTGGATTGAGGAATCTCAGTGCTGATGGCGGACCAACAGGACCAGAAGGTTTGACACCGTGAGGCTAGAGAATTGCAGTGCTGATGGCGGACCAACAGGAACAGAAGGTTTGACACCGTGAGGCTAGAGAATTTCAGTGCTGATGGCAGACCAAAAGGACCAGAAGGTTTGACACCGTGGAGCTAGAGAATTTCAGTGCTGATGGCAGATTAACAGGACCAGAAGGTTTGACACCGTGGGGCTAGAGAATTTCAGTGCTAATGGCAGACCAACAGGACCAGAAGGTTTGACACCGTGGGGCTAGAGAATTTCAGTGCTGATGGCAGACTAACAGGACCAGAAGGTTTGACACCGTGGGACTGGGGAACCTCAGTGCTGATGGCAGACCAACAGGGTAAGCCTTCAAGGAAATTTAACCTTAAATGAAGTTATAATGAAGGCACCCGTTAGCAGCCACACTTGAACAACGAGCAAGCAACTAGAACATCGAATTAAGTCGTAACATGCCGATGTACGGAAACAAACAGTCCAATGTAGAGGCTCTGAAAAAACTACGAATGAAAAGAGCATTCTTGAAATTGAGAGAGAGAGAGAGAGAGAGAGAGAGAGAGAGAGAGAGAGAGAGAGAGAAGAGAGAGAGAGAGAGAGAGAGAAAATTGAAATACTCTGACCGAATTAAAAGGCATAAGACGCCTCTCTTGTTGTATCCAACCAGGACATCACACAAGCGACAAACTCTCGGTGACACAAAGTGCCACCATGCGGATGAGAATCCCCAGAAACCCCTTTCAACCACTAGGCCATATTTATGGCCCGACTATTTTCAAGGCCCCCGGCAAAAGCCAAGGTGGGGCTTCAAATAACGAAAAATTGCATTCCACATGGGGATCACTTAGAAAGTCACTTGAAATACACATATTATCATGGAGCCTCTATATTCATAGGACTTCTGGGCTCTTGCGGGCTTACTTCCGTTCTTTTTAGGATGAAATTTTTCGTTATTTGAATCCCTACTCTGGCTCTTGACAGAGGCCGCAATATAGCCTGGACATAAATATGGCCTAAAGGCTGAACGCGGTTTCTGGGAGTTCTCCACGGTGATCCTCACCCGCATGGTGGCACATTGTGTCATTGGGTGTTTATCGCTTGTGTGATGTCCTGGTGGGGTAGAAAGTCAGGCAGTCAGTCTTGCGGGCGCATGTGTTAATAAAACCCTGAGCAGATCACCCAAAAGCCGGCAGACATGGGCTCTCCTAAATGTCAGCATTTAATCTTTAATAAAATCTTCATAAAAGAAATTGTTTACAATTATTTCGTGTTTTTTAAAAAGAAGTAAAATATTTAACCGCTCTACAAATAATTAAAAGAATCTCCCCTTTGCCATTTGATATTTTCTCTACCGAAGTGACAGCCAGTGCATAATCTCCCTTGATGGCGTGACGACAAAGACGAACTCTTTGATGCCAGAATTTATTGTTTGCGCTGTAAATTTCATTGCATTTTGTTGTGCGATTATACCAGGTTTGAGGTTTAAACAACGGATCAACATCGTGGCACACGGGTGGTATTTTACCATTGGTTACACAACAATTATCCGGTGACTGCGGTTGTCAATTGTTTGTTGACTGAGTTTCGTTATTGAGCAGGAATCCTCTGTGCAGCTTCAACAAAGCGATGTGTAGTTTGACTGAACTGATCAGATCGTGGCAGCTGGCAAATAGTTCTTGGGGAAATTCTAGACTAGCCAGAATCGTAGGTAAATTGTGGGTGAGTACGTGTGGTTAAGTGCTTGTGTGTGTTGTAATGTATACATTATTATTATTATTATTATTATTATTATTATTATTGACGTAGGAACGAACGAACCAACTTTATTTTCAAAGAGTTAAGAATTGGGAACGCAGACCCGTCTTACATTTCCCCCCCCCCTTTTTTTTTTCCTCACTCCATTTTCATACCAGTAAGCATAAAAATAATACATATCTACATCTATTTCTTCATCATAATTCCTGGGATATGCTCGAACTATATCTACATTTCTAAATACTAATAATACTAAATATAGTAAGTGTAACCAATTTTGGGGTAGGGGTTGGGGTCATATAGTCTTTCTCCTCTTCTTCTGCCTTTCTAACCCCCAATGGAGCATAGGCCCTCAACCAACACACGTCAAATCGTTCTATTCTTCGCTATTGCTCCATGTCCTCCCCATCTTTTTAACTGCACTCTCTAGCTAACATCTCTGTGTGTTTTCTGGTCTTCCTTTATTTCTATGCCCCTTAGGGTTCCAGTGCAAAGACATTTTATTTCTGTTGTTCTCAGGTTTTCTTAATGTGTGTCCTATCCAACGCCAGCATCTTTTCTTCACCCCTTGGTCCACTGGCACTTGTATAGTTCTCTCCCAGAGATCTACATTATTGATTAAATCATCCCATTTAATTCCCTTTATTTTGAGCTGGCACCAGTTAATTATTGTTTTAAATTTATTAGTAATTGACTTAGCTGTTCTCCGTATTTCCGCTCCATACAATAGCACTGATTTGACATTAGAAAAAACTATTTTAGGTTTGGTAAATTTCTTTTTGATATTTTCTGCGCTGAGATAATTTTTTAAAGTTTTCGATTCTAGGGGTTACTGATTTGTTTGATTGTTTGTGGAAGCTGGTTCTACAGACGAGCTGCAAAGTACGCCAGGCTGTTTTTGTATAAGTCTATTCTAGGGTTTAGGATCCTCGCCGGTGCTACCGAGTTCGTGCACTGCACTGAGATTCTTCAGACTCAGGCTTGAGCCCGAAGTAGAACGGAGCACTTATGGGTTACTACTCTTGTGCCATGTTGTTAATCCGTTATCTAAACCTCTTCTTTCTCCTTATAATTCTCCTTGTTAACCTCGTCCACAGCCTGCAGTCGGTTACCGTTCCGTCACACTGGATCATCCTGTGGCCGACATCGTGTGACCTCCAGGCTTTCACTGCTTCCATTTACAACTGATTACATATGTTCCGGGCGGGCGGAGTCCTTTACGCCGTGTTGTCACTGTGCAGTTTTCTCTCAGTTTACAGTCACGGCTTCCAGTGGAGTGTAATATGTGTTCAATATATGGCTTTCCCGTGTAAATGTTTCCAATATTTGCGGTAAGTTATATACAGTAGTATTGAGTGTTTACTTTAACAAAATGCACTACTGCTATTGTCACATTGCCGCCATTACAGCCGGTATCGTTATATTTTAAAACGCTTGGTGAACCATTTCATTTATGTGTGTACATGTGTGTATGTTTGTATGTGTTAACTTTTGTGACAGACTGTGTTAACACGTGCCAGCTTGTCGAAATTGGTAGGTGAAATGCATTGATATCTTCTTCTTCTTCTTCGTCCTCTTCTTCTTCTTATTTTTCTTCTTCTTCTTTTTCTTCTTCTTCTTTTTCTTCTTCTTTTTCTTCTTCTTCTTCTTCTTCTTCTTCTTCTTCTTCTTCTTCTTCTTCTTCTTCTTCTTCTTCTTCTTCTTCTTCTTCTTCTTCTTCTTCTTTTTCTTTTTCTATTTCTTCTTCTGCTACTTCTACCTCTTCTGCTGCTGCTGCTTTTTCTACCCTTCCTTCTTCTTCTTCTGCAGCTGCTGCTGCTGGTGCTTCTACTGCGTTTCCCCTTTAAAAATGATTTCTACATTGTGTTTTAGTTTGCAGCTACACCTACATTCGATTTTTAGGAAATGCTTAATTATTCTGTTTTTGATACATATTACGAAACAATGATTCTCTTTTTAAAACCGCATCCGATGGCGGGACGCCATTTTTCGTTGTTTTAAAGCCGCACCCCAGCTTTAGTCGGGGACTCTAATATAACCTACGGTTGAATAGGGTTTCTGGGACTTGTGCCCGGGTAATCCTCATCCAACTGGTGGTACTTTGGGTCAACTTGTGTTGGTCGCTCTTTGTAAGGTCCTAGTGGGGTTTTAAAGGTATGTATATGCATTTCATATTATTTCAGGTTTATTTTTTTTTTATGTTTCTACCTTTCAACACGTTATTTTTATTATATTAATAATTATTATTATTACTTTTATAATTATTTACAATTAAACCAGATTTCGCTCATTCAAGTAACTACCACGAATATTTTTTTTAAATCTTTGTCGCCGCTAAGGATGAAAAGTGTGACATTTCACAAACCAGCACACGCATGCGCACTCGCATAAATAAACAGAGGGCGAAACCTTGAGGCCGTAGAATATTATATAATAACGAAGTAACAGAAAATGTATTGATCGACACTCATAGAAAGAAGTAGAAAGATAAAAGAACACACTAGACAACATAAAAATCGAAAGCCATAGTTACCCTGCCGGGAATCGAACCTGTCACCTCCAGGGGCCCGGAAAACCACCCTAGTGTGAGGTTAGGGAGGGGTGGGATCTGTTGTGAAATCGACAGCTTATTTAATGTCAACTTAAAGAAAATCAAACTATGTTGACCTAATCTCTTGCCCACACAAGCCTGCTTAGTATACAGTTTGTTGCAACCGCGTATGGTACCCTACTTATAACTTCCTTGTAGGTCGATTCTTCGTCTCCCCCCCCCCCTTTTATTTTTTTTTAAATTTATTTTTACTGTTTGATATACTTTTGGCCACATTATGGCCTACTTTAGGTCTAGAGTAGGCCATGACCAAATCATCAGGTAGCCCTAAGGAGGAAAATGGACAAAACAGACATAAATGTATGCCCAAATCAAGTGTATGTTGATAAAACTGCATATCTGTACATCTCACTCCATATCAAGAGTTTACATCTATTTAAGGCAATTGTGAATATGCAATGGCCTTCCACTACTTAGCCCGCTCCCTTCCATTTTTTTTTTTTTTTTTCTAGAGCAACATGAATTTTGTATTCAACGAATATTGAAGCTTCAGGGAGCTTTTTTCTTCATGAAAACTCTTTTCATATAAATCAAAGAATTCGTAACTGTTTAGAAAACGTCGAGCGTTTCAAGGGCTCGGTTGGGACAGATTTGATTTACAGGGAACGCACTGACACGTTAGATGGTCAGGGGCTCTCAGCTTTTGATACGTTAAGGTTACTTCCCAGTTACTGATTCCGGAAGGGCTAACCCGTGCAACAGAAGTAGGATGTATTAGTCGAAAGGTGCAAATACAGCAGCCATGCTGTAAATGAGAACAACACAGTTACATCTTTGGATGAACGCAGAAGAAGAAGAAAATGACTGGTTTAATGATCGACAACATAGCACACCCTGTATACCCATCGATGATAGGTCTCCTGCTCCTCTTCTTCTTATTTCCTCTACTCCTGGAATGCCTCGCGGTGTTAGGGCAGGAAGAGATCTCTGGAACGGGCACTTATGTTCGTTTTGAATAAATTACGATATTTTTGCGGTCCATGTTCTGCGTGGTTGACCTCTGGCTATGTTACCGTTCTATCTGTATAACATTGCTCTTCGTATGGTGCCATGTCTGCTGCTAATCTTGTTACATGGCCAAACCATTCGATTTGTTATCTTCTGCACAGATGTCTTAAGGTGTAGATGCTAACTGTTCCCGCAGGGCACGGATTATTACACGCGTCGTACTCTTCCTGGTAGCCACCATGGTGTAGCGGCTAAACGCTTTCCTGCGAATCTAACGGTCTAGGTTCAAGTCATCATATCCTTTACATAACGTCACTCTCTTCACGCCACGCCTTAAAGTCTCTCATTCTCTAGCCAATTCGTCAGCCCAGTGTGCTTTCTTAGCCAATGCATCTACAGTGTCCTGCATCCACCTTGGCGGCAGTGGACCTTTTTTTTCCGGAAATTGCATCCACCACCATTCTCGCCAGACCAGACCAGACTGTGGCGGGGACGTGTCCAAAACCCGCAGCCTTCGGGACATGATGCTGTTGACGAGCCAGTTCTCCTTGATGTCCATGTCATGCAGGATGTCGACTTGTTTTTTTTTTTTTTTTTTTTCTATTTTTGAGCCACGGTGTTCCACTGTAGCCCAAGGAGTGCCCAGTATTCTTCTTCCTCTTTTTCTTCACGTTCACCGGCTGTAAACTCCGGCGGAAAGTTCTGGTTGTTCGCCCACTTCCGGACTGCAGTCCTCTTCCAGAACCTAAGTGTTGCGCGTGCATCCGTTTGACAGATCTGACTAATTTTCATGCAGATGCACTCTAACTTCGAAGGAATCTCCCAATTAGTCGACTCTGCGACATGCCTTTGGGTAAGCAGTGGGTCTATCCTTGTTTTCCCTATAATAAAGCCCAGAAACCCACACGGAGACGCCCAGTATCATTTATCTGGGTCTGCATCTATCCTTCAAACCGTTGATTAATTTCTATTGCATCTCTTCTGGTCATAAGACCCAAGTCCACACGTTGTCTATTTTCCTATAGTTGCGCAAAGTTTTTTTTTTCATCAGTCATTTATTGTCGAGAAATTAGTCAATTAATCCCAATAACATATTTTTTCAGGAAGCCGATGTGGTGCAGCGGTTAGACGCCCATCTGTGGGTCTGAATGTAGTCAGTTCAAATCCGAGCCGAGTAAAACTTTTTTCTAAACTGACCTTGACTCTCAGGTCGACCAAGCCTTAAATGGGACCAGGTGACATCTGGAAAGTAAAGGCGACCGACTTGATGTTAAACACATCACTCACCGATTGCTGAATGGTCTATACAAAATATGTCTAGCACTATATACTCAATACTTTTAATCGCGTGGAAAGCGGTTGTTAGAGGCCAGTTCGGCTACGGGATGAACGGATTTGATGATAGTGAATCATCACGTATGTACTAGCTGACCCTCAGTAAAACTCAGTAAGAGAGCGGGCAGCTTGACCACGGAATAAACTGGGTCGAGTTAACTGGCTAAGCCCAGGGCCCAAGGTTAACACGGATCACCTCGTGTCGAGGGATGAACGCGGGAAGGAGAACAAAAAGCTTGGACAGAGCTTGCTGAGGGGGAGTTGTGTAGTGGACATTGGACTGGACGAGACGTAGCGCTTTGACTAGGTAAAAGTACATTAGTTTAGTGACGGCTAGAATAAATAGTATTTGTGTTTAGTATCTTTAATAGGCTGTGTTTCCATTTAATGTTTCGACAAGATAGTGTAGAGTTAATGTTCCTTGTATAGTAGACGTTCCACGCAGTGAAGCAGCTAGTGAATGTGTGACACGCATTGTTAAAGGCGGTATCACTGACCAGTCCCGCTTAGGCCATACACCTTACGTGTGCCGCTGAGTCCCGTGTGACAATAGACGGCAGCTTAGTTTGCACTGATAAACTGTTAGTTTGGAATCGTGTCCTTGGTAATGAAAAAGCTGCTCAACGCCAACGTTTCGGATAAGGACTGCCAACTCAGTTAAGGTGTCTCTAGCTGTATTGTTCATTGTACATTAAAGATTATGTTTGTACTCAGCAGGTGCGTGTCTTGAGTGTGTCCAGGGTAGTGAAGTCTGTTAGCTGGCCTATATAGCGAGCCATAGAAAATACATTATTAGTAAAGTAGGTCTCTGACAGCGGTTCTTATTTCAATACATTTTCTAGAAGAGGGGGAGCCGTTCGATATATTTTAGCCTCAACGTTGTTTCGCCCCTGCTGTCCATAAAATAGATACTCCAAATGTTTTTGTTTTTACTAAATGCTACCTGTCCACAAGTTGAAAACCACAAGTTTTGATCACACATACACCTGGTAATCACTGTGTTACACTGACTGGCACCCATCCGAACGACACAACTATTGTAGAAATGTGTGAAAACCTGAATGGAGAGGGAATTTTTACGGCCACTGAATAACATAAATGGCCACTGTATTTGATTCTCTACCAATGCACTTTTAAAATGTATTTATAATGTGCCATTGCATTAGCATTATAATAGTGTCTGTCTGTTAAGGTCTCGTAAATTCTTGAGTATAAATTGTGGATACTGTTATTTGCTGGATCAATATATGATTTGATTGCTAGAAGTTGGTGTTGTTTATGGTATTTTAGTGCTTTTGTGACTTATATCCGTGAATGTTTGTAAGTCTGCCCTATCAGTCAGTAAAATAAGTGTAGAATGAGTAGACGGGAAGCGTATGGGCAGATCAAATGTTAGACAAGTTAACAGACAAGATACAGAGTGACTTAACAGACAGAAAGACAGTTCGACCGACAGACACATTAGTACCGTGAAAGATGGCAAGTGAATAGACTTATTTTCTCTCCCTTCTCTCCCTCTCTCTCTCTCTCTCTCTTTCTCTCTCTCTCTCTCTCTTTCTTTCTCTCTCTCTCTCTCTCTCTCTCTCTCTCTCTCTCTTTCTATCTCTCCATTAACACAATGTATATATATATATATATATATATATATATATATATATATATATATATATATATATATATATATATATATGAACAGTCCGTGGCTTCTTCAGACTCAAAGACCTCTCTGTCTACACTGCAAAGGTCGTAAAATAAAGGCAGGAATGGGCAGTTTGGCAATGTATATATATATATATATATATATATATATATATATATATATATATATATATATATATATATATATATACTGTGTGTGTTAAAAAACGGAACAAATATATATATATACTGTGTGTGTTAAAAAAACAGAACATATATATATATATATATATACTGTGTGTGTTAAAAAAACAGAACAAATATATATATATACTGTGTGTGTTAAAAAAACAGAACAAATATATATATATATATATACTGTGTGTGTTAAAAAAAACAGAACAAATATATATATATACTGTGTGTGTTAAAAAAACAGAACAAATATATATATATATATACTGTGTGTGTTAAAAAAACAGAACAAATATATATATATACTGTGTGTTTTAAAAAAACAGAACAAATATATATATATACTGTGTGTGTTAAAAAAACAGAACAAATATATATATATACTGTGTGTGTTAAAAAAACAGAACAAATATATATATATACTGTGTGTGTTAAAAAAACAGAACAAATATATATATATATATATATATATACTGTGTGTGTTAAAAAAACAGAACAAATATATATATATACTGTGTGTGTTAAAAAAACAGAACATATATATATATATACTGTGTGTGTTAAAAAAAACAGAACAAATATATATATATACTGTGTGTGTTAAAAAAACAGAACAAATATATATATATATATATACTGTGTGTGTTAAAAAAACAGAACAAATATATATATATATATATACTGTGTGTGTTAAAAAAACAGAACAAATATATATATATACTGTGTGTGTTAAAAAAACAGAACAAATATATATATATACTGTGTGTGTTAAAAAAAACAGAACAAATATATATATATACTGTGTGTGTTAAAAAAACAGAACAAATATATATATATATACTGTGTGTGTTAAAAAAACAGAACAAATATATATATATATACTGTGTGTGTTAAAAAAAACAGAACAAATATATATATATATACTGTGTGTGTTAAAAAAACAGAACAAATATATATATATACTGTGTGTGTTAAAAAAACAGAACAAATATATATATATACTGTGTGTGTTAAAAAAACAGAACAAATATATATATATACTGTGTGTGTTAAAAAAACAGAACAAATATATATATATACTGTGTGTGTTAAAAAAACAGAACAAATATATATATATACTGTGTGTGTTAAAAAAACAGAACAAATATATATATATATACTGTGTGTGTTAAAAAAACAGAACAAATATATATATATATATACTGTGTGTGTTAAAAAACAGAACAAAATATATATATATACTGTGTGTGTTAAAAAAACAGAACAAATATATATATATATACTGTGTGTGTTAAAAAAACAGAAACAAATATATATATATACTGTGTGTGTTAAAAAAACAGAACAAATATATATATATACTGTGTGTGTTAAAAAAACAGAACAAATATATATATATACTGTGTGTGTTAAAAAAACAGAACAAATATATATATATACTGTGTGTGTTAAAAAAACAGAACAAATATATATATATATACTGTGTGTGTTAAAAAAACAGAACAAATATATATATATACTGTGTGTGTTAAAAAAACAGAACAAATATATATATATATACTGTGTGTGTTAAAAAAACAGAACAAATATATATATATACTGTGTGTGTTAAAAAAACAGAACAAATATATATATATACTGTGTGTGTTAAAAAAACAGAACAAATATATATATATATACTGTGTGTGTTAAAAAAACAGAACAAATATATATATATACTGTGTGTGTTAAAAAAACAGAACAAATATATATATATACTGTGTGTGTTAAAAAAACAGAACAAATATATATATATACTGTGTGTGTTAAAAAAACAGAACAAATATATATATATACTGTGTGTGTTAAAAAAACAGAACAAATATATATATATACTGTGTGTGTTAAAAAAACAGAACAAATATATATATATACTGTGTGTGTTAAAAAAAACAGAACAAATATATATATATATACTGTGTGTGTTAAAAAAACAGAACAAATATATATATATACTGTGTGTGTTAAAAAAACAGAACAAATATATATATATACTGTGTGTGTTAAAAAAACAGAACAAATATATATATATACTGTGTGTGTTAAAAAAACAGAACTGTGTGTGTGTTAAAAAAACAGAACAAATATATATATATACTGTGTGTGTTAAAAAAACAGAACAAATATATATATATATACTGTGTGTGTTAAAAAAAACAGAACAAATATATATATATACTGTGTGTGTTAAAAAAAACAGAACAAATATATATATATATACTGTGTGTGTTAAAAAAACAGAACAAATATATATATATACTGTGTGTGTTAAAAAAACAGAACAAATATATATATATATACTGTGTGTGTTAAAAAAACAGAACAAATATATATATATATACTGTGTGTGTTAAAAAAACAGAACAAATATATATATATACTGTGTGTGTTAAAAAAACAGAACAAATATATATATATATATACTGTGTGTGTTAAAAAAACAGAACAAATATATATATATATACTGTGTGTGTTAAAAAAACAGAACAAATTTATATATATATACTGTGTGTGTTAAAAAAACAGAACAAATATATATATATATATACTGTGTGTGTTAAAAAAAACAGAACAAAATATATATATATATATATACTGTGTGTGTTAAAAAAACAGAACAAATATATATATATATACTGTGTGTGTTAAAAAAACAGAACAAATATATATATATACTGTGTGTGTTATATATATATATACTGTGTGTGTTAGAAAAAAACAGAACAAATATATATATATACTGTGTGTGTTAAAAAAACAGAACAAATATATATATATACTGTGTGTGTTAAAAAAACAGAACAAATATATATATATACTGTGTGTGTTAAAAAAACAGAACAAATAAATATATATACTGTGTGTGTTAAAAAAACAGAACAAATAAATATATATATATATGGCGGAGAAAGTTAATGAAGCTCTAAAAAGAAAAAGAAAAAAAAATAGAGGATACTTTTCCTACGCCTACAGACAAACTAGGCTTAGATGGATAAACGTATATTTTATAGAACAATCGGCACTCGGTGAATGATCTGCTCGGCACCAAGACGGCCGTCTTTACTTTCCATGACTTTTAGCTAGTACAAATTTAAGGCTGAGAGCTCTGCTCCCTAGAAATTAGGGGGGGGGGGGGGGGCTCAAGGTATCTGAGCTCCCAGATTCCGTCACCCATGCTCCCTTTTTCCCCCTCCGATAAAGCGTAGGCAGTCAAGCTGTTTCGTAATTTTAAACAAGTCTTGGTGTTTTAACTATGCAGAAGTCTTTGACAGTTTCATTCTGGGATAATTAGAGCAGAACAGCCACAGTGAGGTAATGTTATAGAGTTAACTCAAGTGTGATAAGACTTGCGGAACGATAACAAACGTGATTCGCTTGTAGAAATGGGAAAACTTGCGATGATGAGATTGTTTGCTTGTCTGGATCCGTTGATTAGGATAAGAAAATATTTAATTCATTCCTAGTTCTGCTGCCTTGTTGGCATGATTGGCCCACAGATTTCATCGCGGGTTGTAATTCCGAAATACCAGCTTCAATTCCAGTTTAACAGCAGACCGTTTTACGTTGATTTCTGCAATATTGTCGAGAGGCGGCTGTTAAGAAGCAATAGCAAATTTACTGAACATAAAAAGCGGATTGGGTGGAAAGAGTAGTTTAAAAAAAAGTATCTTAACAACAGAAATATCGACATAAAAATTCAGTGAAAAATATTTTTCATTTCATAAGCCCAGAGTGAATATGTTTTTAGAGCCGTATTTGTATAGGTCACCTGGTACGCGATGGGTGATAAGGTAAACATAAAACCAGCTGCTATTTTTTTGCTAATTTTCAGTCCCAATTCACAGCACACATCAGCAAATATAGATAGTAAACATGGCAGCTTCTCCTCTAAGTTGGTAGTAATTGTCGCATCATGTGCAAACAGCAGCTCACCAATAAGTACCATTCTATTCCTGGTTTTGGCCTTCAGCCTACGAGCATGGTAAAGGCTGCCTTCAGATCGAGAATGGGTGGATATACCCCACTCCTGATCTCGCACAGTTGTCTGCAAAAGAAGGGAGAAGTATATTCCAAAGGGTAGGAGAAAGTACACATCCCTGCTCCTCTTTATTGTTGATTACAAACTCCTCTGATATGACACGGTCTAAGTTGACTGCACCTTTCATAGTTGTGTGAAACTACTCTATAATACTCAGTAGGGTAGGTGGACACCCAATCTTTTTTAGCAAGTTGAACAGACCTTTACGTCTAACTAAATCAAATGCCTTAATAAAATCAATAAAACCAGTATAAGTGGTTGATTTTGTTCTGCGGCATTTTCCCTGCCACTGCTGTAATGAAAATATATTAATGGTAAACTGGTTCTCATGAAAGCCACACCGTGACTCTGGGAAAACCTGGTATCCTGGGATCTGGAGTCTTGGAAGAACAATTCTCGCAGGAATTTTTCTAAAAGTACCCAACTGTGAAATCCCATGACAGTTACTGCAGTCACTCCGATCACCCTTGTTGTTGTACATACTCGGAGTTATGATGCCTGAAGTCGAAGTCTTGTGGAACCTGTCCCCCACACCAGCAGAGTGTTATTAGCTGATGAATGTGTGGGGTTAGAATGTCTTTCCCATCCTGATGATCGCAATAGGAATTCCATATCTGGAGCTTTCCCCGAAGCCAGTTCATCAAAAGCATTCATAACTTTGCGGGACATCGGAAGCCTCTCCTGGCAGTGTAGAAACGTCGCAGGCTAGCTTAGTTTGGGCACTTGGTGAGACATGATTCGATTTCAAAGACTGTACTTCAAGGAACATTGGAGGAAAAAAGGAGGGGGAAAAGGGGAGGGGGTGGGGGGTTGACAGACCAGGGCAAGTCTTAATTCTATGCGTTAGAACAGGACACACTGGAGTTCTCAGCCACATACATGTACACACAATTTAAGATTTGAGAATCAGCCATGTGTGTATGTGGATTGGCACCTGAGACAACAGATCAAGTCCTTAAAGAAGGTCCGAAATACAACATATCGAGAGAAACCAAAGAGTAACACCGATGCAATTCAAACTTTACGGGTTGCTAAAGGAATTACAAAAGACAGTGAAGCTCATACAAGAGACAACATTGCATATATAGATAATCTATTTTAAGCGAACAAAAAAAAAAGAAGAAAAGGGTAAATATTAAAGGGGAAATTAAAGGTTCACTATTACGGTGGAACTCTAACAGCAACAAATTTTAGAAACCATAACCTAGTTATACTGAGGCTACATAAGTTTACTAAGTAACTTGAGGTCCTGCATGGGCTCACATGAAGATAGTATTACCAATATGACAACAATAGAGCAGACAATAACTATAAGTGATAAATAGGATAGCGCTATCTCCTGTTTACTATAATAACGTCCGGAAATGTCAGACAACACAAGATATCACAGCAAAGGATAAAGCTTACTAATGGGACAAATAGATATCTCATTTTTGCAATGCTAGTACCAGAAAATGCTAGACACACACAAAATATAGCATGACAGCAAAAGAGAGGACAGTGATAGTAATTTACCCTACATTCGAAGCATCATTATTCCACTGATCATCATTTAGCTGGCTGTGTCGTTAAATAATTTAACAGTTGTTCTTTGTGGTTGAATAACTCGCATGCGTATGATATTCGCGAACGTTTGTTGAATCTGCTTATTAAAAGACCAACAATGTATCACTTTCTGCATCCGATCCGACATTTATTGGATAAATGGCTCCATTTTGTGGCCAGACACCTCTAGGATTCAGGAGGCTGCATGGTCTCGAAACATAGCGAATGCCTCGAGTGCTAGAGTTTCCGGGTTCAATCTCCGGTAAGGGCTGGGATTTTTTCACGTGGACTTGGACCCCTAGTAATTCCCCCTGGATTCTGGGTAGTGAGATCGTACGCCCGTGTGCATTGTTGCGCACGTTAAAAAAAATCCAGTGGCAGTTGAAAATCGAAAAGAGTAGCCTAACGGCGCTGCCCGGGCAAAGTTTGAAGTTAAAAATCTACGACGAGTTAGAAGAAGTACAGAGTACTTATGGCACCCGTGTGCCATGATATCGATCCGTTGTTCAAACATCAGACCTGTA
Organism: Candidula unifasciata; assembly: GCA_905116865.2. Lineage (NCBI taxonomy): Eukaryota > Metazoa > Mollusca > Gastropoda > Stylommatophora > Geomitridae > Candidula > Candidula unifasciata. Next base: position 138,043 of record CAJHNH020001586.1, on the reverse strand, counting down.
AAGAGACAGTATATGTCAGTTATCATGAATGATATGTGTTTGTGAAATGACATTAAATATGTCAGACTGCCAAGATTTGTAAAACAGTTATCTGTGTACATATTTCTGTACCAAAGAAATTGGTCTTGAAAGTCTTTTCACCCTAAGCTGTTGTTTTTTCAGCATCAAAACGAACGAACTAACGAACTGTATTTGTAGATGGTTAAAAATTGGGTATGCAGGCCTGTGTTGACATATCTCCCTCTGACCTCATTGTTTATTTACATGATTCCATTTATACACTGGGAATAGCCGTGGTGTAGCGGCTAGAAGCTCGCCTGCAGATCGGAAGGTCGTGGATTCGGGTCGTGATGGAGCTGGGTATTATTCAAAAATGACCTTGGCTTTCAGGTTGACCCAGCCTTAAATTGGTACCAGGTACAATTATGGGAAGTAAAGGCTGCCGGCCTGATGTTGACCACATCACCCATCAAGTGCCGATGATCTATAGGTCTAGCCCTCTGTGCCCAATAAGCCTGAATAGGCGGAATTAACTTTTCTATTCATACATCATAGAGTCAACAGCTAAAATGCTTCAGAGATGCAAATAGACGATCTTACCTAATTTTGTGTGCTGAAAACACAAGTGACATTTAAAAATGTAGATTAGTTCACTAGTTTTCAAGATGTTGATCCATTATATAAACCAAACGTTATTTGTATTGCTGTAAATTCATCATTGAAAAAGGTCAACTGGTAAATTTTATTATATTTGAAATCAGTATGTCAAAATCAAAGATAAATTATGTAATAAAATACTGAAGTAAAATACATTTGAAAATTTATCGACTAGTGTAATCAACGACGACTGGGTCTTCATTAGAAAAGCTGGAATTTGGTTCTAATTATACCAACATTTCTAAACAATAATAATATTAAGTATTGCAAGTGTTAAAATAAAAATATAAGGAAAGCATACAGTATGCTTAAAGAAAGTCTGACGAAAGATTTCCAGCTGGCATAAATAACCACCTAGGAAAATAATGAGTGTACTACTTTCAAAAAAAAAAAAAAAAAAATTACTAGAGAGGCCTGATTTTTTTTAGGTTTCGATCAAATGTGGAAAAAAATAAAATAACAGAACACGTTATATACTGGGTGGGAAAAACGGAAAAGTTGAAATAAATGAAAAAGAAATAAACAGAGGGGAAGAAATTATGTGTAGGCATGCCGACTTTTGAGCCATTATCGGTACACTAGAACAGAGGTTCTCAAGCTGGGTGACGGGGCAAAAATAAAGAATAGTCGGCAAAAAATTGTGACATTAATAAAAAAGGCACGAAGAACCTTGAAAGTTACAATTTAAGTTGTCTTTCCTCACCACTGCCGAAAAGATTCACACTCAACATGTATCAACTGCAAAAATGCCAACCGCATATTTATCTCGAGGTGCGACCGATCCTCCATCTGTTTTCGTGTAAATGCAGTGTATAAATACAATTGTGATTACATTTTGGCTGAAATTTTAAGGTGGGTAATGTGGTCTTTACATTAGTAACTGATAGATTGGTCAAGTACTTATATTTACAGGAAGGGCATTTGTGTGTGTGCTTGTGTGTGTGTGCTTGTGTGTGTGTTTGTGTGTGTGTGCTTGTGTGTGTGTGTGTGTGTGTGTGAGTATGTGATCATGCAATTTTTCGGGGTTTTTTTAGTGTTAATTTGCCCAAATCAAATTTTAAAGATATTGCTAACGAGAATATGAAGGTGCGTTTAAATTATATCTAACGAACGGCATAGCGAACGATGACTGAAATGCGAATTCGGTTGCATTCGTTCGTGTTTGGCTTTGTTTCGGTTGGGAACGAAAGGGCACCAGGAGGGCAGTGCGTAAACTGACATAGAAGTGTTTCTAACGGCTGCTTTGTTCCGTCCTAATTAAAGAGTCATTTGGAATGCAATGATTCTCATTTAGTACATGAATGTTAGGAAATATTTAAACGCTGCGCTTTTTTTTTCCCAGGGAGGGTTATTCATTATGAAGAGAATTTCTAAAAATAAAAATGAAAAGGATATAATGACAAATTCACCCAAACAGTTTCATCAGTCGCATTAAAGACAACTGGACATGAAATCTCCAACTTCCCTCCCCTCCCCCTCCCCATCTTTCCCTAGTTTTTCAACCGTTTTAAGTGTAGGTGTGCCTCGAATTTTGTTTAGCCTCACAAGGGTGCCGGGTCGATAAAAGTTTGAGAACCCCTGCACTAGACTGTTCAGGAAACTCTAACTTAAAGGAACAGCGTTAGTTCGATCAATCGATCAGTTTGTTCCCACAGGGGTACCTGCAGGTTTACCAAAATATCATGGGGGTACACTAACAATGTAGATCCCAAAGGCATATCCCCCAGAAAGTTATCGTTAGGGCACTCCCATAGTGGCTACACTTCCCAGGTATAACCTGCAGGCCTATGCGGGTAATGACGAACAATTATTGGTCTTGGCTTGCTTTGCGAAACAAAAATTCGTCACGTTTAACCAGCATCTACTAGGGAGGAGCTTTTGGTTATAATTGTGACTAGCTTATGTGCGCCATATAAAATAGCTTAACATTGCTCGTCATCAAGTGGCCCTGAAAAGGACTCTTGCACCCAAATACTGTCCCGATCTGTGACGAAATCATCTACCGGGCAGTCAGTGTGTGACATGGTCACTAGTGTTTGGTTTACTTTACTTGCTTTGCAGAAAAATAAAATCGTCACGTTCAATCAGCACCACTTATAAGTAGGAGCTTTAAATTATAATTCTGACTTGGTTAATGTGCGTCATATAAAATGGCTTATCATTTCTCGCCATCAAGTAGCCAGGAAAAGGACTCTTGCACTGTTGATGCGATCAATGGAGACAGACCCAAGTACAGTCCCCACCAGCGACGAAGTCGTTTACTGGCCAACCAATGTGCGACCCGGTCCCCGGTGCAGTGTTGGGTTAAACAATTTTTTTTTATTTTTATATGCTGAACTAGTCATGCTCAAGTGGTTTGTTGAAAACATGAAACGTACCCCAGTTCCAGATTTCTAGATAACTGTTTTAAGTCAAATAAAGAATAACCGAAACAGTGGCTGTTTAAAAATTCAGCAAAAGAAACGGATCAAAAGCAAGCAAAACTAACTATAAATAAATGAACATGTTAAACACACTAACAGGGTATAGACAAAGAGACACATTCTTTGATATCTTGGCCCGTAGCAGGGGTGGATTAAAACACAGACAGGATCCATGATTATGGTGATCGTGTGAGATGATGTACGATGACTGTCAACGTTCAAACGTCCGTGGAACATGATGATGACGATGAAACATACTGCCTGTAGTGTAACAAAAAAAAAAAGTGGGGGGGGGGGGGAGAGAAATTGGAGGCAGATGGAATGTAGTTTTGAAAAAGCACAGCGAGAACATAATGTATGTTGTCTGTGTATGTGTATTGTTCAATTCCACCAAGACCGTAGAACTAGCGACCACCATCCGCTGACACAAAGGGCTACCATTCGGATGAGGATCACCCGGGCCAACTACAGCCAGAGTTGAGCTAAAAAATAACTTCTTTTTGTGTCTTTTCGAAGTTGTAGGTAGAGTGGGCAGGTCTGCAGAATGTGCTCAGGTGTTTGTGGTCCTGTTTGACAGGCACACTGTGGGGACTATTCAGTCTTTAATTTATGTGTGTTGTAATTGAGCCTGCAGTGTCCTAATCGTAGACGGAAAAAAGTTGTATCTTGCTTTATGTTGAGTCTGCTGATGTGGTCTTGTGTACGTTTCGTTTACTGTTAGTTTGTTCTCTTCACAATTCCTTGCATTTTCTCTTGATTAGTGTTCTGATTTCTGGTAATGACAATAAATGGGCGGGTTGTTTCTCCTTTGTTCAATTTTTTTTTCTCAAGTCTGTCTGCTAACTTTTTTAATGGTATGCTGCAGTGAGCCGGGATCCACTGAAGAACGATTTGATTGTTTTCTGTGAGTCTATTTAGCTGGCTGGTCAGTTCTCTCTCCATATTGTCTCGTTGATCCCTATGAGTCGCCTGGATGACTGACATGCAGTCACAAAGGAAAATAATTTTGCTGTTTTTATTTCTTTAAGAACTTTGGCTCGATCAATAATTGCTTGCTGCTCTACTCTGAAGTTTGTTGAGAGTCTTCCGGAAGCGCATGAGGTTTCTACTGTTGCCCCATCTTGCAGCGTGAAGACCGATCCAGCACCTTCGTTTTTTTTTTTACTGCTCCCTTCAATGATCCATCGGTCTTTAAAGTAACGAAAAATTAAGTCCGACATTGGGACGGGATTATTTGATTTAGTCAGAGAAGACAACAAAGGCTGCGGTAATGAGATCTGCAACCAGCGGTGCTGACACATAAGGAAAACGCATTTATTATTATTGGAGCCGCGCGAGTGCCTTGGCTACCTACAATAAACAGCATGGCAAGACACTTCACCATTAACACTAGTCATTCATTCCCTTGTGGGATGCAATGTGTCGTTGTTTTGAAGCTCCACCCTGGCTCTTGCCAAGGACCGTGTAAAGCCCGACCATAAATATGGTCTAATGGCTGAACGCGGTTTCTGGGACCTCTCCACGGGTGATCCTCGTCCACATGGTGGCACTTTGTGTTAATCGCTTGTGCGATGTCCTGGTTGGGTAAAATGTACTACTACTACTACTTCACCGTTATAACTAGAATCAGTCTGTAGTTTGTTACCTGGACTCATAAAGGAGGCAACCACATGCAACATCTAATCATGCTATGGATGCTGGAAAACTTTCCTCACTCTATTCCACCTCGTGCTGTTATTTGTCCTCCCCTCCTTTTGTTCTTTTTTATATTTTTTTCATTTTCGTTCTTGTTCTCCTGCTTTCTTTGTCTTCTTCTTCTCCCCTCCTCCATTTCTCTTTTGCTCATCAGCATCAATTGAAATCATGTTAACTTCTCACAGAATGAACAAAACACAAACAGTGGTCTAATTTCACTCAGTCCCATATTTTTCTTTGAAGTACAGTCAAACACCTCATAACATATTCAAGATTACCACAAAATATAATTATTTGGCTTGTTATTTTCCCTCTATCGTTAGAGTCCTTGCTTAGAATCTGCAGAAACTTTTTTTCCCCCAACGTGGTGTGTCGAAATCATTTTGCAAGCAAGTTTAGGGTAAGATGGATAGGCTTTGAAAACTCGTCTCTCGATGGTTGAACTCGCTCGTTTCGCATCAAGCTACAGGAAACTTAATCAGTGTTTTAACTGTTTCACTAAACTACACCGTAATGCGAGAACACTTCGTCGTCATGTTGTGCTGTTTATAGCTTCAAAATGTATTCAGTTGTCTACTCTGCTCATTTCTATCTGGTGCAACCCGTTCGATGAAGAATAGCAATAAAATCAAACGTTATTTTCACGATTGTAACAACACAATACAACTTAGACTGTTTCCTTAATTTAAAAAAAAAAAAAAGTGGTAATAAAGTGGTTAATGTAGAACTTTGGGAGAGAACTAAACAGGCTCCAGTGGATCAGGAAGTGAGGAAAAGACGCTGGCGTTGGATGGGGCACACACTGAGAAAACAGGAGAACAGTATTACTAGAATGTCTTTGCATTGGAACCCACAGGGGCATAGGAATAAAGAAAGGCCAAAAAACACATGGAGAAGAGAGCTGGAGAACGAGGTTAGAAAGATTGGGAGGACATGGGGAGAGCTCCATGCAATGACGAAGGATAGAACGACTTGGCGTGAGTTGGTTGAGGGCCAATGCTCCACTGGGGGATAGAAAGGCAGAAGAAAAAAGAAGAAGAATAAAGTGGTACAAGACTTCTTGGCGTCCGTCGTGCTGTGGCGGCTAGACGCTCGTCTGCGCATCGGAAGGTAGTGGGTTCAGATCCTGACGGAGCCAAAGTTTTTTTTTTTTTTTGAAAATGATCTTGGCTTCCAGCTCGACCCCGTCTTGAATGGGTACCAGTTACAGTCCTAGAAATTAATGGCGGCCAGCGTGGTGTTGAAAACTTCACCTATCAAGTGCCGATTGGTCTGTAAAATATACGTCTAACCCTATATGCCTAATATACCTTAGGGTGTAGAAAGGGTTCTTTTACAAGACTACATGCTTGCATTTCCTTTGCTTCCGTTCTCATTCCGTTTTAATTTTTACTGTAACAGTATTAATATTAATCCAGTTCTTTCGGTATTTTTAAAAGCATTCTGTCAAAGTACAAAAGACTTATCATTTTCCATTTTTAGTTTATGGTGTCAATTTTCACAAAAACATTATGGGTATGATGGTAGTTGTTCGTGTAATTTTAATAGATATCAGTTGCAAGTTTCTTAAATATAATGGTAGTTTTTCGTGTAATTTTCAAGTATTTTAACCAAGCATAATCAACATTTCTAACGGATGCATATGGGTTATTTTTCTATTTTGTTCCACCTTCCAATTTGAATTTTATCAGTGATAACAAAAATATAGTTTATGCGAGCTGTTTTTGCACTTTTTAAAGAATTTTATCAAAACGGATAAATCATTCTCACTTGGTAAATATATTGTTTAATTTTAATTTCAGATGTCAACTTCTGAACTGGATTGTTTCTGGCTGATGGTGTTTTGCTGTCTGCGGGTGTAATTCTAAAGACGATACATCTTTGAATTCTAATCTTCTATGAATTGCCAATGATCGGAAGAAACGGCTAAGTAACAGCTTCTGATACCATCCGCATCCGGTTTTCGCCTTCCTCAAGACTTTCATTACACCTATCTGCCATGTCGAGAGTAGGAGACTGTATAGTACGTGCCTGCAGCAGCCTCCACGACATCCCTGCTGCGTTTTTGTGCGTGGCTATATTTATACTGCAGACAACTGTCATGGACTACTATTTAATAGCAAATATTTCTTTGAATCATTGGTCCTGGATAGGACCTGACATCATCAGCTTAACACTGCTTGTAGTTTCAATTGTCAACTCGTATGTTGCACTGCACGGAACTAATAACCGCCAGCGCCATTTTTACAGCCTGGCGTGGATCTCCTGGTTGTTTATGAGTATTTTTGTCTCTGTGAAGACAATCGTTGTTTTCAACGTTTTCGCCTCACAGCTCGACGAAGAAGACGCGTCATATTTTGGCCCAAATACTTTAAAAACCGCCATAGCGCTGGGCAGCTGTATTTTCTTCCTTCTGCTGACCACTCAACATGATGCTCCGCTGGGCAGTGAGAGAAGACGGTACATCGAAGAGCTGACCGGTACAGTGGTCTTTGACATCTTGGACACCGTAGATATTCTGGAGATTCTTTTCACCCAAAACAAAGTGGACACTTTTTGGGATGGCCTGAAAGAGTTTATTTTGGCTGTGGCCACGTTAAATTTACTCATCCCAACAGTTCCTCTTTTAACTCTTTGCAAAACTAATTTTGGGCACGCTGAACTTGACAAAAGGCTCATTTACTTGCATAGATTACTGGTTGTCCTCGCTGTGAATGTTCCGAATCTGCTGGTTCGATTGATTCTGTGGAACGGGTTTAGTGCGGCCATTTCTCCCTTTACGCTAAAAAACCTCATTCTTATCGCCATGTCTTTATATGAATTTTACCAACATAAAAAAGAGAAATACGAAGAACATCAACGGGAGGAAATAGAAATGAAGAATACCAAAGAAAATCAACATTTTAGCAATCAGTTAAATTCTCGTGACAAAGCAAAGAATACGGATGAATGCGAGAGCAGTCAGAGTGAAAAGAGAGGAGACAGTGAAAATGGCTTTTCTATTGAGGATAGAATTGTTACAGATATCTAAACGTTGCTTTTATTGATCTTCCAGTTCTTAGTTCATCCTCTTGAAAAATAAATTATTTTACAGTAGTTTCCTTTTGGAGATGGATTTGTTATAGACATTTTAACATTGCTATTATTGATATGCTAGTGTTTTACTTCACCATCTTTTAACACATATTTTCTAACAGCCGTTTTTCTATTGAAGATGGCATTTTTACACACATTTAAAAGTTATTATTGTTATTGTACGGCATCATTGTTTATCTCCTTCGTCTTCAAATCTAAATGATAAATAAATAACCATTTCTCAAAGCAGAGAGAATACCTACCTACATGAAAAACGTTGCTTTAGTTAATCTACAAGAGTAAGTTCCTAAACTATGAACCCTGATCAGTTTATGACCACCTTTGCAGGCTCAAGACAGAATTGTTACAACCTAAAAGTTGCTACTAAATTATCTGCTAGTGCGTTGTTGTGGTTCATCACCTTATACATAGATCTACGCGCATTTGGGTTCTGTTGGGGATAGGATTGTTACATATATGTAAACATTTGCATTGTTGCTCTGCCAGTGTTAGTCCGTAATTTTTCAACCCTGATCAATGTACGACCCTTGCATGCCGAGGACAGACTTGTACACACTTCTAAACGTTGCTATTATTGATCAGCCAATGAGTGATTCATCATCTCTCAACACAGATCCTACTAGGGATTTAATTGTTACAAACATGCAAACGTAATTATCGTCTCTTTGCCAATGATAGTACCTCATCTTCCAACCTAGTGAACAAAGAAGAAGAAGAAGAAGAAGAAGAAGACCAGTGAAAACGTGATGAGACCAGACAAGATCATCTTAGTGGGAGCCAACATATAATAATTAGTCAATAGACTCCCGGTCAGTATGGCGGATTGGTACGTTTACTGTTTTTAGTCCTGGTAAGTTCTTCCTTCTGACAGTAGTTAGCCGTTACATTTTCCTCACTATGTGGACTGAATGGATTATAGTTTCGTCCCCTAGCTACTGGGCTGAATGCATGACGCGACACTGTGAGTTGCGGATTTCATTTGAAATGCTTTTCGACTGTGCCCATGGGTTTTGTGTTGTGAACTGCAGATTCGGAAAACGAAGAGTCGTTTGTTTGCCAGGGAGCTGGTGGTGCCTTATGCGATTAACTGCATGTGCAGCTACTGATCTATGTGCTAACTGGTGCTTTCATTTTCAATGGACTGCATTTCTGGTGTCGAAAGGTTTATTTTTCCACTTCTGTTGGCTGCATTATGCATTTATGCGAGCATATGCAACTGGCTTTGCTGAGACTGCAGTCTGTGCCAATTGTTTCACAAGGGGAAATAATGGATATTCCATGTGGTTTGCTTTGGAGCAGAAACGGCGCAACTATAGAGTGACTCATTTGCAATGAAGTTGGAACCGCGATTAGCTAGAACTGATGTCTTCAGCCGCTATAAGTCGGGTGATTTACTGAGGAGAGAATCCGATAACTTATAAACTGAATGGTTCAGTATGCAGAGGTTGATATGTCGACTGACTAAGAAGACTTACAAACCAGTCTTCCATATATTTTGTAACCAAACTAACCGCACATTTATAACATGTCTTGCACGTTATGATCTGTTTCCCCTCAAAGCGTGTTGACTTACTATTACATTTTTTCACAAATAATATCATGTATTTTGATTGGTCAGTTCCTCTAACCCCAAATGATTAGAGAATATAGTAATTATATTTTCAAAAATGACCTTGACTCCAACCAAGGTCGACCAAGCATTGAGTGGGTACGGGGTAGTAAAGGCCGTCGGCGTTATTGCTGACCACATCACCCATTTTGTGCAGATTGCTCTATACAAATATAGGTCTGGCCCTATATGCTGTATACGTCTACAGGCGTGGAAAAAGGACCTTTACTTAGTAATATGTGGTAATATCAGGTAAATATATACTTTTAGATGCAAATCCCCTAACCCGTACACGACCGCAAGGCACCCCACCTGGTGCAGCCGTTCAAGGTGCCCTAATTATAACTTCGCTTCCCCTGGTGGGTTCTGGGGACCACGTTGTGGAGGAAGAAGAAGGAACTCACAGCTCCCAGGTAGCTTGTTGTGAAAGGCGACAAATTAGGGGTGTTTCCTTCGAAGTCGGGGTGCTCCCGCTTGAGAGGCGAGGAACCAACGGTCTACATACAAATAAACCAGATCGGTAAAACAAGACCGAAGTACAGAAGTAAAAGAACAACCAAAACTTTCCGCTAATTAACGTTAAGAATAGGAAGAAGAATGTAACTTCAAGGTAACCTCATTAAAGGATGAACAGGGTATTTGATTCTTATCCTTTTGGCGCTGCTATCTAGGATGCCACTTTTGAAGTAACAGGATGATCAAATTATCCACTAGGGGAAACACAGGCAGACAGACATATGCATAAACAAAGTCTTCTTGTCTTCTTGCAGCTCCAGTGCTCCACAAACTGTGCGCATGTTTTTGTTCGGGAAATGCTTATCTAAATCAAAACATTTTTTGGCCAAACATATTTTGTGATTTCTAAATTTGTTTTTTAGCTGCATGTACCGGAGGAAAATAATGGCTGGCCCATCATGACTCCCATTGTAAGACCTTCGGATATCTGTGGTTCTTTTCGTGGCATATCATTGATGCGTAGAAATTTGTAAACCTAATGTTCGATGTCCTTTAGATATGGTATGATGATTAACTGTCTAAATGAAGGAACTTGCATAAGGTATAACGTATAATGTGAATATGCTTATAACAATTTAGTTACTGATGTCACTTTCTATTGGTCATATATGCGCTGTGCAATAATGTTTGTCTTCCAAAGTTTACAGGTATATTCATGTGAAACATCGTCAACAGCAACAAGCGACTAGTTGAGAGCATATAACGCTGACGTCTGGGAGACCCGGATTTTAACTCCCGGAAATGGGGTTGGAGTTTGGTGGGCAAAAATTAAACAATCTCACCAGTGCAGTTCTGGTAACTGCGCTAGCCAGACGTTTCTAAATCCTTTGGCTCAAAGACCTCTCTATTCTGTACCAACCCTCTTTTCTTTTCTTCATATTATGGTTTGTGCCACTAAGCGTCGCGGGTAACAGATGGTCGGTATCCGAGCTAGGGCACACTCGGTTACCCGGTCAGCTGTGATGTTGTGTAGTCTCGATGTATCAGTCACTTTCATCAATCCAATCTTTTTCTTGATCATTCCCTTTTCTTGGTGTTTCTACTTTTATGTTGTATCCTCTCGTTACTGGTATTTTGGATTCGTTCTCATTAAATGGCCAAACCATTTTAAGCCCTTGTTTTTCAATGACAAATTACTGGACGTAAACTTGCCAAATATTGCTGGGGTTGGTTATGCAACGTCATGTAAAGGATACGCAACTAACTTTTTTTCCAATGAATTAAATAATTGATGTTATGCCAATGGTTTTTGTAATTTTCTCATCACCCTGAAAATAGTAAATAGAGGCGGTAAGTAAATGCGGAGCCTCCGTAAATAAATCACGCTGTTGAAAAGTTTGCAGATCTCCAAAACCTGGGTACAGTTAACGAGAACTTTCGTTGAAAGATGTTTCATTGTCAGTTTCTAACATTCAAATCTTCCCTCTGTGGATCCAAGGGTCTCATTTCAGGGTGTGGGGGAGAGTGCTTGGAAGAGAGATAGACCTCTTGCCCTGTAAGATGTATAAGGTTCGTTGCGTTCCTTTACAGGACGTTGCAGAACCAACCCAACAGCTCCTGGCTGTTGTGTGTGGTTTTTCTAGGCAAATTTACGTCCAGTAGTTAGCCATTGATTATGGAGGGTCGGCTCTCTTAATATCACTGTCGAAACCAACGCAGGGCGCATGGCCCGCAGCTGGGATGGAACCCGTTCGCATCGACTTAGCCACAGAGCCGACGTAAGAAGTATACTAATCATAAAAGGCAACTAGTTAATGCTGAAATGGGTCGTGTTGCGATGAAGGGCACTTATATCACTGCCTAGCTATTAATCACAACTCCGAGTTGAGGTGAGTTAAGCTGAGTTGAGTGAAGAATTGGCATCACAGCACTCGGGGCTTATCACAATTCTAATGCCAACCGCTCTTTTATGAGTGAACTCAAAGGGAGGAGGAGATGGGAAGTAACATTATTAAATGGGGTTGAAAGAAACTGATATGCACAATATATTTAAAACAAAAATAATGTACTGAATTGTGGAGACTGATGGCTAGAATACTCTGCCCCTTGCTTCTGTTGTTGTGGTTTGTATCGATAAAGGCTCCGACGGAACAGTCTTGATTATTATGTGTGGGTTTGGTCTCCCCCCGCCCCCTTTTCATTAAGTTTTTTGGACACAGTTCAGCGCATTAATTTTTTGGTACAGCATTAGCTTTGACTGCAGTCGCCCCTGTTTTTGTCCCTTTCTAAACTCTATATTGTAAGATAACCTTTTATCGTAAGACAGGTTTCTATCCGTATGTCATTTGTCTAGACCTGAAATCTCCCTGTTGCAAGTAGAAAACATGACTGGAGCAAATATTCAGTATTCTGGTGTGACTCTCCATATGGGCAGAGTTCTGAGTCCATAATCTTGAATTTATTGTGCATTTGGTTGAGGAGCCCAGTTCGCTGTATGAATACAATTGTGTTGTTGTTTTTTTTTTTTTTTTTTTTTGAACTGGTTCACTAGGTTTTCGGAACTGGGCTATGGATAGGAAATAGATTTTTAAATTTCAGTCATTGTCTTCTGTTTGTCTCTGTCATTACCTTTGAAGTTATCTTTCACACTATATCCTTGATCTCGGAGCTTTCTTGTGTCAGACAATCCACCATAAGCAGTTAATTTTAACACAAACGGGGGTTTCAAATGGGGAGTGAAGGGTCAAAGAGAATGGATTTTGTTGTCAATTTGATGATGTCTTACATTAATAATGTATAACGATTTAATACTCATTTTGTGTCAATTTTTGTTACATTAAAAAAAAATAAACAGCAAAACTACTGACTTAACGCTTTATTTTGACTAATCATTGAATTATTTGAGGGAAAAATAAGAGTAAATGCAGGTTCTGAAAGGGTCATAGGCCAATACTTCTGCCAACATTCATTTAAAATAATTAGGTCACAAAGGTTCATTATCATCATCATCAAAACGTCAGTTCTTTAGAAGACGTCTCCCTAGTCACAGTACACCTGAAATCTCTCTTTCTCTAGCCAACTGTTAGGCTCAGGTCCGATTTCATAACCTACATCATCATCATGTAGCAGGTCCTTTGCAGAACGTCGCTCTCATCACGGTCTACATAAAAGAAACTCTGTCTCTTGCCAGCTCTCCCGCTTCAAGTACTTTCATACTCAATGAGTCACTTATATCCTGTGCCCATCTTCGTGTTGGTCGGCCTCTGCACCACCTACCTGGTACCAAGCCTTCTGATATAATTTTTTTTTTCAATCCGTTGTGGCGCTTGATATGACCAAAATATTTCAGCTTCCGAGACAGGATGCTGTTTATTAGCCAATCTTCTTTGATTTTGAGATTTTCAAGATGTCAGTATTTCTCCTCTTCTTCGTCCAAGATATTGTGAGAATCTTTCTTTAACATTTCAGCTCAAAATATCATATTCTCTTTCTTAAGGACTGAACCTACATCTTCAGTATATATTATCTCCATTTACGGAGGTCTGCCTCCGTCTCGTTTTCCGGAAAATGTACCCTCCATCACCGTTCTCTCCGGGCCACCATTACATTTAGCATGGCCAAAATACCTCCACTTTGAGAACAGTATGCTGTTTGTGGACCAGTTCTTCCCGATGCCCAGTATAGTCATATGGTACGAGTATATTCTGAGTCACCACAGATCGGTTACGAAATAACCTGTAGTCCCATATGGGTTTGTTCTTGCCTTAAGTAGTTGTAATCCCCAACATAACGTCGCAAATGGAGTGTGCAAAAGAGGTTAACTCTTTGAGTCCCAGGGAGTTTAGCATCACAGGCCCAAGGGGTAGTGAAGAGAGACATAAAATCGGCTCATCATACGTTCATCGGGCTTCTAGGTAGGAACCTATGAACGTATGATGCGTTTCTTGGGACTCAAAGAGTTAAAGTAAAGTAAATTACCTCTTTTAAGCCGAGGGCGTGTCAGGAATATTATGCTTGACTCATGTTATATAGATTTATTGGCACTAGGTTGGTGCTGTGGTCAACATCGAATCAACAAGAAGAAACTGACTCAGATGATTTATCACCGCCTTCTGTTTATTCCTCTGCGACTGGTTTAAGTGCTTATTTATCCACATGCGTGACGCTTACAACTGAGGATAATATACATTTCTTACCGGACTCATGGGGTCATTTTCAATGGGTGAATTTTACTTGGTTTCAACACTACATTGGTATTTATTATTTAAAGCTTTTATTCTATTTTCTTCTTCTCTTATTACCGTATACCGGTTGTAAACTCTGGCTGAAAGTTCTGGTCGTTTGTCCACTTCCGGTCTTTGATCTTGTTTCAGAACTTAATTTTTGCCTGTACATTCTTTTATCTAGCATATTCGTATGCAGTCTGTTTGTTCCTCTCAGGCTTATGCAAGTCTACTTCGGTTTTCCACTCCATAATTCTCCACTAATCTCTACCGTTTCTGTCTATATACTCTATCATAAGCTGTTCCTTGATCCATAAAATGAATTATTTTGCTCTTTGTCGTACTCAATAATGTTTTCATCAGCGGGAAAGCAAAATATATCTCATATTAAAATTATATAGCCAGCACCGGAATGCAAAGTGTTTCTCCCAACGCCGCTTAAAGGCAAAAGAAAGTGGAACTTCATGAGAATGATTATGATCATATTGGAATAGGTTATCATTAGCATCGTTGTCTTTTTTGTCTGAGTTTGCTCTTAAAAGAGTGATGGGCACTTTGTGGTTTACAACTATGCCTTTTAGTCCCACACTGCAGATCACTTATTAGTTACAGATTACGACGGGCTTTTGAGGGGACAATGGGTCTCTTAACACCCCCCCCCCCCCCCCCCCACTCTGCACACACAAATGGGGCCTCCGAACCCACATGAAAAATCATGACTGGCACGATTGCGTGACAGGGAGTAAAGCATGGTGAAGCACGTCTTTGCAGTTTACGAGACCGAAATAGGAGACAATATAGCCAGCTTTTCATGGGAACAATTAGTATAAGTACTTTGGAATGGCTGCTGCATCGGAGGACTGAAAATGCATGGGAATGCGCTATGTGCAGTGACGTCGATTGTGATAACAGAAAATAACATAACATCTTGTAGGGAGTCGGCAGTCTGAAATACAAGTTCAAGGTGTCTCCTTCGTGCCAAAGAACTGCATGGCTGTTGGGTGAACAGTCGTTAACGATGGCAGTCAGGTCGTTGTAGGGCGACGCTTGCTGGAGGATGTAATGTCCTAAGTCCCTTTCCCAGCTAATAGTGAGGGTACAGCTGGGGTGACGTTTATTACTCCCTCAGATAATGCTTCAGGTCGAAATGGACGCTAGGCACAGCCCCTTCTTTTAGCCGTGGCAATTTTGTGTGTGCTCCTGCCAGACAGTGGCCGTTGCATTTTTGCTCCATTTTTAGACTGGAAGGATATAGTTTTGTTGCCCAGCTTCTGAGTTGAGTCCGTGGCGTGACACAGTGAGCTACGGATTTCATTTGAACTGTGATAAACATTTTGTGTGTTTTTCGTTGGCACAGGAGCGGAGTAACAATGGGGTGACCCGTTTGCTATAAAGCCGAAACTAAGATTATCAGATTACCAGATTACCAGATGGCAAAATATCATCACGAATTCCACTTTTACCACTAAGTGTGGTAGGGAGAAATAATGTGTGGTCCAAAGCTCGATGGATAGCACTGCCTTTTGCCATTCTGTGTTGATGTAGAGTGTTCTAAATGCCCATAATCTATCTTTTCTTTGAAAAGATAACAAACGAATCAAAAGTAGAACCGGTAAGCTTCACATTACCACAAACACAAAAGAGAAGCTAGTGTTGAGGCTAGGGCACAATACATAATTCAACAAAAGTACATAAAGTCACTTAGCTGCCGCATTCTCAATAGAAGTCACCGCCCTGTCCGGTCAGTGGAATGAATGATACGTGTGACCACCGAGAATAAATACTGACTCTAAAATGCCAAGGGCCGTAACTCACAGAAATTAAATAAAACTAAATTGGCGATCATGAGAAAAATAAAGCGGTCCTAGAGAGATTTACGGACTCTCACTTGTTGCTAGCATTGATGGCTGTAACCTTTATGCTGCGAACACCTTGGTGATCTTGAGAACTAAAGTACAACGGTACTGGTTTAAGGGCACCGTTCTATACATCCAAGAATAAAGTAACAGAAAATGTATTGATCGGCACTCATAGAAAGAAGTAGAAAGATAGAAGAACACACTAGACAACTTTAAAATTGAAAGCTATAGTTACCGTGCCGGGAATCGAAACAGTCACCAGCAGAAGGCGTGTGTGCCTCGCTATGGAAACAAGTACACTAAGAACATGGTCAACTAGCCCCCCCCCCCCCCCCCCCCCCCAATGTGTCTTATTGGCCATGGCTGTCGTACAGCTTGAAATCCACAACTATGGAATACGGACAGAATTCATTTCTAACCATTGAAATGGCATCATAGGTTACAGAAATTTATATTAACGAAGCATGTGTCGAATAAAAGCACAGCACAAATTAACGAATACCGTAGACCTTAATGGTTTGTCTAGAATACACAAACATTTAGGAAAGGTGTTTGATTATTAGGTATATGATTATTATGTACACCCAAGAGATGTAGCCTGAACACATAAGCTAGTCGTAGCC
The DNA here is from genome assembly GCA_905116865.2 of Candidula unifasciata. NCBI lineage: Eukaryota > Metazoa > Mollusca > Gastropoda > Stylommatophora > Geomitridae > Candidula > Candidula unifasciata. The sequence continues at coordinate 121,402 of CAJHNH020001586.1, read as the reverse complement.
CAGTCTGTAGGTCACTGGGGACAGGTCAGATGGTGATACACCCCCCCCCCCCTTTTCCCCCAGGATGGAGAGCTGCCTGAGGAGTATGATTTTGGTTCGAATGTTGTTAGGGTGGTAAGTAAGTGAGAGGATTGGTGTTACGGTGATGTGTAGTCTTGGAAGTGGGATGGGCGACCCCTGTTTCTAAATCAGATTGTTTTATGTGTAACGTCTGTATTGGTAGCTTTTGGGATTGCATTCTTTAAAAAAAATGGCAGAACCACTTGTCTTCTGCTTCTCAGTGAAGTTAGTGCAAAGACTTGGCAGACGGTCTGTCTGACTGTGTCATTTCTCACTCGGATGGTTATTATAGCGGGCTTCCTTAAGTACCTCATCCCTCAAGTACCTCATCGTTAATTTTACTTGTTAGTTTTTGATAATGTCCAAGTGGGGCACTGCTGGCATAGTGTAGGTATGAATGTGCTGTTTATATTCAGTTTATTTGTTGTCATGTTTATGTTTGAATGTTTTAGTAACAGCATCAGTAGGTACATAGGTGCACTGGCTCTTTGGCATATTGTTCCTATTTCCTGATCCATTAGGTTGTCCTCCGCGAATGCCAACCTCTAGATATGTATTGTCTCTAATTTGTTACAGACAGTTACCATTAAAACGAGAACTATCATGAGAAGCAGAAGCGCCAAGACAAGCGCTAAACTGACAGCTGACAGCTTGAACGAATGGCATAGTTCTCTATCTGCGTTCTGCCTTAAAGAGCGGTTGGCTCGGTCTGTTGTTGTTTGCAGCTAGGCTGCAATATCTGCACCTTTTGGCCTAACATCAGATTTCAGTAAACCCCTAATTAGGTGAATCCCCCCTCACCCACCCCACCCCTCCGCTCTCCTCTCTTTTCCCTAAAATAAGGTCCTTAAACCCTCACAGAAGTGGTTTTGCTGGTGCTTTCGTAAATCATCTGAAATTTGCGTTTACAAATGTCTGGATTTTTACAGGACTAATTCTTTTTCACATGCGACAGTAAGGGACATTTCATTTGATGTTCACTGGCACAGAAGGGAGCGGATGTAGATATATACCTCTTTTTAAATGTAAACTAGTCACGCCTTTCCTTTATTGCTTCATTTCTTTTTTTACGGCTTTAGATGTTGAAGGAGATGCACAGAGTTTGATTCTTGCTCTTCTAGGCATTCTTGTAGAATTTTTTTGTTATTTTCCCACTTTGTTCTTGATCAACCTCAGGCTCTATGTCCTTCACCTCATTACATGTACGCCTTGAAGGGGAGAAAACAAAGAAAACACAGGGGACGGGAGGGGGCGGAATCACACGAACCGTAGATTGGAATTCCATCATATCGATTTCCAGAACAATGGTTAAAGTAAATTGCAATGCCGTGGTTTTCACGCTACATCTGCACACAGTGCTCGCACAGAGCGTGACCTTGTTAAGCAGTTTGTGTCAGTGATGTTTGCAGAGACTGAATGTTGACCGGCAGTCTCGTGGGCTGTTTAAAGAGCTGTTATATGTGAACTCATGCGGGAGAAGCTCTGTAAACAATAGTGCGACAAATGTGTCAGGGGTAATGTATGAATTTATCACCGTGAAGCTGCTGCTGCTAATACTACTAGTGCTACTGTTGCTAATATGCTTCTACTGCTGCTGTTGCTACTATTATAACTGCTACTGCTGCCTCTAATAGTAATATGAATACTTATTTTTATCATTGTTATTAGTATTAAAGGATTGGCTAGCCAAATTCATTTTTTTTTTTTTTTTGTAAATAAATTTTACCAGTTGCAAATTAATTGCACCCTTTTGCAAATCAAAGTAACCTTTTTACAATCCAATTCAGCATATCGTTTTGTAAGTCAAATTTCACCTATTTGCAAATCAAATTCATCCTTTCACTGAACAGGGTTTTTTTACCCCCCAAAATTTTTTTTAATCTGTTGTAATAAAAACAAACTCACATTAAAATTATTTTTGAAGCTCCCTTGGTCTCTATCGAAAACGTTCGTATTAAGTTTTCTATTGGACTTCCTTGTTTCTTCAACCCTTTTGTTTCCCATTTAATGTTATCACACGATGGAACAAACAACCTGACCAACTTCAACAGAGCGAACACAATAGCAGATGCATAAAAGTGGTCAAACGGACAGTAGTGACAGTTTTTACGGCTACTGCTGATGTCCAAATAAAGTGTAACAAGAAATAAGAAACCCGTGGAAATCACCCAGTAGATGTACACTAATTCAAAACCTTAAAAGGTATCTCAGAGATGCCAGTATATGAACTCGTATAGTTAAAACTGCTTGTCGGACCAGATGAAATTCTGTACACCAGGGCTATTTAACTGGCGGCCCGCAGGCCACATCTGGCCCGCGGAGACCTAGCAAGTGGCCCGAAAGTCATTGCCAATCGTATTATTTTAATGATCTGTCTATGCCTAAGCTCATGACATTGGCCCGTGACGATCCCTAGTTGGAAAAAAATGTGGCCCCCTGAGTAAACTTAGTTGAATAGCCCTGCTGTTGTACATCATGCACTCAAAACAAATTAACAATTCGTAAATATTCCACGCCAAACCTTTATATGCCTTTTGTTGGCTTTGTGACCTTTTCTCCGCGTGTAAATGATCGCATCTGCAGGTCATCGAATCCTCAATAGACAGAAAACACTAAATGGCCATGTTAACTTTTGCTTGTTTCCGTTGATATTCAAGCATACAACTATATTAGAAAATGGCCCTGAATAAACAGCATAAATGTATGTGGGCTTTCTCCTTGGTGATCACTGGAAAGCAAAAAAAAAAAAAAAATGACTGAGCAAACTGGGAATGATTACACAGACACATTCTCTTATCATTAAAAGGTCTCAAGAGGACAATTACAATATGCTTTAGGGTCATTCTTCTTGTTCTAGACATGATTCACTCAATTTCGTTTCCTTTCCTTTATTCAAAGCAAAATTTATCGCAAACGTGGACCAGACAAATATTCACACAAGGGTATGATGTTATATGGCAGGTGTTTATTTTCAGTTCCCTAATGTCACATAAAACACCAGCTGGCAATGCTGAGTATGGAATCCCGACGGTGTATTAAAAGCGTAATAAAGAACAGCCATGGTAGAAACCCGAGGCCTCTCACGAGGCTGTGTTATAAATATTAATTATTTGTTGTTCCCTTTTTATCTCATCGCTGCCAGTTTGCTTTCAGTAAAGAGAAGACTGCCACGAACGCCGTATAAACCAATCTAAGAATCGATGTCATAGCAGCATACATAGTTGCGTATGGGAAGAAGATACCTGTATAACCAGTGTAAAGTTCTCGTTTTCCATATTTTCGGGTGCATACTAGGCATAAAGTGCTAGACCAGGGGGCTGCCTGGTCTCGAGGCATGGTCTCCGTCTTGAGTGCTAGAGGTCCAGGGTTCAGGCCCGGGTAAGGCTGGGATTTTTTCAAGTGGACTTCTAATTATTTCCCCTGGTCTCTGTGTAGTAAGACCAGACGCCTGTGTGTATTGTTGCGCACGTAAAAAAAATCCCTTGGCAGTTGGAAATCGAAAAAAAGTAGCCTAACGACGCTGCCTGGGCAAAATTAGGAGTTTAAAATCTACCTAAAATATTTCAGGATCCTTGCCGGTGCTACGGAGCTCGTGCACTCCGCTGAGCTATTCGGACTCAGCTTTGAGTTAGAAGTATAACGGAGCACTTATGGGTTACTACCCTTCTACCATGATGTTGAGTATATTTTGTAGCCAAAAGAAATAGTTGTGTAAATTGTTTTGGACTCCTGCATATCAGGAACAGTATGTAAGGGGTGCTGCCACAAAGAGGCGGAGGCTTATTTGGAGTTTCAGTGCCAAGAAGACGGAGCCTTCAGGAGTGGATTCTCTTTACTCACTCATACACACACACCCACAAACAATTTTTTTTTTTAATAAAGCGTTTGATTAACATATACTTCTATTATCGGGCCGACGGATCGGCCTATTCATCTTTTTGGATATATTTATGTAGAAAGATCGGCCTTCTTGTCTCTGAAGGCTTAATGTGTTACAGACACTAACACATGTATCGTGTGTCTGGAAGGTCACTACACAAAACATGCGAGGTAGTAATAAGTATTCAGAATCTTCAGTAGACTTATTAATTGTGTGAAAAATACCATTAAGGGCAGAGAATGGCAGCTGTTGCCCACACATTATAAAACATATGCGAATGACAAATCGGCGGTTGTAAACTGGTGGGCTGTACCAGGGCTATTGTTTTTTCTGGCGGTATGCATCAGTACGCAGTACTAGCCCCTTATTAAGGATTTTTTGTTAAGGCTGCCGCAATAGACACTGATGAGTACAGTCACCTTTTCCTAAAGACTTTATGATGAGTACCAGCACCATTTTTCTACGAAAAAAAGGGCCTTGGTGATATAATAAGAATTGTAGCAAAACAGCAATGTACCTTCTTTGAAAGTACTCATTTCAACAGCTACAGTTGTCGTTCTTTTGGCGATTACTATTCTGATAACTACTTTGCAAGAGAAATCTAGTAGCAACACTGGCTGGCATCCTTCCCGAAGTTGGCATTTTATTTTTCTATAACAGCGGCTCTCAACCTGTGGGTCGTGATCTTTTTGTAGGTCGAACGATCTTTTCACAAGGGTCGCATAAGACCATCGGAAAACACATATGCATTGAATTATGAAGTAGTAAGGAAACAATTGTATGGTTTGGGGTCGCCGCATTATGAGGAACTGTGTTAAAGGGTCGCGGCAAGTGTCGCTTCTCAAAGTGGGCCTTTGAAATAACAAAAAATGGAGTCCTATATTGTATGCAGGGTGTTGATATAGAAAGACATGACGATTTCAGCCCATATAGATGGCATGTGTGACTAGCAAGACCCCTTTAGAAGAGTCTTAAACAGAGCATGGCATTTCAGGATGTTGTGTAGAGCCTATATTGCTGTATGGTAGTGAATCAGGGAATGTGAATGCACAAATTAGAACGACCTTGGAGGCGACGGAGATGTGGTTTTTCAGACGAATGTTATGAATCCCTTGGACTGCCAGAGTGACTAACGAGGATTGCTTGAAGGAAACTAATGAAAGCATTTGTATATAAAAGGAAAAGACAAACTGTTCTTTAGTCATGTGGTGAGGAAGGAGGCTTTGGAGAATACTCTAATAATGACTGGGAAGATCAACGGTAGAAGAGGGAGAGGCAGACCGATAGAGATGATGACGGATGGACTGTGACAGACCGATAGAGATGATGACGGATGGACTGTGACGATGATGATGTTTCAGGATGCTCCTTCTGATGTCTGTGATAAGTTGTCTTCGGGCTCCCGCCTCTTTCAAAACCTCTTGGTTGCTCTTTTTGGCTGTCCAAGGTATTCTAAGCATTCTTCTGTAAAACCACATCTCCGAGGCCTCCAGAAATTGTTTGGCCTGCCTACCGATTGTCCAGGATTCACAGCCATATGTTAAAACTGGATGTATGTAGCAAGCAAGAATTCTTTTTCTAACTCTCAATGACAAGGATATATTGCACAAGGTGTTTTTCATTTTATAAAATGCAGTTTTTGCCTGTCCTATTCTATTTCTTATCTCAGTTATGCATCTTCCATCTGTTGTTATCCATGTGCCCAGATACTTAAATTTCTGTACTTGTCCTAAAATAACACCATCAACTTTTATTACACACTTAGGAATAATTCGTTTCTTTGACACCACCATTACTTCTGTCCTCCCAATATTTAAACTGAGGCCCATTCTTCCACTTTCTAACACCACAATGTCTATCATTTTCTGTAGTTCTTTCTGACTTGTTGCTATCAAGACTGTGTCATCAGCATAACGTAAATTGTTTATATTGTGCCACCAACCACAATTCCGGGCATACCAATTAAAGCTCTCATTATATATTCACTGTATATTGAAAACAAATCAGGTGACAGTACACATCCTTGTCGTACGCCCCTCTTTATGCTTTGAAATGTACCTAAACAGTTGTTTATTCTTATAGCTACTGTTTGCTGCCAATACATATTCTTTATTATTCGTAGATCTTTCCCATCAATGTTTAATTTTTCTAACAGTTTGATTGCTTCTTCATGCTTCACACAGTCAAATGCTTTTGTATAGTCTATGAAGCATATGTACAAATCAGTCTTTACTTCAATAGCTCTTTCTGACAATGTCCTTAGGATGTATATGGCATACCATATACAGGCGTTCTCTTTTTCAGCATTTATTTATGCATTTCATATTATTTCAAATATAGTAATATTTTTTTATTAGCCAATCAGCACATAATAATAATAATAACAACAACTCCCCGTGTGGGTTCCGGGGCCCCATTGTGGGAAAAACAAGAATAGACCCACTGCCTACCCGTATAGGGCATATAGGGCTAGACCTATTTTTATTGATCAACTAGCTGTACCCGGCCACGCGTTGCTGTGGCATAGTTTGGTTATATGGAAATGAAAGAAAATAGAAATCGCACGTGTCTAATACAATCATTGTCTGCTCAGATAAGAAATAGTCTTTGATCTCCACCCCACCCCACAACTAAATCCACCTACTACCCTCTCCCTCATCAAAGGTTTTTGGAAAAGAAAGACAATGGAAATCGCACCTGTCTAATATAGTTAATGTCGCAATCATTCTCTGCACATTTATATAGAGATAGTCTGGTTTTCCAACTTTAGAACACGCACCATATAATTGTGTCATTATATTAGTGGTCGTCTAAATGGTGCTATTAGCACGGTAACAAAAGTGGTTATTTGGTTATCTCATGCTAAAGCTGTTTGTATTTTTATAGGAGACGGAAGGAAAGCTACAACTGTACTTGTAAATAACAAAGTAAGTCATAAAAAATAGAAAAGCGGAGGTAGCGTTAGTAAAATATAAACAAATTAGGTAATGAGAACTTGAAAATCACGTGTAAAGCTCTTTAAGTTCTCTTAAATTTAAGTCATTACCCCCTCCCCTCCCCTCTTCCACCAACTACTGCTCTCTCCCTCTTCGAAATATTTGAAAATCATTACCTGGCGATATTTTGTTGTTGCTGTAACTGACATTGACATCCCTGTCCATCTGGACTAAAATGGGGAGCAGGAATTGTAATAGGTAGTGAATTAGGCTAGTGTAATATTTACCACATCATCCTTCAAGTACCAGTACAACTACTAAAATAATGTCACTGCTATCTGTGTTACCATCGGTAGACAGAGAGTCGTGAGCCAGAAGATTTGGTTCCGCATGGCTAGTGCTGTCGCCACAGACTGGTCAGGTTAGGATGTATAATTTCACTTGCCGACAGAAGAACGCCATAACCTTACCGGCGGTCTTCACATGAGAGCACTATGGTGTAACAGCCCAACCACAACTATTACTGCTGCTGCTACTTTAAGTGGGTAAAGCAGTTACTGTGACTTAAAGCTCTCTCAGTAAATAGTTTGCCCCCCCCCCCCCCTAAATTCACCGACAACTCTTTCTCTCATTGAAGTAGTTGGGAGGGAAAAAAAAAACACTTGAAAAGCAAATGAACACAGGAAAAACACACCATAATTAGGAAATGAACGCCATGGTAAACAGCACAGCTTAAAATTCCAACGCAGATGAAATAACTAAATCTAAATGAAAATAAATGAAAATCTATAAAATTTCAGCGTAACCATGCAATCGGAAAGTTTTAAAATGCAATCATAAGTATGCGAAATGGTCAAATTTAATTATCAAATTTACTTGTCTTTTTTTTTTTTTTTTTTAAGGCAACATGGCTAGTGCTGTCACCACGACAGAGCAGATGAGGATACTATTTTAGTCCGGGGTAAAAAAAAATATTAACTACTGCGGATTCGAACCCAGGTCTCCCGAACAGGAACCCAGTGTTCTAACCATTCGACCAAGCAGCCAATTAATCGGATAAACGAAAAGAGAACTCAACTATTAGAGATATGTGTCCCTACTACTGAGTCCTGATTAAAACACAATTCAAAACCGCACGCCATTGTTTTCTCGTAGACAGATACTCCAGATATATTAATGAAACGGCACAACAATAGAAATCCCACGTGTCTAACACGGTTAATGAAGTTAATGTCGCAGTCAATGTCTGCGCCGACGTCGAGATAGTCCTTGATTCCCCCCCCCCCCCCCCCCCCCCATCGAAGGTTGTTTGGAAAAAAAAACAGAAAATAGAAATCGTGTTTAATATGGTTATTGTAGCAAATATAGAGATAGTCTTGTTTAATGTACCACGTCCTACTCTATGTATTAGAGAAGGCGTTGGCTGCACGTAACTCGCAGGCAAATGGCGGAAGCCTTGCGTTCTGACTACGGCGGCGCATGCGCAATTACTAACGTGGCTATAATTAGAAATCACTAAAGTTATAAACATTAGTTTCGAATATTATGGCTTAATATGTGGTCACCTATCTCTAACAGCGACAGGTTGAATTTCAAACCACGATGGTTCAAAATCCGGTATCAAAACAAACATATCCTGAAAATTTCAGCAAAATCGGTTCAGTAGTTTCCGAGTCTATAGGGAGCAAACAAACACACAAACATTGATTTTTATATATATAGATCTGCACTTAGTAGGTGATGTGGTAAGCATCACGCCTGTCGCATTTACTTCCCATGACCCTTCCTTCCTGGAACCCATTCAAGGGGGGGGGTAAAGTCTGCTACCGTCAGGACCCGAACCTATGACCTTCCGATCAGCAGGCAAGTGTCTCGCCGCTACACCACGGTGGCTTCCATTGGAAATTCAATGAACCAGGTAGATCCTAAAAGTGATAACCGTGATATTATTTATATAAAAACGATTACTTGCTGAGAACTGGGGTAGTGAAGTGGCTAAACTGTTGCCTGCGAACCAGAGAGTTTATGGTCATATTTCGCATCAAAATTGACCTTGGCTGCCAGGTCAGCCTAGTCTAAAATGGGTACCAGGTAATAACTTGGGAATTAAAGGCAGCTGGCGTGACGTCGACCATATCACCCCGTGAGTGATTGGACATTACACATAAAAAACTTCAGGAATAAGTCCCAACTTTTATATACAAATTTCGTACAATTTCTGTCAGTTTCTTTTTTGACAGAGGTTACCAGGGAATCTGGTCGACGTTCAACACTCAAGAAAAAGGTGAGACTAATATAAAATCAAGACAGTTACTGGAGCCGGCGAAACTGGAACTATTCGCTTGCTGCTTAAGATGTGGACCGAGCCCTTATAAGAGTGTCCCGATTTCGATTCCTAATTCAACATTCAACAAGAATTTAACATTCTTTAACTGTGTTAATAAGTTTGACTTAACATATATTGGCCCAATAATTGGGAAAACCAGAGAAAATATAACTGTAATGTGCCTGCGCTAAAACATTCACGGCCACAAAAACAAGGCGAAATAAAAACATGGAGTGAAGAGCATTAGCGATCGGAGTGAATCAATTAATCAATCAAGTGCTGTCTTCATACTAAAGGTTTGCTGCAATGAACCTTCAACACGCTTTGTCTTTTTCTCTGAATGTACCTTGCTCAGAATGCTGTTCGTCCATCTCTTGATGTGATCATCCAACTTGTATCGCTATCTACCTTTTGCTCGCTTGCCTTCAACTTGTCTCTCCAGTATGATTTGTATAAGAGTGTTAGGTATTTTAATATAGCATAATTTTTTTAACCCTTTTTTTATGTGACTCCGTGTTCAAAGGCAGAATAAGTGCACGAAGGTTCATTACAAAAGGGAATGGGTGTCGCTTATTGTAACATTGCCTGGCATATCATCATCAGTTCTCGTTATGCCTAGTGGCACATGAGGCTTCAGAGAGGACTTTCCATGCTTTCCTGTCCTGTGCAATCTTCAGTGCAGTTTTCCATGTCAAAGATGCCGCACTCAGTTCACTTTCCATCGTTCGTCTCCATGTTGTTTTTGGGCGCCCCTGTTTTCTCTTTCCCTCTGGTGTCCATGTGAGAGCTGTTTTGGCAGGTATATCAGAAGTCATTCTCATAACGTGGCCAAGCCATTTCCATCTTCTCTTGGTAATCATACTGTCTAAAGTTTCTTGGTTTGTGGCTTGAAGTAGTTTAGTGTTTGAGATTGTATCTGGCCAGAAAATTTTGATAATTCTACGTAGACATGTGTGGTGGAAGGTGGACAGCTTGTGTGCATCCTTTTTGGTCATTCTCCAGCATTCCGCTCCATAAAGAAGAACTGGCAAAATGATGCTCTTGTAGAGTCGGAGTTTCGTTCCTCTGCAGTAATTGTTGGATTTCCAGATTTGCCTCATCCTTCCAAAAGCAGCTCTAGCTTTGTAAGTTTGAGAATGGAGGTGGAGGCGGTCACTGCAGCTTTTAGCCGGCTTGACAACCAGCTGCACACACAAGTCGTGACTGGAACTGACTCACAGAGCAATATTAAGAAACATAAAAAGAGGTATGCTTTGTTAAGAGTGGCAAACAGGGTGCTTAGCGTTTTTTAGATATTTTCTCCAAGAATGCCGGCGTGTTGAGAATTGAACCGGCAGATAGACTGGCTGGTTCTGCACCACTTGGGGGTAAACGGATGAATGACAAACTAGATTTTGTAAGAGGACTTTGGGAGCGAGTAAACTAAATGCAAGCACAAGCATAACATTATCACGGTGTGAAGGAAATGGTGCAGCAAGAAATGACCAAGAGTTCAGGCCTACGCTCAACACTCAGGGACATAAAATCCATCTGATAATGTTACCATCAAAACTATAACTCTACGCTTGCTGCTGAAGATGGGGAAAGGACACTTATGTCCTGAGTGCTATGATGTCGGTTCTTAGCTCATTACTTTCCAGTGTTAAATGGGAATCTTATCGGAAGCTGTAGGTGATGAAAACGAGGACGGATTATCTCGAGTTGCCTATAAAAAACTATGCTTCTTTACAGTAGAAGGGCAGAAGAAGAAGCATAAATAACCACTCACTTGCAAAATGGCACTTCAAGGAAATACCACTACTTTATTCATCACCATCATCAGGTGCCTTACCGACTGGCGTGGGCGATCATGCCTCTCCACAATCTGCGATCTCCTGCAGCATGTATCAGTTCGTGTGCTGACAACCCTCCATGCCATGCAACAAGACTGTCAAGAATCCTTCCTGTCTTCCTCTTTCAATCTTTCCACAGATCTTTCTATAGAGCACATGTTCCGTTCTCCATCTTCTCATAACAGAGCCGAACAATGATGACTGTCTCCTTCTGATGTCTGTAATAAGTTTTCTTCGGGCTCCGGCCTCTCTGAAAACCTCTTGGTTGCTCTTTTTGGCTGTCCAAGGTATTTTAAGCATTCTTCTGTAAAACCACATCTCTGAGGCCTCAAGAAATTGTTTGGCCTGCCTACCGATTGTCCAGGACTCACAGCCATATGTAAAAATTAAATGTTAATAGTAAGCAAGAAATCTTTTTCTAACCTCCAGGGACTGATATATATTGCATAACATGTTCTTCATTTTATAAAATGCAGATTTTGCCTGTCCTGTTCTGTTCCTTTGCTCATTACATTACTACTTCATTACATCTAGAAAATTAGGAAAAAGTGTCTGGTTAATTCGCTTATCACTATAGAGATCTGCCATGTAGAGTCACTGACAATTAACCTTATATGACATTCTGGTCTGGATCTAATTACTGTGTTTCATGCTATACACACAACATAACCAAGTATGAAAAACAGACAGTGTGCACGCGTGTACAAACGGGACAGTTGAAAACAGTCATCCATGAAGCAATCGAGAACAACATATTGCCGTGCTCTGTGAAATGACGCAGAACATGCAGCTAGCTAGACAATTGTCATTGATCATAATAGACAGACTAAGCTTTTGCCAGACATCGAACAAATGGCAGTTTATAGGAACAATTAACGAGTCCATGCGCGGACAACCCCAATAATATATAATGTCCATATCTCATTGTAGATCCAGCTCTGTGTGTTCTGGTGGTGTATTTGTTGTTTAAAAAAAAAAAAGTTAATCTGGATTTTAATTAAAGCAGATGCATTAAATTGTTAAATCCTTTTTGTAAATGAAGCATATAACAAATCAACGATACGGTTAGATTTATAAATCATTATTATCATCAAGTGCCTTGCCAGCTGGCGTAGGCGTTCATGCGTCGCCACAGATCTCGGTCTTTGGTGTTCTGGATCAATTCTACTGATGATATTCCTCCATGCCACTGTCTTGTCATCCATCACTATTTCACTTGGTCTGCCTCTTCTACCAGAGATGTTTCCAGTCGTCACGATATTTTTCAGTTCTCCTTTTCTCATCACATGACCAAAGAACTGTGTCTTCTTCTCATTGTTGTATATAATGTTCTACTTTCATTAGCCATTTCATGGCACAAACACTAGTATTCAGTCACGAAAGTGACGCAAATAACCCAAACCAAAAATATAGGCGGAGACTGCTAGCAGCCTAGGCTAGCTAGCAGCAATCTGAACGTGGTCGAGCTTTTCTCTCCCCCCCCCCCCCCCCCCCCCAAAGGACTTGGACTTGGACTAGCCATTTCCAAGTATTCAATGTTGGTTATTCTGGCAGTCCAAGGTATTCTCAACATTCTTCTCAAGAACCACATCTCAGCAGCCTCCGAACTTTTTAATTTGTTTGCTCCCAATCCAAGATTCACTGCCATACAACAGAACGGACTCGATATGACATTTCAATACTCGTGTTCTGATGTTTAATGAGGGTGATGGATACTGGTGAGGTATTTAAAAGAAAGTCGGACAGAAACTTAAATAAAATACGAGTGCACACTGAAGGGACATGGAAAAGGAACAACAGCATCCTCAGCATGATTTATATCATCCAAGTATAAAATAGCAACTTTTAGCTAACAAAACATCTGAAGCTAATTAGAAACTGATATAAGTGCGCGTTGTTTCTGAGAGGCGAAAACTGCGATGACATCATTTTGATGGTTCTTTTTTTACTTTTGTTACTGACGAATTCTATATTTCCGGCGCCAGATTGTCGCGTGAAGCCTTCTTCAGCACGGCAGTAATGCATCGCCTAAGCTGAGTTAAGAGTTGACATCATAGCACTCGGGGCATTCCTATGCATGCTCCGTCATCTTCAGCAGCCAGCGCAGAGTTCCAGTACTAATGGTAAAATGTCCGTCTTGCCTTTCCTCTGAGTGTAGTCAGCCGGCCAGACCCTCTGGTTACACCCAGGTGCCTCATTCTCTACATCGCCTGAATGATGTAGCCAGCACATGACTGGGTGAAGATTTTTGGCGGACCATCTAGACCGGTTCTCAACCTGTGGGCTGCGACCTCTTTGGGGGTCGAACGACTATTTCACAGGGTTCGCCTAAGACCATCTGAAAACACACATTCACTTAAGTTATGAAGTAGCAAGGAACATAATTGTATGGTTGGGGGTCACCAGAACATGAGGAACTGTATTAAAAGTCCGCCGCATTGGGAAATTTGAGAACAACTGATCTAGATCTAATGACCGTCACCGCTCCGTTGGCCACCTGTTTAAGAAAACTCGACTACACTAAAGCATCACCTAAGGCTATCAAACAAGCTCGCCTTAAATAGTCGCTTGACGAAGATACATTAATACAACCAGCTAAGTGAGGTACCATCTAAACGTTTACTTAGTAACAAGTCTGTCTTAAAAAATGGTACAGAAATAAAAAGATATTTGTTTGTATGTTTTAGTATCCAGAAGCCATGAGTTGTTTACCCTTAGGCTCGGTAATGTGGATGTCGCAACCTTTCGGCATTGATTCCATTGTAAATACCGTAAATCTGATAGAAAATGTGGCTTTCCTGCCTACCCCCGGGATTGAACGAGGACCACAAGGAGTTCGTCACCCGGTCTCTGCGCAATCCGGTTTAGCCAACTACACTAGAGAGCCGGGCAAAAAAAAAAGATAAATGTATCAGGATAAGTATTCGCAAATATTTATGGGGAAAAAAAGGATAAATATTATAGGATAAGTATTTGTGAATATTAAACAAAAACAGAAATAAACAGATAAACAAGGCAGGATAAGTACTGGCAAATATTGTATTTTAAATGAACATAAATATAAAGTTAAATATGACAGGATAAGTGCTGGCGAATATTAGGAAAAAAAATTAATAAAAAGGTGAATATGACAGGATAAGTATTGGCAAATATATAGACACACACACGCACACACACACACACACACACACACACACATATATGTATATATATATATAACCAGCGACACAAATCAGCAACACAAATAATCAATCTCCCCTTACTCTGCGTAAAAGCAAAGCAAACAAATCAAAGCAAATTAATTAACGAAACGAAGGACGGTTGGAGTCTGGTTTTACATTGTGTGTGCGTTGTGTTTTTAACTTTCTAGTGCAGTGAACGCTCCGCCGGTCAAAGACCGCAGGATTTACCTCATTCATTAGTTTAACATAATGAGCTGTCCATCAAATTACCTTTGATTTTAAAATGTATATCAATCAATTTGGCAAACTGATTGCTGCCAATTCCACTTTGCTAACCAAATTATTTGTAATGCTATCTGAATAACTCATCACCACATACATGTAATTTACAATTATTCCAACATGCCATTCAACTGTGCTATAAGTGACTGAGCTGTCGTTTTGTATTTCATCTTGATTTGCAGAAAAGGAAACATATATCTGATCGTCAGTGGCTCCCAAACCTTTTCGGTATATGCGTCCTGCCCCAAAGACCTCATCTGAAGAACCTTATTTTATGCTCCTGTCTGGTTCCTCTTCTAAATCAAACGATTCATTACATAAATCGCAGGACTAATTTGATGCTTTGGTTTTGAAATCTCAACGGCGCTAGATCCGGACTCATGGACTAATTTAAGTTTCCTTTCAGCTGAATCCCGGTAACTCGGGACCGAGGTCTGTTTAAAAAAAAAAAAAAAAAAGGAATGTCCCTTTTCCCGCTTTTGGTGCATCGGGCAAATGAGGCAAGACTTATATATTTATGGAGCCCTGGATGGTTGATGGTCAAATCGGTAGCTCAGTTACATAGCCCGAAATGTGCCAGACAATAAATTGATGTGGGAGTCGTAGTGGCGTTGGCGACTAGACGCCCGCCTGCGTAACGGAAGGTCCTGAGTTCGTGTCCAGTCAGAGTCGGACTTTTTTTTTCTTTCAAAAATGACCCTAATTTCCAGGTCGACCCAGCGTTAAGAGGGTACCAGGTGCAGTCCTGGGAAGTACAGGCGGCCGGCGTGATACTGACCACATCACCCACTAGATGCCGATAAGTCTATAAAAATATAGGTTGAGCCCTATTTTCCCGAAACGACTAAAGGCGTGAAAAAGGGACTGATGATAAACTGATGTACACAACCCGACAATGTGGTTTATACATTTCAGCGAGAGAAGGATTAATTGTGTGCTTCATTATATGTTGATTTCATAAATATGTAGTCATGTGTATATATATATATATATATATATATATATATATATATATATATATATATATATATATATATATATATATATATCCGGAGACGGAGAGAGTGAGACAAGGGAAGAATCATGCCGAATTACCACAAATATGTAAGACGCTGACACAGGGAATTCCCTATGCACACAAGGTCGGCATGACTGGCTCCAAGAAGGGGACAGTAAATTTAAATGGCTTAGTCATATCAGACACAGTCCCTGCTGTGACAGAAAGTTGGCTGAAATAAAGGACTGCCGTAGAATGGTGCACACGAGGGACGGTTTCAGAAAGAGATGCATACTTTGTGGTAGGGTAACATTGCTTGAAGAATGTATTCTGCAAGCCAGAAGGGGGTTACATTCACATTTTCTAGGTTCTAACAATAGTAATACACTAGCGATGACTAATAATAATCATTAACAGCTCAGCCAATACATATATAAATCGGCGTAGACAGAAAGAGAGAGATGCAGAGAGAGAGAGAGAGAGAGAGAGAGAGAGAGAGAGAGAGAGAGAGAGAGAGAGAGAGAGAGAGAGAGAGAGATCACCGCGTAACTAATTACAGCAAAAGTATAGCGTTCATGAAGTCTTCTGTTTCGATATCCAAACGTGCTTGTTGTCAGCCATACAGTTTTTTCGTGCATCTATCAAGGCTTGAGAATAGTAAATCAAGTGCTGTGTCTACGTTCATTTCTAGGTGGCCACGTGGTCACTGAATGTCCGCCTCGTTCCTTCCTTAAGACCAAAGCGTCGCTCCCAAAGGATCCTTACAACATCTAGCTTGTCGTACATCATCTTCCACCAAGTAATACAGAACCAGTCAGTATATCTGCCTGTTCCTTTCCCGACATACATGGAGAAAGTTACCAAAGGTCGTTAACTGCCAAACTGTCACAAAATACCACCCTGGCTAATGCTGCCTCAGTAAGATTTTACTCTCCGCCTAACCTTTTAACCCTTTAACAACACCGGAATTTAAATATCTAGGAAATATATTCTTGGAGGATGGAAGAATATATTGGGAAATAAAAACAAGATGCCAGCGAGCCAGTGCACTTATATACCAAGTGATACCGTTTTTAAGACATCCAAACATAAGTATGAGCGCCAAGAAACATATTATAAACAGCATATTCATACCAATACTGTGCTACCAGTATCAGATTTGGACATTATCAAAGATTAACCTACGTAAAATTAACACCAATGAAATGAGATGCCTGAGAAAAGCCACCAACTTGAGCATCCGAGACAAAGTTAGAAATGATATTATCAGACAGACTGTAGGAACAACGCCATGCAGCAAATTCATTGAGTAACAGAAGATCAAATGGTTTGGTCATTTAGTAAGAATACAGCAAGAACAACTACCAATGCGGGCTCTACATATGAAAGGATCTGAAGAGAAAGCAAGAGAACATCCTAGGAGAATATTGACTGATGACATTAAAGGGCTTCTACATCGACACGGAATGACAAAAGCCATTGCTACCTAGCATGCAATGGATCGCAAACTGTTCCTCCCCACAACGCTTAACGACAGAAGTAGAAACTTTTGATGATGATGATGTGTTTGTGCTGGCCTTGACCACGTTATTTATTTACCGCCAAGTCTTAGTCTTAATCTCAGTCGAGGTTTCAACTTCATTGCAATCGGGTTTCCCCATACTTGCTACGTTTCTGTGCCAGTGAAAATCAAATGAAATGAGACTGACTGACTTTCTACCCCACTAGGACATCACACAAGCGATAAACACCCGATGACACAAAGTGCCACCATGTGGATGAGGATCGCCGTGGAGAGGTCCCAGAAACCGCGTTCAGACAATTAGCAATATTTATGGCCTGCCTATATTGTGGCCCCTTGCAAAAGCCAGGGTGGGGCTTCAAATAAGTAAAAATGTCATCCTTAAAAGGACGAAACTGGATGACTGCGACACAAAAATGAAATGTCCCTCACTGTTCCATTTTGAGGACTGTGGACAAACAATTCGTCCCGGCACAATCCAGAAATATGCACACGCAATAAATGCATTTTAAATTGCTAGGTGTGCCAAAGCCAACAATTGCCACCAGAAAAAGTGGTGTAGAACAAGCTTATCTCACTGTTCGCTCCTTTCCCAACACAAATACATTTCCTGGAGAAAATATCTAAAGCATAGTTACTATCAGGGACCTCTGAAGCGATGCTTTAACCAAGATTGAATAACAATGGCTAGTGCTATTCATTGAGTAATGGACCGCAAACTGTTCCTCCCCGTGTCGCTTAATAACAAAAGCGGAAATTAGTGATGATGGTAATGACGAATATGATGAGTGCCATGATAATAGACACTGTGGATCCTGTCCGAGAACGTATGTAACGTCTGAAGACCAGTCTTGTATTATTTCAAGTTCTACTTTTACTGTGTTCGCCCTTAACAGGGTGGCTAAAACAGCGAGTTTTGGTTTACAGCTAGGCTGCGATAACTGTGTCTTTCTGCCCCACACATCCTATTTCAACAAACACGGAATTAGTCGCTGAGGTCTATTATTCTCTCTCTCTCTCTCTCCCTCTCTCTCTCTCTCCCTCTCTCTCTCTCTCCCTCTCTCTCCCTCTCTCTCTATCTCTATCTCTCTCTCTCTCTTTCTCTCTCTCTCTCTTTCTCTCTCTCTCTCTCAAAATAAGGTTTCGGAATCCATGCGGCAATATTATTACAAATGACTAGGTATAGAATGACATAAAGTAAAGGAGCAATTGTCTAAGACTCAAATAAACTGGGCAGGAAACCTGTGTCTTTAATTACCTTGAGGCGTCGTCCCAGCATAGGACGAAATTTTTTTTTTAATTCTAAAGCCCCACTCCGGCTGTTGGGCCCTAACATAGCCTAACGGTTGTACGGGGTTTCCAGGTCTTGCGTCCGGGTGAATCTCATCCGAATGGTGGCAATTTGTGTCACCGGGTCTCTCAAAAACAATACTGAAGGGGTCGGTAGAAAGGAAAACAGAGAATGGGACAGAAGTGGAGAAAACCGAAGGGAATTGCTTTTGCAGACGCCATGGTTGACTCCGATATGGTCTGCATCAATGATGAGAGGCCGACTAGAATGGCAATGAGGTCTGGAAATGCAGACACAGCCACTGACTTGACATTTGTCTCTCAGTCGTTGGTTTTCGATGTTAAATGGACTGTCCTGAATGACAATGGGAGTGATCACCTACCATGTTCAGTCTTGATTTCTAAACTCAGTAAGGTTAAGGTTAGGAGAGCACACAAGACCTTCTGGTACAAGTGGACCAACAACCTACTTGGACGCCTCAGACAGGGAACATGCAACATAACTGCTAGAACTAATTTTCTACAGCCCTATGGTGGACTCCAGAAGTAGAACAGGCGTGGAAGGCAAAGAGAGCCGCAGTGAAGCAGCTAAAGAAAGTACGACAGACACCCTCAAGCTCACGAGAGGAAGAGGAGATGGCGGAGAATGTAAAAAAAAAAGTTAAGGTGGGGGTTTTCAAGCGCTGTGCTGCAGAAGCCAAAAAGAGCAAAGTTGGAAACTTTTGTGAATGATATGGGAAACGATAAAACATTGGGGAAATTCTGGAAACTGCAAAGGCAGATGCAAAGAAAAGATCTGCCTATGACAGTCGGAACAATTTATAGAGACGATGGTGTGCGTATGACAACAGACAAGGAGAAAGGGGAGGCTTGTCTCCATAGGTTTATAGCTCAGACAGATCATGATGATGTAGACATAAGGGATGCAGTTAGAAAGGAGTTAGCTGGCACCTTGAAGAATTTGCATTATGAAGACATGATACAAGTGAAAGATATCAAACAAATTTTGAAAAAAGCAAAAGACACTGCACCATGTACTGATGTAATCAGATATGGTCACATGAAGGCTTTGAGCTATGTAGACCTGGCAGAGATGGCCGACTGTTTTAACCAGAGCATTACGACAGCATCAGTACCACAGGACTGGGTGCACAGCTATCTAATCCCACTACCAAAACCTTTTTAAAATCATTCTAAGCTCAGTGGCTTTAGAATCATCACCTTACAAAACACATTTGGGAAGGTTTTGGAGAAGATAGTTGCTGTAAAGCTGCAAGAATTTTTGGAAAGGGGTGAAGCTTCTCCCAAGAGGTCTGGGAAGCTACAGGCCAGGAAAGGACACTTGGGCAAATGCGGCCACTTTTGCTTTTGACGTGTCTTTACCCCATGAATGCGTGTCTTTACCCCATGAATGCGCGTCATTGCCCACGAATGTGAGTTTTCCCCTTATCATCCTCAGTTGTTTACAATATGATTCTGTTATTTATTTCCAAGAATTACAAAAGGAAGACGAGCCAGAAACCACTCACTGAATCCTTACTGAACGAAGCCAAGGCTCTAATAGAGACGGGTGTTTCTATTAGACAAGCGGCCAAAGTGATCGGCTTCCATGAGTCAACGCTACGGAACAGATTGAAGACTGGTGTTGGAGCAGAAAAGCTGGGGAGATTCCAGACTGTCTTTTCCAATGAACATGAAAAACAGTTAGTAGAACATTGTAAAGCCTTAGATCGGCGATTTTTTGGATTAACCCTCAAGTCTCTCCGGTTTCTGTTGTATTCTTATGCAGAGAAAAATAACATACCTCATCCATTTTCCACTGCAACAAAGTCGGCTGGAAAGGATTTCACACATTCCTTTATGAAAAGAAACAGACTATCATTGCGGACACGACGAAAGACGAGCATTGCAAGGACGATGGGCTTTAATCGACTCCAACTGGACCAGTACTTTGACAACCTTACGAGTGTTCTGCGCCGGTACAAGTTTACATCCGACTGTATCTACAATATGGATGAAACAGGGATTCAGACTGTTCCAGGCAAGATACCTAAGCACGTAGCGCCAACTGGAAAAAAAGAGGTTGCTAAATCTGTCGCTGCTGAGCAAGGTAAAACAGTGACTGTAGTCTGTGCCATGAGTGCCACAGGACACTATGTGAATCCTTACTTCATTTTTGCAAGAAAGAGACTAAACTTGCTTCTTATAAAGGATGGACCAACTGGGTGTGACATGAGTGTCACTGACAAAGGCTATATGAACATTCCTACATTCTTAAAGTGGCTACAACACTTTAAAAAGTTGGCGAATCCCTCTCAAGATAGGCCACTTCTGTTGATCCTTGACAATCATACCTCGCATACCAGCTTGGAGGCTATAAGCTACGCCAAATCAAACCACATCCATATGCTAAGCTTACCACCACACAGTACTCATAAGACGCAACCCCTCGACCGTAATTTTTTCAGACCATTGAAAGCATATTATGACAATGCTGCTGATAACTGGACAACTTCGCATCCAGGCCAAGTCCTGAGCGAATATCACGTTGCTGAACTATTAGCGAAGGCTTTCCAGAAAGCTGCAACGGTAGAAAATGCAGTTCAAGGATTTCTAACCACTGGCATTTTTCCTCTGGACCAGAACAAATTCACTGATGACGATTTCTTGCCTGCCGAGGTCACTGACCAGTATAAGGAAGAAGAGGATATGGATGAAGATAAGAAAATTTTTATTGCTCTGCAGTCTACAGAAGCTGCTACTGATCCTGTCGAAGTTCCGGATATCATTGTGGGCCAAAGCCCTATTCTTGCCGACGATACTCTAGAAGAAGCCGACATAGAGGACATAGCTCCTCCCCATGATATCTCATGACCTTCTCATAGCAACACTGGAACGTCTCCAAGTGACATTTGTCCTCTGCCAAAAATAAAAATAAACAAGAAACGTTCAGGAAAAGGTTTGAAAACGACCCTGTTAACGTCAAGTCCAAATTTGAAACGCATGGAAATACTGCAAGAGGAAAAAGACAGCGCAGAAAAGAAAAAAATTAAAAGGGCATTGCTTCTAGATACAAAGGCAACGGCAATGAATAGAAAGTTGTCCCCGGATAACACTTCATCAGACTATGATTCAGATTTCTCCGTCCAGAACAGCAGCTCTGACTTTACTATCTTGTCTTCAGGAGAAGAGGAGCTGGATTGTGTTTTAGAACTGCAACCTGGTGACTTTGCTCTTGTCAAGGTGCATGGGAAAGCCAAATACTCTTTTAGGTTGTATGTGGTTAAAGTTACTGATTGTGATGATGAGGGATACGATGGTATCTTCTACAAGCGAGCTCCTCTAACTCAAAGGTTTACAGAAACAAGTGAAGAGTCCTATTTTGAAAAGGGAGACATTATTTTGAAACTCTCTAAGCCAATTTTCAACAGTTCAACTCGATTTAAAAATATGATCAGTTTTTCAAATGACCTCACTGATTTTTCAATTTCTTGAATAAAGAATGATTTTACAAAGATTTTTTCCAGTCTTATGTCATTATTTTACCAATGGGGCAAAGACCCGCGGCTGCGGGTCTTTGCCCCATTGCTGGGGCAAAGACCCGCAACGTAAAGATGGCAGGAAAATGCATTTATTTTGATTATTAATAAGAACACACTTAGTAGCCACAAACATGGCGGGTAAGTGGCTAAACTATATCCATATGAAGTTTCATAGAATACATGCGAACGGTTTTCCAGAAATGTGTAAAAAACATGAAACTGCGGGTCTTTGCCCCGACTTACCCTATGAAGGGTTCCAGAACAGATAGGAAACTATGGCGGTAGGACTGGATCTCGAGGATGCTTATAACAGAGTGAGATACGACATCTTAATGACTGCACTGAAGGAGAAGGAGGTCAGTCCATGGCTGGTGAATTGGGTTGCAGCTGTTCTGTATTCACGTCGGGTTACTTTTCGACTGGGCTCATGGACCTCAAAACCATTCACTTTGGCCACAGGACTGCCACAGGGATCCGCCATCTCGCATGTGCTCTTTAACGTGTATACGAGCAAGATTGCAAGTCTAGAAGCACCAGGAGTTGGAAGGATACTGACTTTTGCGGATGAAATACTTGCACATAGGCAGGGGGAAGAGAGGGAACAAACAGCCCGGAAGCTACAAGCGATAGTAGACAAAATCACTGAGTGGTGTACAGTAATGAGGGCTGTCGTCCACCAGGAAAAAAGCGTCTGTTTTGTGGTGTTCTCTGGACAACTGAACCGTTAAAGCTAATGTCCCAAGTCTCACGATAGATGGTAGAAACGTCAACAGAGAGGGCAAACTGATGTATCTCAGAATTACATTTGACAGGAGCCTGTCATTTAAGATGTGGAGAGTGTTGTGACGAGATGCCAAAAAGGACGTAGTGCACTTAAGACTATGGCTGCAACTGACATAGAGCAGAGAATGCTTTTCACACTATATCATCACCTGATCCTGTCAGTGGTTGATTATGGCCTGGGACTGCTTACCGTCTCAAAGAGTCAAATGGACAAACTAGAGCGCATACAGTACGCGGCTATGCGGGTCATTCTGGGTTGCACCAGAGACACCCCAGTGGTGTGTATGCGATACATCCTTGGTTTGCCGACGGTTGCAGGTAGGCACAAGGTGCTGCAGGCGAAGTCATATCCCAGGGTAGCTGCAGATACAGACTATCCTTTGCATGAAGCTCTGGGTCCAGTTAAGGGTCAGCGTCTGATAAGAGTGAGGTCACGGATAGGTCAGGCAAAAGACACAATCAGACAGGTTTGCATCCTTGAGAACATTAGGCGAGGAGAGCAGTGGGTCAAAGTGCCATCTGAACAGTCAGACTTGTGTAGAGTCATAATCACGCTGAGCCGGGAATGCAGAGATTTGCCAGCAGGTGCCACGGAGGTGGAAATTCAGCAATTAATTTAAGATAATGCTCGCTCAGAGGATTTGATCATTTACACAGACGGTTCAGTGTCAAGAGGCAAAAGAAGTGCTTAGGGCTTTTTAGCAAAAGTTATTGGTCTACGTTTGGTGCAGGAGAGCCTAGCATATGATTCCACAACATCCAGCTTAAGAATGGAGGTGGATGCGGTCATTGCAGCTTTCCGCTGGCTAGAGAACACGACACACACACACACACATCGTGATTGTAACTGACTCAGAAAGCCTGCTGAGGAAGATCAGAACAGGTATGCTTCGTGCAGAGTGGCATGCTTCGCCTCGGACGACACGGGTGAGGAATATTGTCTGGATTTTTTTCACCGGGGCACGCCGATGTGTTAGGAAATGAACAGGCGGACAGACTGGCTGGCTCTACACAATTCGGTGGAATACTGATAAATGATAAGGCAGACGTGGTTAGTGCCTTGTGGGAGAGCGTGTACAATTCAGAGAAGCAGATGGATCACTACAGTCTGGTGAAATTGATGCAGGGTAGAGTGACGAGACGTTCTGGCAGATGCTCGAGGCTCAGAGGAAAGGCAAGACGGACGTTTAATCAGAATGCTACTGGCACCATTAGTATCGGAACTCTTCGCTGGCTGCTGAAGATGGGGACGCAGCGCTTATGGAAATGCCCCGAGTGCTGTGATGTCGGTTCTTGAATCAAATCAAATCAAATCAATCAGTAGAGATGAAGAGGAGGAGAAGAGGCAGATCAAGAAATACCTGGATACAGAACTTGACTGACTGGACAGGGCTTAGGCATGCAACCATGAAGTCCATTGCAACTGACCGTCAAAGGTCGAGGGAGCTGATCAGACACAGCAACTGGTGGCTCAACAACGATTATGATGATTTCAAGCGAAGGAAAGACCAAGACGGCTTGACACCGCAAGGTAAACGTCGATCAAGATGAGATGACATGAAAGACCAAGAAGTGACAATCCGTAAAGAGGGATGTGGTGGCGTCTTTGAACAGACTTTTCGTACAGAGCCTGTCAAGCGTTTACGTAAATCTGTCAACATGTTATTTCACTGTTATCGTCAAATCACGCGAGACTCATATGACACGTCCAAAATGGCGACCACCGAAGACTCAATAGAAATTCTTCTCAGTAAGTGGTCTTGTATTCTGTTGGTGTAACTGTATTTCTCAAGCTAAACTCTGGGCTTGGACTCAAAATTACGTGTATGCTTTTGCTTTTTCCTTACATTGGTGCGAATGCAGAGTTATTTGCTGAATTAATGAAAGTGCAACAGTAACACAGTAACACTAACTGGGCTGTCTGTCAGATGCAAGAAGGAAGGAAAAGAGATTGACATCAACAAAAAGTTACCGATCTATATATAATGTTGTGTACCGGTTTATAAGTTATATACTATGTTATGAACCTGTAACGTTTTCGTGCAAAACAAGTCTATAGTGATAATCTTCACCAGCAGCACAAACCACTTATTGACTAAGTTGATAAATGTATGCATGTCCCCCATTATTTAATTATTCTGTGATTCTTATTGTAAACTGTAAAAAGTAAAATAGTATATTATATAAAGTGTCATCCTTAGGTAAGAGCACTGTGGGAAGGGTATTTTGTGTTTTAAGATCCTCTAGTATGACAAGTCCTTAACTGGGACTGTCCCATACATTTCTCATATTAACCTCAGTCTCAGTCCTTGTTTTGGTTAATGTTAACTTGATTGTTATATTGAAAATGGGCTATCCTCCGAAGAACGGTCCCAAATTATCGAGGCTTAAAATATACCCTAACAGGGCCTCAGTCACGTGTCAATTGCGCACTTCCGTCTTAAATGCGCACTTTCGGCGACTTCCGTCACTGCCGAGAGTATCCCCCATGCCACGTGACCGGCGTGGATTGGGGCTAAACTAGATGGCTGGGACTCACGAGCAGCAGCTACCGCATCTCCTGCAGCTTCCTTCATTTTATTTGCTCGTGAGTCCTAGCCATCTAGTTAAGCCCCAATCCACGCCGCATGAGCGGCGTGGGGGATACTCTCGGCGGTGGTGGTATAGTCCCCGGAAGTTCTCAATTCGGGGGTTGCTTTATAGTCCCCAGAAGTCCGCGATTGACACGTGACTGAGGCCCTGTTAGGGTATATTTTCGGCCTCAATAATTTGGGACCATTATTCAGAGGATAGCCTGAAAATGCATCCCCTGTGCCATGTATTTGCCATTTGAAATATTTATTTACATTATATTGACCATTTCTGACTGAGGCAAGCATTTCTTTACAATAACATCTACAGCAGTATTTGAGCTAGATCTGTGACTAACATACTGGTTTTTGCACATGCAATGTGTTCCTTGGTAGTATCTTTCTTGATGTTGAAAGACTTTAGCCATTTGTTTTAATTTATCAGCTTTGCAACAACAGGCTTTCTATTATGTCTGTGCCGAAGCACTCTTTAGTCACTATCCTGATATGACTTGAACACCCAACATGGGTTTAATATTAGTCATTCTCTAAGGGAAACCACATGTGCACGGAACATGGCTAGTATGCTTACCTTCTGGCCCAGACTTCATGTGTTTGGCTTCACATCAAGGTGTATTAAAAAAAAAAGATTTGGGCTCTTAGGTTGCACCCAGCCTAAAAAGTGGTACCAAGAAAAGCCTTGGGAAGTAAAGGTGGCTGGTGTGGTGTTAACCACACCACCCATAAAATGTAGGTTGGTCTATAAAAAATAGATGTGCAATAATGTCCTTTCCTCTTCATTTTTATCTATGAAAGATATCAAACCAAACGAAAAGTAGCTTGGCGAGCTTCACAATATAAGAAACACAAACGAAAAATGAACATTCCGGCTACAGAGCCTTTGTCAGCACATACATAAATCATACAAAACCACACAAATACACAAAATTACCTAACTGATGTATACTGAAGCAGCATGCTGCTGTCTTGCCAGTGGAGTGGGTTAATTTGTAGTTTACTTACAAAGGCAAAGGTAGCCAGAAGTTCAGATAGTTCAGGAAGCAGTGTATTTTGTTATTGTTGCAGGTACAGACTAAAAGAATACCTTGAATCATACTAAGGTGTCACTATTTCATTCAAATATAAGTTGAAAATTCTCAGGCAGCATGGTGACCAAGTGCCCTGTATTTATCTTCTCCTCTAGGTTACAAATCAGTATAGATGATTTTTTTTTTTTTTTCAACGTATCCAGAAACCATGAGTTGTAAACCCTTTGGCTCGGTACTATGGATATCGCAACCCTTCGGCATTGATTCCATTATAAGTACCGTTAATCTGGGAGAAATGTGGCTTTTCTTCCTACCTCCGGGAGTGAACCCTGACCACAAGGACTTCGTCATCCGGCCGTCGCGAAAGTCAGTGTTAACCAACTTCGCTAGAGAGCCGGGCATAGATGATAAAATATTTTGAATGAAGTCTTTTCCGAAAAATAAATAAACTTATTAACTTAACTAGTAAGTAGTTTGAGCTCCTGTAGAAGATTATAACTGTTCATTTGTTTTAAACTCTTCTTCTTCTTCATGTTCACCAGTTGTAAACTCTGGCAGAAAGTTCTGATCGCTTACCCATGTCTGAACTTTAGTCTTGTTCCAGAACTTGAGTTTTGCATGTACATCCATTTTACAAATCTGACTCATTTGTTTGCAAACTTGATTCCTTGCCTCTCATGTAGATGCACTAGGACTTCAAAGGAAACATCCCTAATTAATTATTTGACCTTTTATGACATGCTTTTTAGGGATGGGGAGGGGAAGTGGGTCTATTATTTTTTGCCCCGCACTGGGGCCCTGGAACCCACACGGGGAGTGTTAACTTGAAAGTGTCACACATTCTTAACACAGAAAATGAACTTAAAAACTGGTATGTTAAATGCTGGAGAGTTATGCATTCATTCTAACTGCATTCACTGTTAACATAAATACTTTTGCGCATGTGCCGATAAGGTATTTGTATGCTCCATAAGATTGTAATGTTCCAACAGCTGTTGCCAGTTAACATGATCAGTGTAGCTTTTTCCTGGACCACATTTGAAACATAGAGATTTGGATTATGCCCAGTTATCTTTCTACAATACTAGTTGCAATGAGCAGGGGGTATTCATGCAACATCTTCTGCTTCCGTACCCTTTGTATAATTTAGCCGTAATTTACTGATGGGATTATAGTCGTTTCTCTGATACCTGCTGAATAACTCAGAAACATTATTCCACATTTTATTCAGTATTCATCTTTGCTAAAGGATTGTAGTAGCACAGTGGCTAGATTCCTTTCTGCAGGTCCCAAAGGATGTGGGTTCAAATTCCCACAGAAGTAGATTTTTAAATAAATTTTCTTGGCTCCCAGGTTGACGCAACCCAAAATGGGTAGCAGCATTTGTCCTGGGAATTAAAGGTGTCAGGCCTGATGTTGGTCACATCAGCTGTTGAAGATGGATTGGTGTGTTAAAAATGTTAGTCTGGTATCATTTGCTGGATGAGCTGAGCCAGTGGCATCAGAAAGAATTCATTTAAAAAAAAACTTTTTTTTTGCATCTCTGCTTTTTTCTTTTAGATGTGGGTGAATAGAGCATTCCTGTAATCTTCTTCTTTTGTCAATATCTCCTTATGCCGCTAGGCGTCACAGTTATGCCGCTAGGCGTCACAGTTCATCAGACTATCGGCAGTCGAGCCTGGGCATGCTCTGTCTCTTGATATGCCGTGATGTTATGCAGTCTCAGAGTGTCAGTGACTCCTTCAATCCATATTCTTCTCAGTCTTCCCCTGCCTCTTGATGTTTTGATTTTCAGGTTGTATGCTCTTGCTACTGGCATTGTTGGTTTCATTCTCATGAGATGGTCAAACCATTTCATTCTTTGTTTTTTCAATAAATTTGATGATGGGTGTTGTTTCAACTGTTCTTGTGATCACATCGTTTCTTACTCGATCTCTTCTGGGTTTTTTCACAGCCATTCTGTAATATTCTGATCATTCTTATTTAATCCAGACTAGATTATAATAGACAGATTTACTAATACAGTGTATCAGGAGAATATAAGTTATAATCATTGAAGAGATGGTATTCTTCCTCTACATTCATCTGAAGATGTTAATGCATTGTGCCCGTTTACAACATGGCTGCGATATTTGCGCCTCTCGGCTGACAAGTCTGATTTTTGTAGGCATTTGATGCCCAGGTTTGCCTTCCCGAAAGAGGTGGTAAAAAATCCATTATTTCATTCATTGTCTTATTGTGCCATTAGAGGTCACATAGGGCTAGCAGTCTGTTTCTCTGTTCCATTCTTTCCTGTGCATTCACTTTGGTATCATGGATGGAATTTAGTTTGGCACCTTTGGCTTCTCTCGTTTTCGCTTAGACATCCTCATTTCCTCAGTCTCTCACTGTCTTTTTTAGTGCCTGTTTGTATATGTTTGTCTGTTCTCAGAAAGTATTCAGTATATAGTGCCATCTTGTCTATCTTATAACTGTTAACACATGTGGTCACCCAGACATTTCTCTTATTTCTTCACTCCTCTTGAATTCATCCCATTTTGTATAAACTAAAAAAGTATAAAATTGTGTCAATATATCTCTGTCGTTGAAGGTTAGAAAAAGAATTCTTAACATATAGCTGTGAGTCCTGGACAATCGGTAGGAAGGCCAAAAATTTCTTGAGGCCTTAGAAATGTGTTTTTACAGAAGAATGCTTAAAATACCTTGGACAGCCAAAACGAGCAACCACGAGGTTTTGAAAGAGGTGGGAGCCCGAAGACAACTTATCACAGACATCAGAAGGAGCTCGTCATTATTTTTCGGCCATGTTATGAGAACAGGGAAAAGGGAACATGTTGTGACCACTGGAAAGATCTATGGAAGGAGGAATATAGGAAGACAACAAGAGAAGATTCTTGACAGTCTTGTTGCAGGAGATAGCAGATTGTGGAGAGACATGATCGCCCAATCCAGTCGGCAAGGTACCTGATGATGATAAAATTGCTAGCACTAAATAGGACACTCATTGAGAAAGTTTGAATATAACTAAACTGTTAGTGTGCTGGAACCCACAAGGCAGAAGAGATTAGGAAAGGCCTAACATGTAGTGTCTAAAATGATAAGTGATCAATAATTAAGAGTCTTCTGTAAGTTCCGGGGCTCCGTTGTGGGGGTAAAATAAGAATAGGCCAACTGCCTCCCCGACAAGCATGTTGTAACAGGCGACCAATTGGGAGCTTCCCTCAGAGTCAAAATGCATCTGCCAGAGAGGCAGGGAAGCAACAGTCTGCAAAGAAATAAGCCGGATATGTAAAAAAACATGAGCACACAACACTTAGACTCTGGAACAAGACAAAAGTCCACAGGTGGATAAACAGCCAAAGTTTACAGCTGGTGAACACAAAGAAGAAGAGAAGAATTTAGAGTACGAAGATGGCTGATGGATCTAGTCTGAGCTTGGAAAGTTCTTAATAAATGCATACAACAGATGGACACAAAAACAGTAGAGCAGAGGACCATTTCCCAGGCCTTCAGGCAGATATACCTATATTTTATAGACAAGCCAGTACTCATTTGGTGATATGGTCAACATCATGCTGGCCGCCTTTACTTCTCAGGACTTTACCTGGAACCCATTTAAGGCTAGGTCTACCTGGGAACCAAGCTGGTAAATTTTTTTTAAAACCCTGTTCCGTTTGGATTTGAACCCACAACCTTTGGATCTACAGGTGAGCATGTAGCTGCTACACCAGGGTGGTTCCTTGAATGCGACAGTAGAGGCAGGATTTGCCACACGGTTCTTTCAAGTCTGCCTCTGTGCATTTTTCTGCCAGTGAAACCTCTGCTGCCCGACAGGCTAACAATACATCATGCTTGAGGACTGTGCACCATCCGGATCAGTCTTATGCAGCAGCCTCTATGTTTCTGTTTGTAGTAGAAAATAAAGGAACCAAGATGAATAATGTGGGGAAGCGGGAAAGAGAATTGGCTTTAATATATCATGGCCTAGAGCAGTGATTCCCAAACTGCACCACAGTGCCCCAGGAAGCTGTGATCTCTTCACAGGGGCACTGCAAAATATTCGAAGATACATGAGTTTTATTTTTTGTTATCTCATACATACGAATAGTCATACTTTTACTTAGGTTAGGGCACCGTTGAGAAACTGTAACTGGGAAAAGGAACTGTGACTAAGAAAAGTTTGGGAAACACTGGCCTAAAGAGCAAGGCTATTCACCTTAAGTTTACTTAGAGGGCCAAATGTTCAAATTTTCCATTGTCACTAGCCAGAGGTCCAAGTTACAGTAAAGAAAGATCTGCTGGCCACTTGCTAGGCCATTGTGGGCTGGATTTGGTCCTCAAGCCACCAGTTGAATAGCCTTGGACTAGAACATATGAAGGTTTAACACTTCGCACATAATCGCAGTGTATAACTTAAATAGGGTAAATACTGCACTAGAGACATTCCCACACATGCTTTGTCTCCTTCGACATTTACAAGCTTTTACATGGGTAATGCAAGATTTTAGGAGAGAAAAAAAAAACACACACATACACACACACAGAATAAACTATCGTCACATACTGTTACCACTTCTGCTGGGTGAAGCAGCTGTTACTGTCTGCTAAAGTGAGAGTAGAAATCATTATTTCAGACTGTTAATTCACCATTATGGCTTGTAAAGGGAATGTTCGATGGTAATCTTTAAATTGTTACTGAAAATTATGAATATTCTATTCTCATCAAGTGGGATTTTTCTTTCTTTGATACCCATTAGTTCATTGCATTATGTGGTGATGTCTTTCCGCCGTCTTCTGAATTTATATATATATATATTTCTTCTTCTTCCTATTCATGTTCACCAGCTGTAAACTCCAGCCGAAAGTTTTGGTTGTTCAACTACTTTTGGACTTCAGTCTTGTACCAGAATCTGAGTGTTGTACGCAGATTTTGTTCCTTGCCTGTCAGGCAGAAGCCACCTCACTAATTAGTCCTCTTGTGACATGCTCGTTGGGAAGGCAGTGGGTCTATTCTTGTTTTTCCCACAATGGGACCCTGAAACCTCATGGGTTTATATATTTAAACATGTCTATCATTTCAGTCCAGTAACCTTTACTGCTTTATCTAATTATGTATATTCAGGGGTATTTTTCATTTTTTTTGGGGGTTAAATATTTCTGCTGTTTTGCTTAGAATTTCTGATATTATTCACGCTTTGTTCTTTACTTTTTCCTCTAATTGTAAAATTGTATTTGATAAACTTACACAAGTTTATAGGCAATCCAGTTTGGCAGTGACTTTGACTTTTCTGATTTCTTCTGTTGATTGCTTCATGAAGTTCCCGTATAACTAATGGGCATTACTAGAGGAAAGCAACTGACAGATAGTTTAACCCTCTCACTCTGGGAACACTAAAAAGTAAGACATGAGCATGTTGGAATTAGGACTGAAAGGAAAACTCTCTGACCTAAACATTTTGCACAAGTGTGAAAACAGCCAATAGTGCTAACTTGCATCTCGTAAATAGGTCACAACAGATAAGTTGGAAAGGTGACAATTATGGGGAATAAGACCTAACCAGAGTTGTCAATTTTTCAGCCTCTTGGGATGAAAGGGTTAAGCATAATGTATTAATGTCATCCAGTAGTGCAGTCAAGTTATGCTTGTGTCCATATTAATTGGCAGATCCTTTTCTCAGACAATGAACTTGTGTGTGTGCACGTGCGGGCGTGCCTGCCTGCCTGTGCATGCGCGAGCGCTAATTATTCATAATCATAGTCCTATAACACCTCATGTTGTTGGGTCACCAGTTGCCGTTGACTGTCTGAACACTTCCATCCACCTCTGTCTGGCAGGGAACATGAAATAGATGTCTGAGGTCTGTTCATTCGGCTCAGTTCTATATCGAGGCCTGTTGTGTTCTGCTTTTTCTCCCCTTCCCCTCTTCCATTGTTCATTTTTGAGATCATTTTCATCGCACATCAGACATGACCATAAGTGCTCCGATCTCCTCCTGAGTATGTCTCCAAGTGTTTTTAGGCTCACAGCTCCCATTCTTTTCTGGCTGATGTAATGATGGGTGACTCCTGCATGGTTTTCTTGTCTCAGGGCTCCAATTGGTACACCCAAGGTATGCACTCTATTCAGCGAAAAATCATTTTCCACAAAACTGAAAGTTTAGCCTCACATATGGCATCGATGATGTCTCTCCTGTCCATAGAGGGCCCATTCCTGATAATCGCACTGTTAGCCAGAGAATCTGCTCTCTCATTGACTCTCACCTCAGCATGCCTTGAGACAAAAATAAAGGTGATTTTGCAAAACGCTGTGTGCTCGTCCAGAGCCTTTAGTATCCTTTTGCAGAGGCTGATCTATCTTATTACATGTTTGTGCCATTGAATTTTCACTGTTGTTAAAAGAGGTTCACAGTTCCAAATGTGTTGAGTGATGATGAGCCAGATTTTAATTTATGTATTCGTTTAGATCGAGCAACAGATCCTTCTATGAAAGAAGAGGACTGGGATAAGATAACAGCATTTTGTGATAAAGTGAATGCAGAACTGGAGGGTCCATTGTTGTCAACAAGGCTTCTTGCCCATAAAATACAGTCACCACAAGAGAAAGAGGCACTCTTTGCACTTACTGTACGTATTTGAATAAGTTCTTATGTCCACGGCACATCTGCTTTTTATTGTCTCTCCCCATACCCATCCCAACACATACATGCACACACATATGTATGTGCACACTACATAGAGAGAGAGAAATGGGAAACATGCTTTACAACTTAGTTGTTTTTTGTGTTTGTTTTTTATTTAACAAAAGTTTTTTTTTTAATTGTTCCATCACATGTCTTCTTTTCCTCTTCCTCCCTGCTACCTCCTCCTATTTTTCCTCATTTTCTTCTTCCTTGTTTTCTTCTTCATGTTTTCTTCTTCTAAATTTTGAAATGTTAATAAAAGCTATAATTTTATGTTAGATAAAATAAAGTTTTCAAGTATTGTTGAGTTGGGTGTCATTGGAAATTTCAAAACCTGGCAGCCATGATCATGCTAACCTGAAAGCTCTAAAATCTAGCCTGCCTCTGACAGACATCATCATCATCTTCTTCTCCTCCTCCTGCTGCTGCTTCTTCTTTTTCTTCTTCTTCATGTTCACAGGCTGTAGACTCCAGCAGAAAGTTCAGGTTGTTTGTTCACTTCTGGACTTTGTCTGGTTCTAGAAATTAAATTTTGCATGCACATCCATTTTACAGGTCTGGCATATTTGTATGCAGATTGTTGGTTCCTGAACTCTTACGCAGATGCACTCCAACTTTGAACAAAACATCTTTAATTAGTGGGTCTACTCTTGTCTTCCCAAAATATACCCCCCCCCCCCCCCCCCCCCCCTCTCTCTTTTCCGGAACACAAACTGCTGGTAAATGTGAAGTGTTTGATAGAATAAAATAGGGGTGGGGTGAGAATGCGTGTATGAGAGAGAGAAAAAAAGAGGAGAGGGAAGGATTGTGAAGCTTCAGTGTCGTCTAGGCTTTGGGTAAAGGATAGAATGAAGCATTGTTTTATTGTTAGAGAATATTGATGTTAATATTTCAGAAGTTTTAAAAATGTATATTTACAGACCTTGGAAGCCTGCGTGAAGAACTGTGGGAGATACTTTCATCAGGAAATTGGAAAATTCCGTTTTCTTAATGAACTTATCAAAGTTGTATCTCCTAAGGTAATTGTACAGATGTTCTATTCAGTTGGCATATTTTGTTGTGGTTTACAGCTAGGCTGTGATATCTGTGCATTTGAGCCCAGCACATCTGATTTCACCAGCCTCATAATTAGTCCCCTTTTACAATGTACATTTAAAGCAGTGACTCTCCACCTTCCTAGTGCTGCGATCCTTTAATACAGCTCCCTCATATTGTGACGACCCCCAAACAATTATTTTCCTTCATAACTTCAATGAATATGTGTTTTCCGAATATGTGTTACCCGAAAAAAGGGTAGCGACCGGCAAGTTAAGTACTCCTTCCCTCCCCCCCCCCTTTCCTTAGTCTCCACATGGAAAATCCAGATTTAGCCCTAACAGTGGCAGAATTATTATGTTTAGTACAGTAAGAAATAATATGCAAAAGAAATTATATATACTTAACCCTTCCGCTGCTTCGTACTCCGCCAGCGAACGTTACCACTGTGCTAAGCAAGTTTCCCGCTGAACTTTTCCCCTGTGCTCAATACTTTTTTTTCCTCCAAACGCAAAAAATACGTCGGCGGTAAGGGCTCTATTTTGTACACCTGAAAATATTTACACTATGTAAGCCTTAAAAGTCTATGGTTTAGCACCAGCAAGGAGATAAAAATTAGAATTTTGAGAGCATGCATCTTCCCTGTGGCTACATACGGATGTGAGTCGTGGACTATCTCTCAGTCCTTAAGAAAAAAAATAGGGGCTTTTGAGCTGAAATGCTATAGAAAGATTCTCAGAATATCTTGGGCAAAGAAGAGGAGAAATATTGACATCTTAAAAGATCTGAACATCAAGGAAGATTGGCTAATAAACAGCATCCTTTCTCGGAAGCTGAAATATTTTGGTCATATCAAGCGCCACAACGGATTAGAAAAAACTATAGCAGAAGGCATGGTACCAGGAAGGAGGGGCAGGGGCCTATCCGACATGAAGATGGGCACAGGATATAAGTGACTCCTTCAGTATGAAAGTATATGAGGCAGGAGAACTGGCGAGAGACCGAGTTTCTTTCAGGCAGACTGTGATGAGAGCGACGTTCTGCAAAGGACCTGCTACATGATGACGATGAAGTGGGTGATGGCCCGAGTGCTGACAAATCAGACGCACTATGGTGACGCCAAGAAACACATTTACAGCAAGAAAACACTAGAAACTAGACTTATTTTCCCGGCTTCACTCAGGCAGGAAAGTGAAAAGGCCGGGGGGGGGGGGGGGGGGGGGGGGGGGGGGGGGGGGGGGGGGGGGGGGGGGGGGGGGGGGGGGGGGGGGGGGGGGGGGGGGGGGCAGGATTACAAAAGAACTGCTATAGGAGAATCCTAGCACTTCACCCCATGCCATGACTGGTAAATGACAGTTCGCACTGATTACAATTTCCCTCTCCTCTTTCCCCAGTCTAATTCATAAATCTACCACTTTAGTCATAATTAATTGTATTCTCCATGTTATTACTTGTTTTCTTTATAAATAATGAATACTTGGTGATGTGTTGCCAAAACTGCTAAGATCAGTGTGTGTGTGTGTGTAAAATTGTCTGTTTTATCTTTCAGTATCTTGGAAATCGAACATCCGAAAAGGTGAAAAAGAGGTGTGTTGAGATCATGTACAGCTGGTATAAGGGACTCAGCCATGAGCCTAAGATTGGGGAAGCTTATAAGATGCTTAAGTCTCAGGGTATAGTCAAAGAAGACCCAGTTTACATGGATAAAGTATGTATTTTTTAAAATCCTGGAAGTTATTGAAATAGTGTTCCCATTGGTACTGTTTATTGTCATTTGATATTCTCTACATATTATATGTAATATGCACTGATGCATAATACCCACGCTTGATCTTCTTCTTCTTTTGCTTCATCTTCTCCTCCTTCATCTTCTTCTCCTGCTTCTGGTTCTTCTTCTACCTCTTCTTCTTCTTCTTCTTCTTCTTCTTCTTCTTCTTTTTCTGCTTCTTCTCCTCTGTCTCCTCCTTTATCTTCTTTTTCCCCTTCTTCCTCCATTTACCTCATCAAAATATTGCTGTTGTACATCTCTGCAATTGTACTTTAATCAATTTTATGACTAGTTTCAGTTCTAGTATTTTAGCTTCCTACATTTTTCTACGCCACACGCCCTGCATTGGTTTTGACAGTGGTATCAGGGAGCCAACTGTCCAGAAAGCAATGGCAAACTACTGGATGTAAATTTGCTTAGAGAAACCACACAACAGCCAGGGGCTGCTTGGGTTGGTTCTGCAACATCCTGTAAAGGATAGGCAACGCAATTCATATGGTTTCTAACTGTCCTATCACCATCATCTCTCTTCAATATACTTGATTTAGCCTCAAATTTATTGGCAAAGTAAACAACGGAAAGTAATGTATAAATAAAAAATATATAAAAAGTTAAAGACCCTTTTTCACGCCTTTAGGCATACATGACTAGACCTATATTTTTATAGACCAATCGGCACAAGATAGGTGATGTGGTCAGCATCACGCTGGCTGCCTTCACTTCCCGGGACTGCACCCGGTACCCACTCAAGGCTGGGTTGACCTGGGAGCCAAATGTATAGATGCACACCATAAAAAAAAATTTCAAATTAAACTTTTGTTAAATTGAGTTAAGAAGTGACGGCGCAGCACTCGGGACATTCCCATAAACACTTCATCCCTATCTTCAGCAACCAGTACAGAGTTCTAATTCTTATGGTACTATGATCTATTCACACTTCTGGATAGTTTATCTGCTTCCATCTGGCAGGGAAACTTGATGATGATGATGATTAACTTGATGTTTTACTATGATTTTTAAAAAAAAGGCACAGATATTGCAAAAGAAGAAGTATATATGGTATAATTAAAGATACCTTTTGATAACCTTCCTAAAATATACCTTTTATATTGTCTTCTCTCCAGACTTTTAGCATGTTTCCTCCACCAAAACCAAGGAAGGCTGATTTTGAAGATGATGAAAAAGCGAAGGTATGTACGAAAGCCCAACTTCCAAGAATTAGATAGTGTAATAAGCCATCAATAATGAGTGCACTACTCCTTGTGTGGGTTCTGTAGCTCCATTTTGGAGGTGGTGGGAGTAGTCACGCACTCTTCCCCCCCCCCCCCCCCCCCACCCCTCAAGCATGTTGTAAAAGCCAACTAATTAGGGGTGTTTCCTTTGAAGTCGGACCACATCAGCTGCCACAGAGGCGAAAAACCAGTTTTCTGCATACAAATTAGCCAGATCTGTAAAACGGATAAGCACACAAAAGGCAAGTTCTGGAAGAAGACCACAGTCTATAAGTAGACGAACAGTCAGAACTTTCTGCTTCAGTTTATAGTTAATGAACGCTAAGAAAAAACAAAGATTTCAGTTCTACTGTGCTAATGACATCCAAAATGATCCTTCTTGATGTGTTTCTATGGTGAAAAGGTTGAGCCATTAGCCGCATGCTGTGAAGGTTATGGGCTTAGTTCTGGACTCCATTCTTTGCTTTGCAAGTATAGGTGTTTA
Source organism: Candidula unifasciata (assembly GCA_905116865.2). Taxonomy (NCBI): domain Eukaryota; kingdom Metazoa; phylum Mollusca; class Gastropoda; order Stylommatophora; family Geomitridae; genus Candidula; species Candidula unifasciata. The sequence continues at coordinate 83,952 of CAJHNH020001586.1, read as the reverse complement.
GGAGGTCACTGGAGGCCATTGCTGGAGCTACAGAGTTGATTAATACTTTGAGCTACTGTAAAGAGACAAAGTTGTATGGTTTACAATGTGGCACAATAATGTCAGTCTTCTAACCTTTAAAATGCCTTTAATTATATTATCTATCTTTTTTTTCAATGTGGCTCTCCCTCTTTCCTTTCTCTCTCTCTTCTCTGTCTCCCTTTCTCCCTTCTCCTCTCTCCCTTTGTCATTCCACATTTCTCTGTCACCATCTCTCTGCCCCACTCTCTTTTCTCTGTATCACCGTCTTTTTCTGTTTCACGCTCTCTTTCTCTTTCACCCCACCCCTGTCATTTTCATTTTATATATATATATTTAGATGCTATATTAGCTTCGTTTTATATACACACACACACACATATATATATATATATATATATATATATGTATATGTATAAAACGAAGCTAATATAGCATCTAAATATTTTTCAACATATCAACTTTGTATTTACGCCTTTTTTTTTTTAAAGACTCTAGAGCGCCTGCTGAGAAGTAAAAACCCTGAAGATCTGCAAGCAGCAAACAGGCTGATCAAAAACATGGTTAAAGAGGTTAGACAAATAACATTTGTTGTTATTGGTTGTTGCATCCTGTGATTTGTCACTGTCAGTTATCTGCCTTTTGTAGTTTTAATTACCTCAGTTCAGCTGCTGATTGTCTTCATTGCCACATAATCAGATGTTTTGTTTTTTCTTCTCTTCGGGTTGCCACCTGAAGCTTTGACACCTCTGTGCCTCAGAGAGTCAAAAAAATGATAAAAACTAGTTAGCTTCACATATCACAAACAGCAAGTGAACTGTGTGGCTAGAGAGCCTTCAACAGCACATGGCATGAGTATACATGACCGCAGATACAACAAGAATACAGTCAAATCACTTGTGGGGAATAAACAAGAATAGACCCACTGCCTCCCCAGGAAGCATGTCGTAAGAGTCAACTCATTGGGAGCTTCCTTCAAAGTCGGAGTACATTTGTCTGAGAGGCAAAGACCAGCAGTCTGCATCTCGTTTAGCAAGATCTGTAAAACAAATGCACATGCAAAACTCAGGTCCCGGAACAATACCACAAATATGAATACACTCAGATCACTTAACTGAAGTACTCAGAGATCAATCATAAGTCTTGTCTAGCCAGTTGAATCTCTGACATGTATGTGACCACCAGAAATAAATACTGGCCAGAAAAAAAAAAAGCTGAGAATGACAAGGACCATAATGCAGATGTATTAGATAAACTGTCTTAGAGGTTACGTACTGCATGTGATTTGGAGCTGGTTAGAGAGATAAGGCAGTTACTGAGAGACTTGTGGCCTCTGTCATTAGAGTGGCTAGACTAGATCGCCATAACCTCCACATCACCTCAAAGAGTCACAGAGGTAGAAATCTTACAGGGAAAATCCCAAATCCCCTTTGTCTCACAAGAAAGTTATAATTTATGCACCAATATTGGCTACATTCCAGATTATTTCAGAGCCATGTAAAACAGTCGGTCTTATCAGTGTGTGATAAATTATGATTTTAGTATTATGAGATTAGGCATTTGATTTTAACAAATGTTTTATTACACAGTATACCTGATTTTCAGATTGTATTCTAGATTTTTTCTTTTCTTAGTATTTTTAGAGATATAAGCAGAAGCTTGTATCTCCCTTAACCGCCGAAGTGGTAAAAGAGGAGGTGAAGTTTGAAATTTGAACAACAGATCAACACCATGGCATACGGGTAGTAACCCATAAATGCTCCGTTCTTCTTCTAACTCAAGTCTGAGCCCGAAGAAGCTCAGCACAGTGCACTGGCTGGGTAGCAACAGCGAGGATCCTGAAATACTTTGGGTAGATTTTTAACTCAAAATTTTTGCCTGGGCAGCGCCGTTAGACTATTCTTTTCCATTTCCAACTACCAAAGGATTTTTTTAAGTGCACATGGGTGTCCGATCTCTCTACCCAGAGACCGGAGGGAATTACTAGAAATCTAAGCCTTTGCCGGGAAGTGAACACGGAACCTCTAGCACTCGAGCCGACACCATACCTCGAGACCACGCAGCCCCCCCCCCCCCCCCCCCCCCCCCCCCCAGGAGATTAAGTATAAAGGTTCAGTGCAATTTTCATGAATGGTTGGGTCATCTGTTTCAAAATATAGTCTTTCATGAGTATCTTTACACGTCTTTCTTTGAATGTTTATTGCACCGGATGTATGCATAAATCCAGAAAGGCTAACCTGGACAACAAATGCCTGCAGAAGTTGAATGTGTCCCCCGAAAGGCGCAAATATCCCAGCCAAGTTGTAAATGGGGAACAGTACAATTACGTCTTCGGGTGAACGTAGAAGAAAGAAAAAAATAAGAGTATTTTGCTGAATTTAGTACACATTCTAAATCCACAGGATATGGAGAGAACAGAAAAGAGGTCCAGGCGTATCAATGAGTTAGAGTCAATCAGGAATCAAGTCAAGCTTCTGACTGAAATGATCAACCAGCACACAAGTTCTGCCTCATCTAAGGATGAGCAAGAGATGATGAAGGTCTGTCAGTTTATCCTTCAGTTTTAAAAATTATTTATTCTTCTAGCATACTTTACAGATTCTCTGCTAATTCCTTTTTCGTTTTTTGTGTGTGTGTGTTTTTTGTTTGTTAACCATTTATAAAGTTGATGCTACATCTTGTGTCTTTAAAATTGCTGACGAGCAGTTTAGAACTAGAATTATCTCCCATTGTCAGCATCTGTGGCTTAGATGATGCAAATGCGCTTCAATAACTCTGAGGCCAGGCTCAGTCCCAGCTGCAGACAATTTGGCAACAGACTGTCTTGTGTTGGTTTCGATAGTGATATCTAGAGCCGACTGTTCAGGGTGATGGCGACATACCAAATAGCCAAAAATGCTGGGGTTGGTTCTGCAACATCTTGTAATGGATGGGCAGCTAACTTTTTGTGTGTCTCCCATTACTAAGTTTGAAGACATCAAAAATGAGTTATTTGGGAAAATGATTTAATTTTTTTTTTTTTTTTTTTTTTCAAATTGTATAGGTTTTGAAATTGTCATAGTTTTGCATTAGATGTTTGTTATGAGAAATGTTTTTTATACAATTTGCTCACCTGATTATGGTCACCATCTTGAATTCACGTGGCTCTTTACAGAAGTGTTAACATACTTTATAAAAATACTGTTCACCCAATTTTTGTATGAAACTATTTAATATGAGTACAGTGAAATATACAAGACAAAGTACAATTTTGGACAACACTAGCCGTCTGCTTCTGGCCTCCTTTCATAATTGTAGCTTCATTATGCTCCCAACAACTATTTGTTCTGTGAACTATTTTTTTAACCCACTTGAATGAAAATAGTGTTTTAAAATATAAATTCAACTTACTTGCAGTTTGATTTATGATCTGTCAATCAGAACATAACTTGGTTGTAAATAAGCAGATCCTGTACCATATTCCTTTTTTAAAATACCTACCCACATTTCTGTGTACATGTCAGATCAAATTATGAACTGTTTGATACACATGGTTGGTAGCTGGCCATGCATGATGTGTTGGATGAGACTAAAAGACTGAGCTATACATTCCATCTTACCATCTGATGTAACTTTTGAAAACACCTGTCTGCAGGAGTTGTTTGACAACCTGGAGAAGCAAAGACCCAACCTGTTCAGATTAGCCAGTGATACAGATGAGAATGACAATGATGGAATAAGTATGATTCTTGTTTCCAAAAAGTCACTTATAATTTTATTTGTCCTGTAAATGACGTTTTTAGCTGTTGTTAAGTAAATCAATCCCTTTGATGATTCTGGGACCCAATTATTATTATTATTATTAGTGTGGGGGAGGGGGGGGGGGGGTACCATGACAAGTGAGGAAAGTTTTTAGACCCATTGTACCATGACAGTGAGAGATCAGTATGATTCTTGTTTCAAAATATCACTTATAATTTTATTTTTCCTGTAAATGAAGTTTTTAGCTGTTGTTAAGTGAATCAATCCCTTTGATGATTCTGGGACCCAATTATTATTATTATTATTAGAGGGGGGGGGGGGGGGAGACCCACTGTACCATGACAGTGAGAGATCAGTATGATTCTTGTTTTCAAAAATTACTTAAAATTTATTTTTCATGTAAATGAAGTTTTTAGCTGTTGTTAAGTAAATAAATCCCTTTGATGATTCTGGGACCCAATTATTATTATTATTATTAGTGTGGGGGGGGGGGGGGAATAGACCCACTGTACCATGACAGTGAGAGATCAGTATGATTCTTGTTTTCAAAAATTACTTAAAATTTATTTTTCATGTAAATAACGTTTTTAGCTGTTGTTAAGTAAATCGATCCCTTTGATGTTTCTGGGTCCCAATTATTGTTATGGGGCGGGGGGGGGGGGGGGGGGGGGTGTACTGTCCCACTTTACCCTTAACAAGCATGTCATAAATGTCAACTAATTAGGGGATCCTTTGAAGTCAGAGTGCATCCGCCTGAAAGGCAGGGAACAAACAGGCTGCATACAAATAAGTCAGATCTGTAAAACTCAAGTTCAGAAACAAATCCAGAATTGGACAAACAACCAGAACCTTTCTGCTGGAGTTTACAGCTGGTGAAGGTGAAGAAGAAGTCAGTTCGACATCCAGTTGTGTCCTGCAAGCCATGGCTTCTGAGTTTTTAAATACTTGCCTATCTGCCTGATGGTCAAGAGCTCAAATCCACATTGAGTCAGAATCCCCCCCCCCTCTTCCCCCTTTCCAAATGATGCCACAGAACTCGCTGTGAGGCAAAATTTGTCATTGATTAGTTTTATATTTATTCTCTTTCCAGCATGTTGTTACTTCTTCAGTTCTCAAATGTTCACACCGTAATGATGACCATAAATCTTTCTTTATAGAACAGTGGTTTTTCGACCTTTTTTTCATGTGACCTCCTCCCAAATATATGTTAAAGCCCCCTCCACCCTGAATATACGGTAAGACCACATACCATCTGACAAACAGAAAAATCCCAAGCATTATTAACAAAAACTTGGAGAAATACCACTTGGTTTGAAAACCTTTGATATAAAACATGAATTAGATGCTGACATTACTGTTTTATTTCAGATGATATTCTCAAAGCTAATGACTCTGTGACACGTGTCATGACCTTGTATAAAGAGAAAGTTGTGGGAGAAAAACCTGCAGGTGATTACACTCCTGGAGCTAAAGGTGAGAAGTGTGTTCTCATCATTTGCTTTACTTCGCCATTTTAAAAAAGTGTGGCTGTAAGTATAATAGGCTGTAATGTTATCTGCAGCAAGATAGAACTATGATGTTCAACTTACTCTTTGATATCTAAGACACGGCGTAGTCTGAGCATAGTCTTTTAAGCAAAGAAGACACAAACAAAAGATAGCACAATTTATTGCCTGGCATATTTCGTTGTATCTCGTCAGGTGCATACTGCAGTACATTTGATTAAAATGAAGCAGATGAATAAATCCTTCGAACTGAAGCACAAAATCAGCTACATTTGAAAACTGTCTGCTTCCCCAGGGTAAATACAAGGTGAAGAGCATGTCCCTTTGTCTACATAAGTCTGGAGTAAACCGGTTTATCGCTGTCACTTCTACAAATCTCGGTAATCTACGGTTGGCAGAAGTGTAAATAATGCGGATACAAACAATACATTGCACAATTTATTGCCAGGCAAATTTTGCTATATCTCATCAGGCTTGTTACTACAGAGTTACATCAACATAAAATAAAGCACAAAACTGAATAAATTCAACTGAAATGCAAATAGTTTCTTCCGATGCATTGTGTCTGTTTCATGGCCGCCATAAGCTCACCGTAGTCACCTGACTAACCAGGGTAACTTCAAATGTCTAATTTTTTGCTCTACCGATCCTAACTCTCAAGTCTATCATTCTGGCAAGTGATGTGGGTTCTCTGCCAGAAGCTCACCGTAGTCACGTGACTTACGAGGGTAACTTCAAATGTCTCATTTTTTGCTCTACCGATCCTAACTCTCAAGTCTATCATTATGACAAGTGATGTGGGTTCACTGCCAGAAGCTCAACTTAGTCACATGACTTACCAGGGTAACTTCAATATGCCTGGCAATAAATTGTGCAATGTATTGTTTGTATCCGCATTATTTAAATTCATTACGGGAAAACATTGTTTTAGAAGTGTAAATAATTTGAAATGCATCTTCCTTGTTTACAATGTGCCTAGAATTCAGAATATGACATGCGATGGCAATAAATTGTGCAATATATTGCTTGTTTCTTCTTTGTTCAAATTCACAACGGGGGAAACATTTTTTCATTGTCTTTTAGTTAAGGGTAGCGGCTCTGGCTTAGAGCTTGAGTGAATGAGTTCTCACGGTTTTCAGATAAAGGTCTGAATGGCACACACGCAAAGATTGGGGCCTCACCACATAATGTTCCCAAAGACAGCGGTGGGTGCACTGTAGCCAACTTTTATTATGGAAATGGCAAATTTTTTTTTTAAATGATTAGGTTTAATTTATCAGGTGGAACCTAACAAGTGCTGCCTGTCCACTTTCTAGTTAACTCTTTCATTTGTTTCATCTTAAGAAACATATGTGTCTATAAGATACTAAGTTGGTTTTCTACAGCATAAAATAGTAACGGCAGCGCCGTTCAGTCAACGAGTGCAATTTTTATCAAGATTCCTGGGGATCATTGCAGGAGCTACAGAGTTTGTGCTTTGTTTGCTCTCCGAAAGCAACTATGTAAAATCTTGTCAGGGATGAGGTCTGTACTTTCCAATTGTGTGTCTCTCCCCCCCCCCCCCCTTTTCCAACCCGTTTCAAAATGTTATCTATGACAAAATAGAGCAATGATATGTAACTTTTTTTTAATGATGTCTGTGACATAGAGTTGTCTAAGCATTGTCATTTAGTTAGTTCTGGTTTTTTTTTAAATGGATGAGAATCCACTTCATTGAATAGGTGGAATTTTGCTAGGGACTTTTTGATCTACAAATGTCTAGGGATCTTTCAGTACCAAGAAGTATGGGGTGTGTGCTTTCTTCATTAACTTGTTTTGTCAGCCAGGTATCCTATAATTTCAGACTCGTCTCTTCTGGATCTTGGCTCGGACTCAGTGAGACCAACACCCAGTGCTGCAAGTACAGCAGCAACTTCATCTGCTGCTTTGTTAGACAATGATTTTAAATCACTAGGTAAGGTTCTAATTTTTGTTTTGTTTATGAGTTTTTTGGTCAAGTCTAGCGATGAGCTGGTCTTGCTGGTTACACTGGACATTGCCACGGGCATTGATTCTCATGCCTGTCGGTAATACTCAAGAACACTGCTTATAAAGGAGGAGAGGTGCCAGCAATTAGACTTTGGTCAGTCATCACTTTTATTCCACACTTAAGGTATCCTGAACCCACACAATCAGTTAGTTAGTTGGGTTATCATCATTGCACTCCGGTCATGCTCATCGGTGCTCAGATCCTCCACTCATTATGAACTCCAGCATCCATTTGTTTTGTTTTTTGAAATGAGTTTTTGGTCAAAGCTTGCAATGAGCTGGTCTTGCTAGTCACACTGGACATTGCCACGGGCATTCATTCTCATGCCTGTTGGTAATACTCAAGATCTAAAGAACACTATTTATAAAAGAGGAAAGGTGCCAGCAGTTAAATTTTGGTCAGTGATCACTTTTATTCCACACAGATGTCTGTGATTGCTCCAGTCTCATATTGATCTCATGAGGATCCCTGGTTACCTTAGATTTGAATCTCTGAGGCAGATTTATCAAATGTACGTGGACGTTCAGGTCAAACTAATAATGGGGGCTAGGAAATGTTATAGGAGCTAACATTGGGTGACATTATATTGACCACATCAACCATCAAATGCTAATTGGAAATATTATGGAAAATTCTTCTGAGTTCTTCCTTAAAAGGTAGCTGGACAATTTGTTGGGGTATGCAGCTAGACTGTGAGTGATATCTGCACCCTCTGGCCCAGCACATCCAGTTTCAGCAAACTCCTAATTAGTCGCCTTGTTAGTCATGCTTATTAGAAGGTTGTAAATCTAATTTTCCCCCTAAAGGTGTCCTGAACCCACTCAAGCAGTTACTTAGTTAGTTAGTTAGTTGGGTTATCATCATTTGCACTCCGGACATGCCCATAGGTGCTCAGATCCTCCCTCTCATTATGAACCCCAGCATCCGGTGGCTAATAATACCAGTTCTGTATTGATAATAAGTCCTCTGTTGAGCCTGGTGTGTGTCCATTTTTTGCTCTATGGATCTTAACTCTCAAGTCTATCATTCTGGCAAGTGATGTGGGTTAACTGCCCTTAAAGTCCTCCATCCTTCCCATTTGTTGAAGGGCATTATTAATATCAGCATAATGCATGCTCTGTAGGTTGACCATCGGTAGTGATAGCAGATCCAGCCAGCCTATCAGTTCTTTCATTTCCATCCACACCCACATATCCTAGAACAAAAAATAACAGTTGCTCCACGCACAGTTGACTTCTGTAATGATTTGCCTTTGCACCGAACCTGCCTGAACTCTCCAGATCATACTCATTTAATTACTGAGTACACATGCGCAGGTCTAGTTTTGTGTTTCGGGCCACACGAACGCTTGCATTACTGCTATCACCTCCATCGTTATAACTGCTGGTTGTCATGGAGAGTTCTAGGAGGTTAGGATAGGCGACCATATTGACCACATTATATTTACCTGTTTAGCCATCCGCCCTTGCCTGTCAGGGTAATGTGAACCGGTTGGAGCAGGTGGTGGATTGAGCTAGAGAGCTGCTGACACGTAGTTGTTGGTCATGGTATCAAGTTCTCAGAGGTTGGGCAGAGGATCACACTAAAGTTACATTGGCTGTGGTCACCTGACCAGAATGGTCATTGTCGAGAAAGAAAGCAATGGCAAACTGCATTCTTTAAGATGCTGTTAATAGTGATGTTGTCACAGTTTACACAACTTTAGATAAACAGTATATTAGAAAATTGAATTGAGTCTCTGGAGGTGTGATTATAGAAAAGAATATGTTATATTTCATGGAAGCAAAAAACAGTCCAATACAAGGGTTCTGGAAAGACTACAAATGAAAAGATAATTACTGACATAAATACAAACGAGACTGCTGAAATACTTTGGCCACATTAAAGGACATAACAAACACACTTTTAAAAACTATACTGAGGAAAAGGGTGAAGGCAAGAGACCAAGAGGTGGGCAGTGATACAAGTGAGAAGACAACGTCAAGAAATGGACGTGCAGCAGTCAGAGCATGTACAACCAGGACAAGAGACAGGGCGTGTTGGAAATCCATTGCAGCCATCCTTCACCATGCAGGTGGCATCTGGTTGATTGATATTTGGGTGTTCCATAAGAGCAGCAGCCTCAGCCAGTAGGTAGAACTGTATGCACCAGGTGACTCTGACTTCCGTTAGAAGCTCAATGCAGAACACCAGATTTGATGTTGCAACATGTAAATGATACATGAGATACAGAGATGCAAAAAAACTCTTCTATGGTGAGCTGCAAAATGGGAAACGTTCCCAAGACGGGCAAAAGAAAGGCTTTAAGGGCACCTTGAGGTCTTCACTCAGAGCATTTGAGACCAATTGGGAGGCTGCCTCTCAAAACCGAAATGCATGGCGAGCAGTTCTACACAAGGGCATGGCTACATGTGAAGCAAACAGAATAGCAAGACTGAACTGATTAAGAAAAAGATGGACAGAAAGGCGACTGCAGGAGATCCCCTCCCTGGCACAACACTCATTCCCTGTTCTCACCGTTCAAGAATTTTCAGGGCCGCATCGGCCTCATCAGTCTTCTTCGTATTCATACTTGATGAAAGAGTGGTCATCATCATCTTGATGGACAACACACACATACAGAGATGCTGAACCACACATGGTGCATCAGGGCGAGGACTGATACTGGTCAAGTCTTGTCCACCTTCCTGGTCATCCCAGAAACCAGTTCCCAACCAGGAATGTTTCCTTTGAAGCCAGATCTGTAAAACAGATGAACACGCAAAAATCAAATCCCGTGACGAGACCAGAAGTGTACGTACAGCCAGGACTTTCTGCTGTCATTTAAGGTCAGGAAACACACAAAAAGAAGAAATGAGGCAATTTTTCTAAGTTGTTATTTTTAATTGTTTGCTATTGCTATACCAGTGGCTCTTCATGATATTTGCATGAATGGCTCAATGTGTATGCACCAATGTGAGCTCATGCACCAATGCGAGCTAATGCAGCTCATTCACGATGCGAGATGCAGCTCATGCACCAGTGTGAGCTAAATCAGCTTATGCACCTATGCGAACTAAATCAGCTAATGCGCCAATACGAAGTAATGCAGCTCATGCACCAATGTGAGCTAATGCAGCTCATGCACCAATGTGAGCTAATGCAGCTCATGCACCAATGCGAGGTAATGCAGCTCATGCACAAATGTGAGCTAATGCAGCTCATGCACCAATGTGAGCTAATGCAGCTCATGCACCAATGTGAGCTAATGCAGCTCATGCACCAATGTGAGCTAATGCAGCTCATGCACCAATGTGAGCTAATGCAGCTCATGCACCAATGTGAGCTAATGCAGCTCATGCACCAATGTGAGCTAATGCAGCTCATGCAGCTCTAATGCAGCTCATGCACCCATGTGAGCTAATGCAGCTCATGCACCAATGTGAGCTAATGCAGCTCATGCACCAATGCACCAGCTAATGCAGCTCATGCACCAATGTGAGCTAATGCAGCTCATGCACCAATGTGAGCTAATGCAGCTCATGCACCAATGTGAGCTAATGCAGCTCATGCACCAATGTGAGCTAATGCAGCTCATGCACCAATGTGAGCTAATGCAGCTCATGCACCAATGTGAGCTAATGCAGCTTATGTACCAATGTGAGCTAATGCAGCTTATGTACCAATGTGAGCTAATGCAGCTTATGTACCAATGTGAGCTAATGCAGCTTATGTACCAATGTGAGCTAATGCAGCTTATGTACCAATGTGAGCTAATGCAGCTCATGCACCAATGTGAGCTAATGCAGCTCATGCACCAATGTGAGCTAATGCAGCTCATGCACCAATGTGAGCTAATGCAGCTCATGCACCAATGTGAGCTAATGCAGCTCATGCACCATTGTGAGCTAATGCAGCTCATGCACCAATGTGAGCTAATGCAGCTCATGCACCAATGCGAGCTAATGCAGCTCATGCACCAATGTGAGCTAATGCAGCTCATGCACCAATGTGAGCTAATGCAGCTCATGCACCAATGCAAGATGCAGCTCATGCACCAATGTGAGCTAATGCAGCTCATGCACCAATGCGAGCTAATGCAGCTCATGCACCAATGTGAGCTAATGCAGCTCATGCACCAATGTGAGCTAATGCAGCTCATGCACCAATGCAAGATGCAGCTCATGCACCAATGTGAGCTAATGCAGCTCATGCACCAATGTGAGCTAATGCAGCTTATGTACCAATATGAGCTAATGCAGATCATGCACCAATGTGAGCTAATGCAGCTCATGCACCAATGCGAGCTAATGCAGCTCATGCACCAATGTGAGCTAATGCAGCTCATGCACCATTGTGAGCTAATGCAGCTTATGTACCAATGTGAGCTAATGCAGCTTATGTACCAATGCGAGCTAATGCAGCTTATGTACCAATATTAGCTAATGCAGCTTATGTACCAATGCGAGCTAATGCAGCTCATGCACCAATGTGAGCTAATGCAGCTCATGCACCAATGCAAGATGCAGCTCATCCACCAATGTGAGCTAATGCAGTTCATGCACCAATGTGAGCTAATGCAGCTTATGTATCAATGTGAGCTAATGCAGCTCATGCACCAATGTGAGCTAATGCAGCTTTAACCAATGTGAGCTAATGCAGCTCATGCACCAATGTGAGCTAATGCAGCTCATGCACCAATGTGAGCTAATGCGGCTCATGCACCAATGCGAGCTAATGCAGCTTATGCACCAATGTGAGCTAATGCAGCTCATGCACCAATGTGAGCTAATGCAGCTTATGTACCAATGTGAGCTAATGCAGCTCATGCACCAATGTGAGCTAATGCAGCTCATGCACCAATGTGAGCTAATGCAGCTTATGTACCAATGTGAGCTAATGCAGCTTATGTACCAATGTGAGCTAATGCAGCTCATGCACCAATGTGAGCTAATGCAGCTCATGCACCAGTGTGAACTAATGCAGCTCATGCACCATTGTGAGCTAATGCAGCTCATGCACCAATGTGAGCTAATGCAGCTCATGCACCAATGTGAGCTAATGCGGCTCATGCACCAATGCGAGCTAATGCAGCTTATGCACCAATGTGAGCTAATGCAGCTCATGCACCAATGTGAGCTAATGCAGCTTATGTACCAATGTGAGCTAATGCAGCTCATGCACCAATGTGAGCTAATGCAGCTCATGCACCAATGTGAGCTAATGCAGCTCATGCACCAATGTGAGCTAATGCAGCTCATGCACCATTGTGAGCTAATGCAGCTTATGTACCAATGTGAGCTAATGCAGCTTATGTACCAATGCGAGCTAATGCAGCTTATGTACCAATATTAGCTAATGCAGCTTATGTACCAATGCGAGCTAATGCAGCTCATGCACCAATGTGAGCTAATGCAGCTCATGCACCAATGCAAGGTAATGCAGCTCATGCACCAATGCAAGGTAATGCAGCTCATTGGAAGCATCAATTTACACATAGTATAACCGTTGATATTGCAGGTTTGGATGACATGAATGATCTCGGTAGCATATTCAACAATATCCCATCTCAACAGCCTCAGCAGGTAAGACACCCTCAGTATGTTTAAGTTGTGTTGGATTTGTACTGGATCCCTTTCATTCATCATCAGTATGTTTAAATTATGTTGGATTTGTACTGGATCCCTTTCATTCACCATCAGTATGTTTAAGTTGTGTTGGATCTGTACTGGATCCCTTTCATTCATCATCAGTATGTTTAAGTTATGTTGGATTTGTACTAGATCCCTTTCATTCATCATCATCATCGTTTTCTCCTTTGGGGTTTCAGGGCCTCATTTTGTGGACAACAAAATAGTCACACTGTTTTCCGTGCAAACATGTTATTCAAGGTGACTAATTAGGGACAGTTCCTAACCTTCCAAGTCGAAGTGCATCTACCTAGGAGGCAAGGAACCAACAGTCTGCACCAGTAAGCCAGATCTTTAAAATGGATGTACACACAAAACTCAAGATCTGAAAAGGGGGCAGTCAGTTATAACTTCGTGCTGAAGTTTACAGCCGGTGAACGAGAAGAAAAAAAGAAGATCATTCTGGTATGCTTTATTATTTATTAATCACATATGGCTCACGATTTAATCTTCCATCTGTCCTATCCTGTGCCATTGTTTCAGTATCATGGATGTAATCCAGCCCAGCACCTTTCACCTCTATCATCAGCGTACATCTTAGAATGTCATTGGACACATATATATATCTAGAAATAATGCACACTTCTTCCATAAGTCACACAAGGAAAAGTTCAACACTGAAGAGGTCCAGATATGTCTATACCGAATCACACATGATATAAGTAATTCCAGATTTTGGTTCCCTGTTGTGGTTTGAAACACTGTATGATTTGTTGTCCGTGCGTGGGTTCCAGGCCCCATTTAGGGAAGGTGTTAGGGAATGGACCCACTGTTCATTGACAAGCGCGACACTAAAAAGCCACTAATTAAGGATTTACTTAAATTAAATGTGTTGAGGCTCAAGGTGCTGATATCACAGCCTAGCTGTAAAGCAACAACAAAACTTTCGACCACCTTTTTAAGAGTTAACACTGAAAAAGAAGTACAGTTTACTGCTTTTCATTTTTCACTGTATCTTATCAGTAGCATTACTGCAGTATTAACTTCCACATTTATGTAAAACTTAAAGGACCCTTTTCCACAGCTTCAGGCATATTGGGCCTATAGAGCTTGACCTATAGGGCAAGACCAGTCGGTACTTGGTAGATGATATGGTCAACAGCACGCCGGCCACATTAACTTCCAAGGACAGTACTTGGAACCCACTCTAGGCTGGATTGGCCTGGGAGCTAATTCAGGGAAGTCTGGTAGTCTGCCAAGGTCATTTTTTTTAAGAAAGCCTGGTTCCGTCGTGATCCGAACCCACGATTTTCCAATCCCCAGGCAAACATTTAGCTGCTACACCAGGGTGACTCCTAAATTCAACATATAATAAAGTATAAAACCAATAAGCATACACACACATTCAATGCACAAAGTAACTGTCAGACATGCCAGCACAAACAGTCCGGCACTAGAAATGCAGGTTGTCATTTATGGAAGCAACAGTCACAACAGCTCCCCAGTTGCACACACAACGTATCACATAAGGCACCACCACTTTGGCAGCAAGCTGCTTGCCATTTTCCCATTACACTAAACATCCCACAATGGAATATTAAATAACCGTAAGTTCATTTTTGTTTCATTAAAGCAGGATTGCTCATCCTGATTTATACTGCTTCAGCTAATTTCAAAAGATGCTGCTGGAGTATTTGATAACATAAAAGGCAAAGTCCTTATTAGTTATGTGCCCAGAGTCTCAGCAAGTGTCATGCTATAGAAGAATGTGTTTTTTTCCTCTTGATTGGAAAGGACCCTTTTCATGCTGTTCACGACTCAGCATCTGATGCTTTAACCACATTTAGGGCTGACGTGTTCAGCATTATGCCAGTAGCAATAACTTCCCAACAACATTGCCTGGTACACAATTCAGGCTGGTGTCATTATTTTTCATTTACAGTGTCATTAGCACTATACTGTTAAAAAAAAAAAAGAAAAAGAAAGGAAGAAAAGAAAAAGAAAAGCATAGTTATCCAATGGCACTTTACTACTCAACAGCAAAAACAACAAAACACAAAAGTACTGAAAGGAACATAATTTTGTCACACAGCTTTGACATGCCTTATTTTTGTAATTTAATTAGCAAAATTGTACAATTTGCACTCAAGAACTCCTATGGGCTCAACCGAATCAAAATTGATGAATAGTTTTTAGATATGCTGACTTTCCCATCAGCTAATAAAAATGACTTTCTCTTTTTGAAGATGAAAGCTCCATCGGATAACGTCTTTCTTTTCTGAACAGTGTGTATATATCACAAATTAATCATGTGGCATTAACAGTGGAGAATGGGACTTTTTCACTTGTAACAACTTTGTCTTTGTAGATACAGAAAAGGGGGGGGGGGGGGTGTCTCTGTGGCAATGTGGTCAAGTCATCTGCCTCGCACTCTGAAGGTCATGGGTTCGTTTCATGGCAGTGCTATTCAGTTTACGAGTGTGGTTTTTAACGGAGATTCCTGGGGATTGTTGATGAAGCTATGGAGGTCGTGCTTTATTCAACGCTTTTGGCAACAAGCAGCTAGCTGTTCTGCGGAGAGAGACTGAGCCGTGTGGGATAAAACCCGGTGCAGTCAAGTCGTTCCTCTCACCTTTACCTTCACCTTATCTTCATAGATGTCTGCCTTGAATACTCAGCAAGCAGTGATGTCAGCATTTATGGGCATGCAAGCTTCACCTCCACACAACTTCCCTTTGCAGACAGGATTTAACGGTTCCCCCATGATTCAGCCGCAAGCGGCAAGGACAGCACCATTCTCAGGTAAGCTTCTTCGGTTTTTTTTTTTAACTTTGTGCAGTGAGAAGTCTCTGTGGTGTAGTGGCTAGGTGCTTGCCTGCGGATCGAAGGTCTTGGGTTTGGGTCCTGTTGGAACCGGGCTTTCTTAAAAAATGACCCTGGCTCGCAGGTTGACCCAGCCTTGAGTGGGTACCTGGTGCAGTCCTGGTAATTAAATGTGGCTGGCGTGATGTTGACATAACCCACCAAGTGTCGATTGGTCTATAAAGTATAAGTCTAGCCCTATATGCCTACTTTGCCAGAAGGCGTGGAAAACGGTTCTATACTTTTTTTTTTTTCAAAACACTTTCTGCAAATATTGTCCCATTAATACTCTGTGGCTTAGGTGTAACAAGCGCCTCTTGGGCAATTTGGCAGCAGCTTTGCATTGATTTCAACAGTGGTATTGAGAGCTGACTGTTCAGAAGCAATGGCAAACTGATTGATTGGCACCATTCCCTCTTTCCAGATGATAAGTGTTATATTACGCTATGAGGATCCATGGGACTCACAGCCCATGGCGAGTTTGTTTGTCATTTCCTTAGCACAAAGCCTGGGCAGTATTGTAGAGACCGTATGTTGCCCATGCATCATGATCCCTCCCCCGACCCGCCTTGTTTACTCCAAAGGAGAGTTAACACCAGTGCATTTGGAACAAAGCAGTCAATAGCAAACTACTGAACATAAAATTGCCTAGTAACACCAAATGGCCAATACATAGTGGGGTTGAATCTGCAATGTCCTGTAAAGGATATACAGTTAACTAACTCAAGACTCCCATCATAGATCACAAGGAGGATTTCAGCACGCTGCATGAGGAGCGGCTGGTAGAATGGTTAGAATGCTGGAGATATGAGTTTGAATAAAAAGTATTGTTTCTCATGAAATACAGGATCTCCTCGATTTACGACTGAGTTTCGCTCCGACTAATAGGTCTGTCAAACTGGTAATTAGTTGAATTGAGATTTTTAACACTATTTTCATTCAAATGAGTTATGAAAGTTGTACATAAAACACAAAAACTCAGTCTACGTATATGCTGTACATAATGTGAAAAATACATAGCATATACGCTGTTGCATCAGTTCCAGGAACTCTTTGACCCTACCAATGTAGTTATCTTTCTTAGTTTTGTGTGTGTGTGTGCATGCGTGTGTGGTCATAAGTGCTGATGGTTGTAAGTCACATAGGTTGTAAGTCTAGGAGTAGGTGTACTTTGGCTGCATTGAAAGGTCATAATGGCTTGGAGAGAACTATAAGGTAGGGTTACTGTAACAAGAGGCAGGTGATGACCATCACAGTAGTGGACAAATAGGGCACCCTGGGCATGACAGTTTGTGAGGTGGGAAGTTGGTCAGGGTCTGAGTGGCTTTCGGGTGTTCTGTGATAAAAGTGATGTTCTGCAAAGAACTTGCTGGTACAACTCATGACAAATCCTTATATATTGAATATTTTCTTCTACTGCAAATAGTGGGCCCTCCTGCATACAGTGCTATCTCTCACAATGTGAAATCAGCAACCAGTGGAACTTCTGGTTCAGATCCAGCAGTCAGCGTCTTTGGACAGACTCCGGTGAAGAGTGCATCTGTATCAAACTCCACTCTGGCAGACTTGGACATCCTCGACAGATCTCTGCAAGACTATAAACTCAGCAAGGAGACCTTCCCTGTCAAAACGTAAGTGACCTCAGACTCTTTCAACCTCAGATGGTCTTTATTATTTAACGAATTGACACTTTTCAGTTATAAAACAAATATCTAATTGTTTTAGTTGATGAAGAAGACAATCTCCTTCTTTGCATTCTTTGGTGTAAACTCTTGGGGGAAGTTCTCTTGTTCATCCACGTGTGGACTAAAGTCTTATTCTAGGAACTTGAGTTTTGCCTGCACATGGCTTTTACAGATCTGGCTTTTTTTTTTAAATGCAGACTGTTAGTTCCTTGCCTCTCCTACAGATGCACTGTAAAGAGATAGTGAGGATAGCAGCTGGTGTGATCAGCTGATATCATGTTTTAGCATAGAACAAGATCATGAGCAGGACAACTGGGTTTGCTGATACCATGTTTTAGCATAGAACAAGATCATGAGCAGGACAACTGGGTTTGCTGATACCATGTTTTAGCATAGAACAAGATCATGAGCAGGACAACTGGGTTTGCTGATACATGTTTTAGCATAGAACAAGATCATGAGCGGGACAACTGGGTTTGCTGGCTTATATGTGTATTGTAAATGTGTAGTCCAGTGTATTTTACATGCCCTCTGCAGTGTTTCTTAAGTGGTTATCTGTTTTCTTGTGTACACACCAGGCATAGCTTTTTATTACTTCTTGTAGCTGCTAGTATCCTTGTTAGTGAGCAAAGTCGACACAGTACAGTACAGTATAAATTCCCATTGTGGGTTTGAAGGTCCCATTCTGGGTGGGGGGGGGGGGGGGGGGAAGTGAAGAGATAGACTCACTGCCCCATAACTGGCATGTCGTAAAAGGCAACTCATTAGGAATTTGCTGAAATCAAATGATTTTGGGTCTGAAAGCAGATGTCACAGCCTAGCTGTAAACCGCACTACAACAGACCAACTCCCTTTGAAGGGTGAGCATAGAAGAAGAAGACAATATCGTTGGTAATTAAGATACGTCTGGCAAGAAATAACACTGTGAAGAGGCCTTAAATGTCATCAGCTGGAGCACATTCACAACAAGAAATAACACTGTGAAGAGGCCTTAAATGTCATCAGCTGGAGCACATTCACAACAAGAAATAACACTGTGAAGAGGCCTTAAATGTCATCAGCTGGAGCACATTTCACAACAAGAAATAACACTGTGAAGAGGCCTTAAATGTCATCAGCTGGAGCACATTCACAACAAGAAATAACACTGTGAAGAGGCCTTAAATGTCATCAGCTGGAGCACATTCACAACAAGAAATAACACTGTGAAGAGGCCTTAAATGTCATCAGCTGGAGCACATTCACAACAAGAAATAACACTGTGAAGAGGCCTTAAATGTCATCAGCTGGAGCACATTCACAACAAGAAATAACACTGTGAAGAGACCTTAAATGTCATCAGCTGGAGCACATTCACAACAAGAAATAACACTGTGAAGAGGCCTTAAATGTCATCAGCTGGAGCACATTCACAACAAGAAATAACACTGTGAAGAGGCCTTAAATGTCATCAGCTGGAGCACATTCACAACAAGAAATAACACTGTGAAGAGGCCTTAAATGCCATCAGCTGGAGCACATTCACAACAAGAAATGGTTTGTGGGGTTAAGAAAACTGAAGGATTAGGATGTTAAGGCAGTGAAAATAATACAGCAAGCTTCAACAATAAACAAGTGGAAAAAACTGAAGCAGACACCTATTACTATCTTGGATTTTACAAGGTATACTTCTGCGTTCATCCTTAAAGGTGGTTGGTGTGTTGTGGTTTACAGCTAGTCAGAGGTATCTACCGATACAATTGATTTCAGCAAAGTCTTTATTAATGACCTTCTATCTTCCTCTATTTTGCATTCAGCAGCTTTAAACTCTGGCAGAAATTTCTGGTTGTTCATCCACTTCTGGACTTGTCTCATTTGAGAACTTGAGTTTTGCATGCACATCCATTTTACACATCTAGTGATTTATATACAGATTGTTTGTTGCTCACCTCTCAAGCAGATGCACTCCGCCTTTGCTTAGAAACAACCCTAATTAGTCGACTCTAATAAATTGTTAAGGGGGGCAGTGGACTGTTTGATTTTGTTGCCCCCCTCCCCACGGGAACACAGTATACAAGAGGTTGACCATGCTAGTGATTGTTCTTGTTTTTTACTGCATTTTTTTTTTAACCCCTGTCATGCTGCCTAGATATTGAAAATACATTCCTCTTATGTGGATATGCTTCTATTTTATTCTCTTATTTGCTTTTATTGAGAGCATAAAGATTTCCTAACACGGAACCTACATGGGGAGCTTAACTATGTAAATTACCTTTTAGGACTGCGCTATTCAATTGGCGGTCTACGGTATTCATTTGGCGGTCCACAGATCAGATTTGGCCTTCAGAGGTCTAGTAAGTGGCCTGAGGATAATTACAAGTTCTATTGTATTAATTATCTTTCTGTTCTTACATTTAGAGTATGTATGTTGTCTGTCCTTCCTTTCAATTACTGTAAGTGGTCTTTTTATATGTTAAGTTTCTGTATATTCCCTATCCTTATGTTTAGTTACTGTACATTGTCTGCACTTAAGTTTAGTTACTGTAGATTCAAGTAAATAACTACCACATTAACTTCTCAGATATATGAATAGTCACAAAGATGTATGGTGAAGTGACATGTTCAGAGCACCTGATAACAGTACATGAACTAACTATCCTGACATAAAATATACCAGTTCATGAACTAACTATCCTGACATAAAATATACCAGTTCATAAACTAACTATCCTGACATAAAATATACCAATTCATGAAACAACTATCCGGACATAAAATATACCAGTTCATGAAACAACTATCCTGACATAATAAAATATACCAGTTCGTGAACTAACTATCCTGACATAAAATATACCAGTTCAAGAACTAACTATCCTGACATAAAATATACCAGTCGTATTTTTACTTTTGTATGTGAAATGAAATTGAGTATTATACATTTTCAGTTCATTTAAAGGAGGAATGTGAGTGGCAGCTTCTGTTCTTAAATTTGAATCCGAATGATATTTTTGCATTACTGTTTTCCGTTATTCTTCCCTATTCTGGCTGATTGTGCTTGGTTGGAATTTTTCCTTTTTTTCAAAGCATGCCTGAGATGTTTATGCATTTTGCTTTACTGTTTACACTTTGTTAGGAATGGGTGTTGGTACTTTGTTTGTGTACTGGAGAAAGGAAACTGGGTTTCCATGTCCATTTTTACTATCACCGTTTTATAGTGTCAGTTGTGGAAGCTGCATGAGTAATGATACTTGTTGTTAGATAAATGGATAAAATAGAAAGGAACAAATTTATCAGAAAGTTGATCTGATCTGGAACTCTGGAAGAATAGGTAAAGTAAAGAACCCCTTTTCACGCCTTCAGGCGTATTGGCCAAAGTCATTTTTTAAAAAAGTCTTCCCCCCCCCCTTCCCCTTCATGACCCAAACCCATGACCATCCGGTCCGCAGGCGAGCAGTAAGCCGCTAGACTACAGCAGCTTCCAGGCTGTGGAAGAATGTTATTGTTTAAAATATTTTATAGCCTCCCTTTAGTTTCACAATCCTGACATACCGGAATTTGGAGTTGGCTGCAGCCGATTTGTTGGCAGGATGCTTTGCATTGATTTTCACAACGGTATGAGCATTGTACCATTCAGAAATCTGGGGCTGACCACTGAATGTAAAATAAAGTCTTGAGTAGCAATTCTTAACCTGTGGGTCGCGACCCCATTGGGTATCGAACCACGCTTTCACAGGTGTCGCCTGAGATAATCCAAAAATACATATTCACTGAAATAATTTTATGGTTGGGGGTCACCACAACATGAGGAACTGTATTTAAAGGGTTGCAGCGTTAGGAAAGTTGAGAACCACTGGTCTGGAGGATCAGCTTTATTGCACCAGGTTTTATCCCTCATGGCTCAGTCTCTCTCTCTGCAGAACGAGCCACCTGCCGGAAGCATCACACAAAGCATGACCTCCATAACTCAGCTGCTTATCTCCAGGTCTCATTTTCAAAGCCGCAGTCCTAAACTGAATGACATGATAGTGAAATGAACCTGTGACTTTTAGAGGCAGAGGCAGGTGCCTTGACCACTTCACCAGGGAGACTGCCAATGTAAAATGACCTTAAAAAAAAACCCACACAGCAGCCAGTGAATGCTAGGGTTGGTTTGCGATGTTCTTTATTGAATAAATACGCAAATCAGATGATTCCAGATAATTTTGTTTTATGACACATGGTCTCATAAGGAAAGTTGGTAAGAAAGGGAAGAAACAATTTATTACCCTACCTCTTATCCCATGCCTAGAATATATGAAGCTAGTGTCTGCCTTAAGTTAGCATTACCTTTATCTCCCCCCCCCCCCCCCCCCACCCCCAATCACAGACAATCTAATTAAAAGCTGAGCCATATACTTGAAAACCAGAACTTCCTACTGAGATTAGGACAGGCCTCATCCATGTGTTACCAGGCATTAGGACAGGCCTCATTTGTGAGTTACCGGGCATTAGGACAGGCCTCATTCGTGAGTTACCAGGCATTAGGACAGGCCTCATTTATGAGTTACCAGGCATTAGGACAGGCCTCATTCGTGAGTTACCAGGCATTAGGACAGGCCTCATTCGTGAGTTACTAGGCTTTAGGTCAGGCCTCATCTATGTGTTGCCAGGCATTAGGACAGGCCTCATTCGTGAGTTACTAGGCTTTAGGTCAGGCCTCATCCATTTGTTACCAAGCATTAGGTCAGGCCTCATCCATGTGTTACCAGGCATTAGGACAGGCCTTATCCATGTGTTACCAGGCATTAGGACAGGCCTCATCCATGTGTTACTAGGCATTAGGACAGGCCTCACCCATGTGTTACCAGGCATTAGGACAGGCCTCATCCATGTGTTACTAGGCATTAGGACAGGCCTCATCCATGTGTTACCAGGCATTAGGACAGGCCTCATCCATGTGTTACCAGGCATTAGGACAGGCCTCATCCATGTGTTACTAGGCATTAGGACAGGCCTTATCCATGTGTTGCCAGGCATTAGGACAGGCCTCATCCATGTGTTACCAGGCATTAGGACAGGCCTTATCCATGTGTTACCAGGCATTAGGACAGGCCTTATCCATGAGTTACCAGGCATTAGGACAGGCCTCATCCATGTGTTACCAGGCATTAGGACAGGCCTTATCCATGTGTTGCCAGGCATTAGGACAGGCCTCATCCATGTGTTACCAGGCATTAGGACAGGCCTATTTGTGAGTTACCAGGCATTAGGACAGGCCTCATCCATGTGTTGCCAGGCATTAGGACAGGCCTCATCCATGTGTTACCAGGCATTAGGACAGGCCTCATCCATGTGTTGACAGACATTAGGACAGGCCTCATTCGTGAGTTACCAGGCATTAGGACAGGCCTCATCCATGTGTTACCAGGCATTATAACAGGCCTTATCCATGAGTTACCAGGCATTAGGACCGGCCTTATCCATGTGTTACCAGGCATTAGGACAAGCCCCATCCATGTGTTACCAGGCATTAGGACAGGCCTTATCCATGAGTTACCAGGCATTAGGACAGGCCTTATCCATGAGTTACCAGGCATTAGGACAGGCCTCATCCATGTGTTGCCAGGCATTAGGACAGGCCTCATCCATGTGTTGCCAGGATGATGAGGAAAAGCAAAGGAATAGTAACACTGCAACTTACTTAGCATCTTGTCGGAGGTAACAAGGTGTTAGGTTGATCTTGGGTTGGCTACCTCAGTTCTGTTAAAAGGTTCAGCAAATGCCAGCTAACTATGTGTTGGTTTAGAGTCCAATCTTCATAGTGAAATACTGCGATCGTTGCCACTGCTGGCTGCGTGGATTTTTATCATGGTATGGGGCGTCGCAGGTCGACTCAGCCTTAAGTGAGTATCAGGATAGCTGTCCTGGGGAGTAAAGACGGCCGGCGTAATGCTGATGACATTACCTACCTAGTGCCGATTGGTCTGTAAAAATATGGGATGCTCTTCCTGTATGCCCGATGCGCCTAATGAAAAGTAATCTTTACTTCACTTTTACTCCATAGGGGAATAAAAGGCAGAACAATTTAATGCTAGTGTATGATTGTAAGGATCTGCAGTAGCATAGTAGCTAGATAATGGCCTTATAGTCCAAAGGTCTTGGGTTTGAATCGCAGCAAGTCATATTTTTTTAAGTTAATCTTGTTACCCAGGTCCCTGGTACTGCAGAAGTTTGATCTTGTAAAATGGGAACCAGGCAATGTCCTGGAAAATATAGGCGGCTGTCGTTATTTTATATATAAATCACAACACAGTGTATCAAACACAGAAGAAGTGATAATGTGGTAATAGTTAAACCCATTCACATACCAATGTGGCCTAATGCATGTATTATTTATATTCGGGCGATAATTTCCATTACCAGATGCCACAGGAGAAATAATATAGACTTATTTGCTGGCTGCCTTTTCTTTCCTTGTGAATTCTCTGGTGCCCGTGTTATGAGACTGGAGAGCCTTTGTTATTGAGAAACACAGTGCCAATGTTGTTAGTTACACTCAATCCTCTACCGCAGTGTTTCCCAAACTGTTCTTTATCGTGGCGCCTTTTTTTCAATTAAAATTTCTCTACGGCACCTTAACCTAAGTAAAAGTATGACTATTTGTACGTAAGAGATAAAAAAAAAAAAAACTTGTGTATCTTTGAATATATCGCTGCACCCCTGTGAAAAGGTCAAGGCTCGCCGGGGCCCCGCAGCGCACAGTTTGGGAATCACTGCTCTACTGTTCAATCTTACAGAACAGCATTTCTTTTTCTCTTTCTTTGTGTGTGTGTGATCCTCTTTTTTAATAAACAAATAATCTGACTTCCTGGCGCATATGCGTCAACAGGTAATTTAAATAGACTGAAGATGAACTTTATTATTATTATTAAATTGTTTATTGTGGAAATTAATTGAATAATTATTTTCCAGTTTCCTGTTTATAATATAGAGATTTGTTCTAATTGTAGGGCTGCTTTTGTATATTTAATTTTTAGTTAGTTGAAGTCTGCCATATGAACAAATAAAGTGGTTTGGACACCTAACGTGAATGTCCTGGTACTACCTACCACAGTGAAACACACTAAAACATTACAACAGGTACAAAGCAGTGGAAGACCTTGGAAAATATGGAGTAATGGCATTAAGAACAGCCTTACAGAAATTAACATCAGTCTTAATAGTGCTCTTGACAGAGCTCATCAGGGAACATTACATCTCCCCCCAACACTTCACTCAGGTATAAGGTGGAAAAGAAAAAGATGTCTGCCATTATTATAATATGTATGGAGATGTGCCGCTAGCTTTGGGAACAACATCTGCTGTGACTGTAAAGTCCTATGTGGGAGTGGCAGTCTCTGCCACACAGGATGCACAAAGAAATAGATACTCCCTTGCTAGGAGGTTGATATACTCTCCGGCATCTCCTCTCTTTAGCTCGCTGCGTTTGGTTTCTTTCAAAATGTGACAATCTGTCTTTAACTTTCTGTCACCATTAATCGATCTGCAGCTGATTTTTCCCCAAGTCTCTGTCAGAACAAGATGAGTTGGGGTAGAAAGGTTTAAATTACAGAAGAACAGGACAGAAGTAGTTAGCCGCTGTATACTATATGTGGGTAATCAGTAAATGTGTGGTGAGTTGCCTGCTCTCAAGAGCTACAGAAACAGAGGCTGATGTTGGTGTCTATCAAGTGACTTTTGCATATGTATTTATCACGTAGCTTTGGCCTTCCTGTAGGTCTGTTCACTGTTTCCAGTTCACCAAATAGGAGGTCCTTTGAAATACAACCATCCTCCATGCAGGAGACATCATTGAAATGTGATTAAATAATATTAGAAATGTACTACAGCCTATGCATGAAACAAAAGTGTGTTACATTCCTAAAAAAATAGCTAAAAATGTAGAAAATATTGAATGGGATGAATGAAAGAAAGGCTAAAAAGACAGAGAAATATATGGACAATGCTGTTATCAGCTGTTATTGAGAATGAAGACGGCGATATATTAGGCACATTCTAAGGTAAAGGGGACAAAGTATCACAAAGCAGGACTAAATAGGAAATGAATGTATTGAAGAAGCAAGGACATCCTACAAAAGTCTGAGGATGAATATTAATGGCAGAGGCCAGAGTTGCTGAACTAGACTCCATAAATGATACTGACAAAATGTCAGAGTTGCTGAACTAGACTCCATAAATTATACTGACAAAATGTCATTGTTGCTGAACTAGACTCCATAAATGATATTGACAAAATTATCAAAGTTGCTGGACTAGACTCTATAAATGATATTGACAAAATTATCAAAGTTGCTGAACTAGACTCCATAAATGATGTTGACAAAATTGCACAAGATGGAACCAAATGAACAGTTCAACTAGGAGCCCTTTGTGCTGTAGCAAAAGCACAGAAGGATGAAGATGCTGTGTCGAAAGCCATTTCCAGCTACACTGCTGGACAAGTTTTTTTTTTTTTTTTACATACTGTGTCAGGGTTTAGCAAATAAAATGGTTGGCCAACTTGGAGACCACATCACCAGCTTAGTGCTGATTGGTCTATAAAATATAGGTCTATCTTGGAAACAGGTCTTTACTTAGAGAGAGAATGCCTTGCAACACCATACCATACAGGGCACACACCAAAACAGGAGAGGGACATAGAGCTCAAGGTAGACCAAGAACAGTATGGAAGGACATAATCTGTGTCAGTGGTCGAGGCAGCCAGAAGGTCAAGAAGCAGAACCTTATATCTACCTTGACACCAGAAGCAGTAAAAGACGACCTGAAGAAGAAGAAGACTCAAACAGCTCAGCCAGATTAATGTTTTGATTATAATCTTAACAGAAGAAGCCTTTGTTGTGTTCAGTTTTTATAAATTTGTACATTTTTAAAAAAATATTTTTTCAAGTATTGGGTTTGTATTATTATTGGTGGAGAGGAGATAATTGTAATCATAAGTTTAAGCCACATTTGTGTCATGTGTGAGGTACTGAGGAATTGGTAAGAACACATACTGATTGATGATATGTGATGTATTTAACTCTTTTAGAACCAGAAATTTGTTACTTCCAACACTTTCTAACTCAGGGTATGTGTATTTTAGAACAGCAGTCTTTGAGTCTGAACTAAAAATGGTGGAAGTATAGAACAGGATAAGTTGAGGTAACCACTGGTGGGGTAGAAGCGATTAATAATAACAGAAGAACAGGACAGAAGTAGTTAGCCAGTGTATACTGTCTGTAGGGAAATCAATAAGTGTGTGGTGAGTTGCTTTCTCTCAAGAGCTACAGAAACAGAGGCGGACTTTTAATCAGTTGCAACAGGTACTAATAGCATGTCAACTCTTCATTGGTTACTGAAGAAGGAGGCGGAGCACTTATGGGAATGTCCTGAATGCAGTGATATCAATTCTTGATTCATTCATTCAAGAGCTACAGAAATCCTATCCTCATTTAAATAAGGAAATGAATCACTGGATGATTGGTGAATACAAATTTGAAGCGGCAGAGATGTGGTTTTAAAGACGAATGATGGGAATACCCTGGACACATAAAAAGAGTAATAAAGATGTCTTGAAAGAAACTGAAGAGAAATTATTAGTCACATCAGAAGGAGACAATTTGCATTCCTTGGCCATGTCATGAGAAGGAGAAAACTGGAGTACATTATGATGGTGGGAAAGTTGGAGGGGAAGAAGGGCGACCAAGAGAGAAGATGCTGGAAGTTTGACATGGCATGGAAGATAAATCTGTTTTGAAATTGATTGAAAATAAAAGAGTTAGAAAGTTATAGATAGACATGGCTAACTACCATGAACTGTGGAAGATCATCTCTGTCAGAATTTATTGATTGAAAGTACAGGAGACAGAAGATTGTCGATTGACATTACTTTATTCCCTTCTTCATCCATCACAAGTGATGAAGACCATTTTGCATCCAAACTTAATAATGATCAGGGATTGTGAGTATCAAGATGGCTGATGAGAACTTAATAATGATCAGGGATTGTGAGTATCAAGATGGCTGATGAGAACTTAATAATGATCAGGGATTGTGAGTATCAAGATGGCTGATGAGAACTTAATAATGATCAGGGATTGTGAGTATCAAGATGGCTGATAACTTAATAATGATCAGGGATTGTGAGTATCAAGATGGCTGATGAGAACTTAATAATGATCAGGGATTGTGAGTATCAAGATGGCTGATGAGAACTTAATAATGATCAGGGATTGTGAGTATCAAGATGGCTGATGAGAACTTAAAAATGATCAGGGATTGTGAGTATCAAGATGGCTGATGAGTCCAGTTCGAAGGTGGAAAGTTCTTGAGCAGTATGGACTACAGATGGGAGCGACAGTTAAGGTGAGATTTGCCGCACAGTTCTAGAAGGTTGTGGATAGACATGACTACCAACGCCACACACCATGGACAATAAGAAGAAGACTTGCCTGTTACTGAAGGAGTTAAAAAGTTAGTTGCGTAGCCTTTACAGGACATTGCAGGACCAACCCCAGCAAATTTTATTTTTTTTCTGTTGTGGTTTTTCTAGGCAAATTTACACTCAGTAATTTGCCATTGGTCTCTCTTGGTCTGCCTCTATCCCCTTTTTACTGATCTTTCCAGTTGTCAAGATGTTCTCCAGTGTATCTCTTCTCATTATTTAGCCACTGTTCTTTGCCACATAATGAGAAGAGAGACATTGGAGAACATTGTGACAACTGGAAAGATCAGTGGAGAGAGGGGTAGAGGCCGACCAAGAGAGATGATGCTGGATGGGCTGAAACGATGGCATGGAGGGATATCATCAAGAGAGCTGTTCCAGGCAACCAGGGATCGTGATCTGTGAAGATGCACGAGCGCCTAGGCCAGTTAGCATGGCACATGATGATGATGAATTTGTCATTGCTACTGAATGGTCAACTCTCGATACCCATGTCAAAACCAACGCAAGATAGTCTGCTGCCAAATCACCCACAGCTGGGATCAAACCTGGCACCCTGGCATTACAACGCCTTAGCCACAGACTCCAACACAGAAGAAGTTACATATTTCACATGTAGACATAAGGGATGCAGTTAGAGAGGGGGTTAGCTGGCACCTTAAAGAATATGCATTATGAAGACCTGATGCAAGTAATGATTATGCCAAACTGATTTGAACTTCGGGTAGAATTTGCTCATAAACAGCATCCTGCCCTGAAAGCTGAGGTGTACTGGCTGTGTTAAACAAATGTCATGGTGGCCTGGAGTTGATGGTAATCGAGTGTACAGTTTCCAGAAAATTAGGCAGAGGCTGACCTCCACAAAGGTGAATTACTAAAGGAGAATTATGATCGTGAGCCTGTGACTCTGATTATGAATCCGATTGCTAAAGGCGAATTATGATTGTGAGCCTGTGACTCTGATTATGAGTCCGATTGCTAAAGGCGAATTATGATTGTGAGCCTGTGACTCTGATTATGACTCCGATTACTAAAGACGAATTATGATTGTGAGCCTGTGACTCTGATTATGACTCCGATTACTAAAGGCTAAAGGAAAATTATGATTGTGAGCCTGTGACTTCGATTACTAAAGGCATTAGGAGAATTATGATTGTAACTCTGGCAGAAGGTTTTGGTCATTCGTCCACTTCTGGACTTTAGTCTTATTCCATAAGTTGAATTTTGCATGCGCATCTGTTTTACAGATTTGACTTACTTGTATGCTGACTGTTGATTATTCACCACTCAGGCAGATGAGCACTGACTTGGGAGGGAAAATCCCTTATTAGTTGCCTTTTACAAAATGTTTGTTGGTTGGGAGGGGGGGAGAGACTGAGTTTATTCTTGTTTCCCCCAAAATGGAGCCCCAGGGAGGAGGGGGGAAATAATGAGTGTTCCAATGATCAAATGCATGGTACTGGCTAATGTCATTTCATGTGAGTGTGTAATGACCTCGGCGTCAGACCGTCTTCTTCTTGTGTATTTTTTGTGCTCTTCTGTAAGATTATTATTATTCTTGACGTTCACCAGCTGCAGCTCCGGCAGAAAGTTCTCAGTTGTCGCCCACCTCTCGACTTTAATCTTGTTCCAGAACCTGAGTGTCACGTGCACATCTGTTTTACAGATCTGACTTATTTGTATGCAGACTGTTGGTTCCTTACCTCTCAGGCAAATGCACTCCATCTTAGAAGAAACCCCCAAATAGTCGATTCCAGTAGCATGCTTGTTGGTGGAGGCAGTGGGTCTGTTCTTGTTTCACACACAGTGGGGCCCTGGAACTCACACGGGGAGTATAAGAATCATAATCTTCTTTTAAATAGTGCCTGTGTTTGTAACTGCTATTGTTGTATTATATGGTAAGGGTGATGGCAAACCATTTATTCTTTTGATTCAGTGTCTTTTATTTTACATAAGATGTCGTTCCCAAAATTTGGTAATATTGTTTATCGCTCAGTCTTGCATTTTCAGATTTATGGGAGCTTTTTAATAGTGTCCATAATTGACATTGGTAGCATAAAGTATGAGTATGTTTCTTATTAAATGTTACTTTGTAGACATAGTTATTCTTGGAATGGCTTAATATTGTATGTAATCTATTCCTCTTTTAAAATTACTATCTGGTCCCCCTGGTCTCTGGGTAATGAGATCGGACGCCCGTATGCATTGTTTGCACACGTTAAAAAACAAATGGCAGTTGGAAATCGAAAAAAGTAGCGTAACGACGCTGCCAGGGCCAAATTTGGAGTTTAAAAATGTACTCAAAGTATTTCAGGCTCCTCGCCAGTGCTATAGAGCCTGTGCACTGTGCTGAGCTTCTTCGCACTCATACTTGAAGGACGGAGCACGTATGTGTTACTACCCATGTGTCATTATGTTTATCCTTTGTTTAAAACCTCAGAACCTCAAAATTGCTATCTGTCTGGTTTGCATCATTGCTTGCATACCTAATAGTTTTGCTTATTTGGCATAGTTGTGTAGGATTTGTTTTTTAGCTTTACTCAAAATGATTTTCTCGTATCCCCAGAGTCCCTGCCAAGTTGCCATTGAACCAGCTAGCTGCTAACAAAGCAGCCGCAACATCCCAAGCTGCTGCTGTAGCATCATCAGCCCAGTCTAGTCACATCAATACCAGCCACACAGACCTGGGTCCAGGAATGATCCTCCAACCACAGCCAGCTGCCACAAACCAGTCTGCTGTTGACAGTGATTTCTCTCCACTAGTTAGTGCCGCACCGGAGCCTGTACCCGAGTTATTACCTCTCACAGATATCTTTGTTTCTTTAGAACAGATACAGCCAGGTGAGAATATATTCTGTGCTAAAGTCACCTGAGTGACAAATCATTGTTTTGAGAAAATCACATTTGAACATTTTCTTCTTCTCCTCCTTCTTGAAGTCCATGCCATATGCTTTGGTAGTTATGTCTATCCACAACCTTCAGTCTCATGTACTTTCAATCAACTCTGGCACAGGTGATCTTCCATGTCAAACTGTCTAGCGTCTTCTCTCTCGCTTTCCCTCTGCCTCTCTTTGCCTCCAACTTTCCTACCGTCATGATGTATTCCAGTTTCCCCCTTCTTGTGACATGACTTAAGAATTGTCTCTTTCTGATGTGGGTAATTTTACTTGGGCAAAATGACAAATGAAAACCGTGAAAAAGAAAGTTTAGTTTAGTTAGTTTTAATTAGAGTATTAAGTCACATGTGACAGATCATAGCCTCCGAAAATGCCAGAATGAAAACGCCAGAATTAATGCCTTTTTCTGGTGCTAATTATATGTTTTTGTTGATTGTTACTGTTGTTACTGATTGTTGATTGTCGGAAAAGATGGAGTGATGGCATTAAGAACAGCCTTACAGAAATGAACATCAGTCTTAATAGTGCTCTTGACGGAGCTCATCAACGAACATTAATCTCCCCCCAACACTTCGATGAGGTACAAGGTGGAAGAGAAGAAGAAGAAGAAGTTGATTGTTACTGTTATTTAGTCCTTCACTAAGAGCACCTACATTTTACAGCTTTTTTGAGGGAGACAGAGCATCTGCAAGTTTATGCTGAGTCATTCTTAACTCTTTCAGTACCAAGGAATTTGCCAGACATTCATTGGTTATACTGTTAGTAGTTCACACTTACATACTTATCCTGTCCCATTCTGTGTTATATTAACCCCTTATTTTCCACTTGTTACTGTAACACCTTTTCTCCCAAGCTCCGTTTCTCCAGCTCTGTGGGACTAAATTAGGGTTGTTCTAGGATGCAAGAACACTTTAACATAGACAATGTTGAATTCAACACAATCTGGGACTGAAAGAGTAAAAACTAGTCAACATTCAATGTGAAACTTCAGATATATGCACTGCCAGAGATTGCTTGGATGTGGCAGAAGTTGTGAGGCATCTTCTGTCATCTGGAGAAGAGCGATGAGACATCTTCAGTCATCCGGAGAAGATTGATGAGGCATCTTCATTCATCTGGAGAAGAGCGATGAGGCATCTTCATTCATCTGGAGAAGAGCGATGAGGCATCTTCATTCATCTGGAGAAGAGCGATGAGACATCTTCAGTCATCCGGAGAAGATTGATGAGGCATCTTCATTCATCTGGAGAAGAGCGATGAGACATCTTCAGTCATCCGGAGAAGATTGATGAGGCATCTTCATTCATCTGGAGAAGAGCGATGAGGCATCTTCATTCATCTGGAGAAGAGCGATGAGACATCTTCAGTCATCCGGAGAAGATTGATGAGGCATCTTCATTCATCTGGAGAAGAGCGATGAGACATCTTCAGTCATCCGGAGAAGATTGATGAGGCATCTTCATTCATCTGGAGAAGAGCGATGAGGCATCTTCATTCATCTTGAGAAGAGCGATGAGGCATCTTCATTCATCTGGAGAAGAGCGATGAGGCATCTTCATTCATCTGGAGAAGAATGTAGACATTATCCGGGAAATAGTTCTGACTGACTGATACCTAGAACATGATTATGTTGATTGTTATAAACCAAGAAAATATTTAGCAGTGCTTAACTAAAGAGATCTGTATTGCCCCAAACAGCCAGAGATTGCTGGGCTGAGGCAGAAGTTATGGAGGGGAAGCTGCTGCACTCACCTGGCCAGGATAATAAGTAACCTTCTGGAAACAGGACTGCAGATACAGCATTGCAGATGCCAAAGATGCTGTGATGTTTTAAGATGCTAAGAAATCAAGAAACATTTGCAAATGTCTAACTTGAAAAGTGTGTCCTGAATTAAATGGGAGCTGCCGTGGTATAGTGGCTAGACGTTCACCTGCACCTCAAATGAGCACCAAGTAAAGGGGGGTAGCAGCTGGGTGTTTGCCTCTGGCCTGAAGGTTTTGTGTTCAGATCTACGTCAAGTCAGTTTTTTTCTCCCAGGTTTGCCCAGCCTAAATGGGTGCCAGGTAAAGTCCTGGGAAGTAAAGGTTTCTAAAATGAATTTGACCACATCACCCATCGAATGCTGACTGAATTAGAAAGTATAGGTCTAGCACTATATACTCGATGTCGAGGCTGACCTCTACTACAGCATAAAGATGTGTGCAAGTAGGGCCTAGGCTGCACTCTCTTGTGGGACGTAGGTTTGTAGTGGTTAGGGCCCGTTCAAGATGTTTTGGGGTCGTTAAAAGCATCAGAAAGTCGGAAAACCCAGTCTTACCACCCTCTAAAATGTTGGACTGTCCTGGAACGTCATCTGGGGTAAAATATTAATAAAGAATCCCCATTTTACACCCAGCAGTATCAATCTCATTGTTTCAGTAGAACTGAGAAACATTAACTTAAACCGATTACTGTGAAGCCTTATCATTTATAATGGAATCTGTTCTTATTACATACACAGCACCCAACATTCCTTCGGTAACGGCATATGAGAAAAACAACTTGAAAGTTATGGTTCACTTTGCTAAGGATCGACCCCGGGCAGATGTTGTCACAATGGTTGTATCTACCATATCCACCAACACCAGTCCCATCACTGGTTTCATTTTTCAAGCAGCTGTTCCAAAGGTTAGACATTTTTTACCGCTGAATTTTTAAAAAACAAATCTGTTACAAAGGTTATTTTATATTATTTAAGAGCACTAGACATATGATTGTCAGCTCTGTGGCTAAGTCGATGCGAACGCTTCATAATGCCGAGATGCCGGGTTCGATCCTAGCTGTGAGCCATGCACCTTGCATTGGTTTCGACAGTGGTATCAAGAGAGCAGTGGCAAACTACTGGACGTAAATTTGCCTAGAAAAATCACTCAAAAGCCACGGGCTGTTGGGGTTGGTTCTGCAACATCCTGTAAAGGATATGCAACTAACCTTAGACATATGATTTAGATTACAAATTATAAAATTGACAATAATGATTGAGTAGCAACTGCACTGCATTTCATCAGAAAACAAGAGGTGAAGTGATTGAGCCATTTAACTCAGTTGCCAGGAGACCATATACCACCGCGAGTAGCGATGCACCAACCAAATGAGAATCACAAATCCGTTGAATTAAGAATCTATATCATAGCACTCGGACACTTCCATAAGCGCTCCATCCCCATCTTCAGCAGCCAGTAAAGAGTTCCAATTCTGATGGTACCAGTAACTGTCTGATTGTATATCCACCTCACCTTTCCCCTGGGTGTTGAGCGTTGGCCAGATCCCCTGATAAAACCCTGCAGCGTCATTCTCCTCAGACTGTAATGATCTATCTGTGTTTCCGCACTGTTCACTCGCTCCCAAAGGGCCCTCACAACATTTTCCAACACTTCGGCATGACCTGGAGAAAATATCCCTGCTAACTACCTGAGACCTCTGAAGTGATGCTTGCCACTCTGCATGGAGCATGCATGTCTCTATCTTTTTCGACATACTCTGTGAGTCAGTTACAATCACTGCCAAAAATTCATGTGAATGATGAAAAAAAAAAGAAATTATGGTATCACAAACAGGCACTCTTCTGCAGTCTATTCTTCACCTCGGCATCTTATTCTTTTGTGTTCCTCCTTAAAAAGTAGTTTGCACTTTGTTTTGTGGTTGACAGCATGGCTGTGGTATCTTTTCAACTCAGCATCCACTTTTAATAGATCTCAAGTTAATCACCATTTTTGACATGCTTGTGCTGTAAGTCTATGTCTGTGTGTGTATCTGCCCGTTTATCTTATTTGTGTGCAGACTGTTGGCCCCTCTCCTCTCAGATAGATTCTTACCGACTTCAAAGGGAACACCCATATTTAGTCCCTGTCACGACATTAATGGAGTTTACAGCCAGTGTTAGCCGAGGTATCACTGTGTTTATCTTCTTCTTTACGTCCTCTTTTACCGCTTCAGGTGTCGAGGGAGATATAAGGTCCTGCTTCGTGCTTTTCTGTAGAGTTTCTCTGATGTTATCCTTCCATATTGTTCTTGGTCTACCTCTTGCCCTACGTCCCTCTCCTCTTTTGGTATATGCCTTGAATAGTATAGCATCAGAAGGCAATCTCTCCAATTGGGCAAACCATTTGATTTGCTGCTTTTCTATGTAATATAGAATTGGTTTTGTACTGACTTTATCTCATATGACCTCATTCCTGATTTTATCTCTTCTGGTCACTGTGTGTATATATGTGTGTATGTGTATTTATGTATGTGTGTGTGTGAATATATACATATTATTCTTTCTCTCAAAAAAATTTATATATATATAATTTTTTTTGAGAGAGAGAAAGAATAATATGCTTCCAAATGATGAAATGACCCTTACAATGTTTTTTTCTTCTTTTTTATTGTGAACAGATCATGAAAGTGAAGCTGCAACCGGCATCCGCGTCTGACTTCCCTGGTTTCAACCCCATCTTGCCACCTGCTGCAATCACACAGGTCATGCATGTTGCAAATCCTCGCAAGGTAAAGTTCATTCACACAGGGTTCACAGACATGGCACTGTTTTCTTTTTAGTCATGTGAAATCTTTCAGCACCATTCACCTTGTTATATGTCTCAGCAGTTTTCTTTTTCTTTTGCAGGAGAAAGTCAGATTGAAGTACAAGCTGTCATATACTCTGAACGGAGAATCCATTTCTGATGTTGGTGATATAGACGGGATTCCGATACAGTGATGTTTATCTGAAGGATGTGACCAGGATATTCTCTCTACAGATTGTGGGTGATTGAAGGGCTTTCCTCTGAGGTCTGAAGAAACCAGATTATGATTTTGTTTTATTTTTCTGTGGTATATTTTCCTTGCAAAACTGTTATCTAGATTTTATCAACCATTCAGCTTGTTCATTCTGTGAGAAGATCGTGGATTGGCTTGTTTGAGAAGTATATTGTTTGTGATTTTTCTGCTTGCATAAGGTCTAGTCCTTGCCCACAGAGGACTGCCAGTTACACTTGGCTGGTTGTAGCCATGATGGGTGCCCTAATTATAACTTCTTTGGAGGTTGAACCGGGAATCTGAGATTTGCCAAGTTGGTCTGCCGTCCAGATTAAGATTTTTTTTAACAACGGTAAACCTTTAGGTTGCAGCCAGGATGAGCAAACTGATCGATCTTGCGTAAGGAACTTTTTGTGTGTGTGTGGTGTAGTGGTTAGTGTACTTGTCAGCCAACACAGCTGTTGTGGGGTCAGTCCTCACTAGCGGCAGTGCCCATGCTCTAAGGTCAAGCAAGACATTGTCTAAACAGGCAAAAGACATCTGGGGAAAGTAAAGGTAGATGGTGTAATCTTCTTATTTTGTCTTTATTCCTCCTTAGGAGCATAGGCCATCAACTGTATTTTTTAGGTATCCATCTACAACTGTTGCCTTATGTCTTCTTCGCGTTCACTGGCTGTTAACTCCTGGTGGAAAGTTATGGTTGTTCGTCCATTTCTGGACTTTGTACTTGTTCCAGAGTTTTGCGTGCACATCCACCTTATACATCTGCATTTGTATGCAGACTGTTGGTTCTTCACCTCTCAGGCAGATGCATTCCAAAGGACACTTTCCTAATAAGTTGCCTTGTATGACAAGCTTGTTAGAGAGGCAGTAAATAGTTTTTTTTTTTGTTCTTAAATCCAGAAAGTATTTGATTAGCACACCTTTAAGGTCAACTCGAACATTTTCTATATAAAACATTTAGGAAAGTAAAAGCTGACCTAGTCTCCTTATTCTTCCTCTTCTGCATTCTTCTTCATGTTCACCATCTGTAAACTCCAAGTTCAAGGTATTTGTCCACCTCCAGGCTTTAGTCTTATTCCAGAACCTGAGTGTTGTGTGCACATCCATTTTTCAGATTTGCCTCATTTGTATGCAGACTATTGGTTACTTGCCTCTCGCGTAGATGAACTCCCAACTTTGAAGGAAGCTCCCAGTTAGTCGACTCTAATGACGTGCTTTTAGGTAGACAATAGGTCTCTTCTTGTTTTCCACACAATAGGACCTCGGAACCCACACAGAGACTTTTGCATGCATCGTTACAAGTGTGGCTGACAACGAAGATGAGTTAAGTTGATTAGTCTTGGAGTCCTAAAACACCAAAGTTAAGAAACAGTTGAATGGTACACAGGGGTACTTGGCAGACCTTTCAAGGCAAATTTTTGTTGTGAGTGTGAAGAACAATTTGTTTGAAACCAGGACATTTTTCTTGCTTAAAATCCTAATCTGGATGAAAGGAATTTCTGATAAGAAGAACTATCTCTTGGGTGAGTTCTCCCTTTCAGGTCTGCACCGTGTTTGAACTACAGAATCACTTTCTGACAGAAGGATTGAAGAAAATTGGTGTCAACTCTATGTTCTGTTAAAATAAAACTACTGAAGTTTTCTTAATGGGTTTTTTTTTTTTTTTTACGAGTCCTTACAGTCACTTTCCTGCCTGTTGATTCATCAGATTTGATTTAGTTGTCTCTCTCTCTATGCTGCCCACTAGTGATTCTATCATACCATTTCATAACTTTTTTTCCTTCCCAGACAGTCTGCTGGCTGTTACACTGACCATATTATCCATTGAGTGCTGTACAGCCATTGAAAATGCAGTAAAACTTTCTTAGCATGAACTGACTTATGCAGAATACCTGGTCAACATGAACACAATTTTGATCCCACCAGGGGATTAGTTGTGAGTTGCCAGTTAACGTGGATTTTTTTTTAACAGACTTGATTTTCAGCCCCTTGGAATTCTTGTCAACGAAGTTTTACTGTATTATTCTTGCACCTTATCCATCATATTGCCTCCGGTGCGTGTAAATGGGCTTATTTTATTTTTTTCACCTATAATTCACGTACAATGAATAAATAAATTTGAAATATTTTATTGATTTACTGTATTCTGCTTGTTTATTTATTTTGTTACATGAACATGTACAGTGTTAACTTGTATGTTTTATATATTTATGTATATTAAATATTGTCTACACAAAAACGTATGTTGTTGTTTATAAATATAGTTACGGACTGGACATGACTGTAGGGTTAATGTGTCTAAATATAGTATCTGTGTAGGGTTAGTGCTTTGTTTGACAGTTGGTCGGAGCTCACTGACAAAGTATTGTTCTTCTAAACTAGTGGCTGCTGCAGCTTCTTTGTTACTAGATTGTGACAGGCACCATCAATATTGGAACTTTGTGCTGGCTGCTGAAGATAAGAACGAAGCATGCATGGGAATGCCCTGAGTGCTATGACACATCAATTCTTGACTCAACTCATCTTGTTTGTTTTATACCTTGATACCAGCACTTGTACATGTTTGCATTTCTGCCATTTGGATACTAGCAGTTTTACATGTTTGCATTTCTGCCATTTGCCTCGCGCTCTGAAGGTTGCAGGTTTGTTTTACGGCAGTGCTGTTCAGTTCACAAGTGCAGTTTTTACGGAGGCCACTAGTGAACGTCGCCGGAGCTACAGAGGTCGTGTTCTGTGCAGCGCTCTCGGCAGGCATCTGGTTGTTCTGTGGATTGAGACTGAGCTATATGAGATAAAACCCGGTGCAGTGTAGTCGATCCTTTCGCCTTGACGTTTTTTTACTTTTCCTTTATAAGACAGTTCAAGAGAGATAGCTTGCAGCATGAGTAATACATGGTCTCTTAGTACTTCTCTGGTTCTAGACTTGGACAATGAACAAGCAACTAGAAAATCAAATTGAGTCTCTGGAAATGTGGATATACAGAAGAATAGGTGGTGTCTCACTGAAACAAAAACAATCGCAGAGGTTTTGAAAAGACTGTGGATGATTATTAAAAAAAGAAAACAGGCAACTGAAATATTTTGGCCACATTAAAGACATAATATGCTTTTTTCAACACATATTGAAGGGCAAGAGGTGGACAAAGTTATAAGTGGGAGAACGTCAAGAGATGGACAAACAGCAGTTTGAGAGAGAGTGACAACCTTCATTTGGGAGTTGGCACCTAATTGATTGGTTTAGTACTTTTGAGGAGGCACTTCATACCTGGCCTTAATTAGTTGCTACCACATGGGCAGTAAATTGCCTGCCTGCCTCCCTCTAGTACACTATCATTTGGAAAGATGTAAAGTTGCCAATAAGTCCAGTTCATCGTCAACCAATTCCAGTGAAATTTGACTAAAAAGCTTAACCAAATGGGGAAGCAGAAAAACCCCAAAATTGTTAACTTATGGTACCCAAGCTTCCGGGGAGTTACCCCGGTCAATAAATTCTCAATGCAGTCAGACATGTCGGATGAAAGGCGCAAATATCATAGCTTTGCTGTAAACAGGCACAAAGCAATTACTTGGACGAATGAAAAGTATGTGCACACACTTTGAGGTAGAATGTTTGAAAATAACTAACTGCCTGTGATTAAAAGAATCAATGAAGAACTTTTGGCACTGACTTTGGACTTGGGGAGAGAGCTGCTACTGATCTCCCTGCCTCTAAAAACTGCTGACAGGGAGTGTTCTTGGAGTCACATCTATGCTGGCAGGAAGTGTTCTTGGAGTCACATCTATGCTGGCAGGAAGTGTTCTTGGAGTCAAATCTATGCTGGCAGGCAGTGTTCTTGGAGTCACATCTATGCTGACAGGCCGTGTTCTTGGAGTCAAATCTATGCTGGCAGGGAGTGTTCTTGGAGTCAAATCTATACTGGCAGGCCGTGTTCTTGGAGTCACATCTATGCTGGCAGGGAGTGTTCTTGGAGTCACATCTATGCTGGCAGGGAGTGTTCTTGGAGTCAAATGTATGCTGGCAGGCAGTGTTCTTAGAGTCAAATCTATGCTGGTAGGGAGTGTTCTTGGAGTCAAATCTATGCTGGTAGGGAGTGTTCTTGGAGTCAAATCTATGCTGGCAGGCCGTGTTCTTGGAGTCACATCTATGCTGGCAGGCCGTGTTCTTGGAGTTACTTCTATGCTGGCAGGCCGTGTTCTTGAAGTCAAATCTATGCTGGCAGGCAGTGTTCTTGGGGTCAAATCTATGCTGGCAGGATTTTGAATTAAGAATTGTCATTATAGCAGTCTGGATACTCCCGGAAAAGCTCCGTCCCCATCTTCAGCAACAAGGGAAGAGTTTCAATTCCGATGGTACCATTAGCTGTCTATTGTACATTGGTCCCACCTTTTCCTTGAGTGTTGCCCAGATCTCCTCTAGCTCCTCGCAGCACCATTCTCCTCAGATCATAATGATCTATTTGTGCAGGGAGTTGCTGAAGTCAAATCTATGCTAGCACAGGGCCATCAAAGTAAAATCTCTGTTGTTACACAGTCATTTCAGGTAATCTTTTCTTGGCCTCAGATGCATGAATGCGTCTTTCTTCATCTGGCTCTTATCTCTTGACCTGCCTGACATCAAAGATCCTACCAGTAACTAAGCAACAGTCAGGATAGTTTTTAGGGTCATTGTAACTCAAAAAGCCCATCCATCTATCACAGCGGTTCTCAACCTATGGGTCGCAACCCTTTTGGGGGTCAAACGACCCTTTCACAGAGGTCACCTAGCCTAAGGCCATTAGAAAACACATATTCACTGAAGTTATGAAGTAGCAACAAAAATAACAGTTTGGTTGAGGGTCACCACATAATGAGGAACTGTATAAAAGGGTTGCGGCATTAGGAAGGCTGAGAACCCCTGAACTATCACATCAAGATGGAGACACAACAAAGGCGGGACCTGATTATTCAGAACTTGGTTCTCTCCTGTAACAATCTGAACAAGTAATTAAACCCTTCAAACATGAAATAAACACCTAGTGAACATAAGCAAACATTTATTTTTGGCTGCTTGATTTACATACAGTGTTGGGCCAAGTCATAACTCCTGTGAGGAGTGGCTGGCCGAAGCGTTAGAATGCCAGGCCCTCAAGTGGGAGACCTAGGTCTAAATCCTTGGTACGGCTGAGTTTTTTTTTTTTGTCTGGGGCAAAATTAAAATCCTAATCTGCACAGGTGTGGCGACAGCACTAGCCATGCTGCCTTAAATCCTAAGGCTCGCAGACCTACCTACCTACACTGCAAAAGTGATAAATATGCAGGCAATAAAAGCAGTTTTTTTTTTTAAATAATCCCTCTTTATTATACAGTACAGTTAATGAAATTATCCAGTTAACAATTTACTACAGAGAAATTCTGAAACTTTAGTTCATTCCTCTTCTTATGATCAATGCAATGTGGAATCATCATGTTTCATTCACAGCTTTCTGTCTCTTATGGCCAATCATTTCTTCTTCCTCTTCTTAAGTGTTCACCAGTTGTAAGCTCTAGTGGAAAGTTCTGGTTGCTTCTTCACTCCAGGACTTTGGTCTTTTGTTCCAGAACTTGAGTTTTACGTGAACCTCCATTCACAGATCTTGCTTATCTGCATGCAGACTCTCAATTCTTTGCCTCTCAAGCAGATGCACTCAGACTTTAAAGGAAAACAGCCCTAATTTCAAAATGAACAGTCTCTTGCTTAACTCATTCAGTCCCCACCAACTCACCATGTGCTTATTGATTACTCCATATGTGAAATGTCTTTTCTAAACTTTTCACTCCCCAAATAGCTGTTATAACCAGTGGTAACCAAACTGTTATTTTAACCCGTTTTGCACCTTACTGTAACTAATTTAACCCCTCTGTATCTAAACAACTATTACTGTAGGTTACAAGTATTGAGGAATCAACGAGGTAAGTGATACGTGCCTGAGACTGAAAGAGTTAATACTGAATCATCATAATCATCAAGTGCCTTCTTAACTAGCATGGGTGATAATGCCTCTCTGTAACCTGCGATCTCCAACAGCTTGTATCAGTTCATGTGCTGACACCCTTGTATCCCACAACATAAGGCTGTCAATCTTCTTCCTCAAACTATTTTCCCACAAATCTTTCTAGTGGTCGCAGATTCCAGCATCCCTTTTCTCACAACATAACGGCAACAAATTATGACTGTCTCTGATAAGTTGTTTTTTGGGCCCTCACCTCTTTAAATACAGAAAAGAGAGCCAGTGATATGATAGTGATTCTGACAGTAAGCACTAGTACATAATAAAGATGTCAACGAACAAAGAACACAAACACCAGACTTTCCATTCAAGCAAAATGAAGAAGAATTAAGCTTGCAAGAATCTCATCTCAGTCCTCTTGTACCTTGCGCTGTTCAGCTGAAGCTAGCAAGAATGAAGAGAAATTATCTGTACTTAATAATACTTATATGAGCATGCCATGTGTGGTCATGCAAGCCTTCTAAACGAAGGCCATATCAAACACTGTGACATGCTGGACAAAGAACAAAAAGTGCTGATTAGATACCAGGTTTTCTTTTGGTGAATGAGGGAAATCTACCGTTTTCAAGAATAGTCCCATTGCATCAACAAGAGATGTTGTAGGAGTCGACTAATTTGGGGGTTTCTTTGAAGTCGAAGTGCATCTGTTGTGAAACAAGACCAAAATCCAGAGATGGACAAACAACCAGAACTTTCCGTTGGATTTTACAGCCGGTGATCGTGAAGAAGAATTCTTTGCTTCGCTCAAGTTTACTAGTTTTCTATTTTTGTTGTCTGGTGTGTCTATCTTTCTACTTCCTTGTATGAGTGCTAATCAATACACTATCTGTTTACTTATCTATATTAATAAAAATGTAAGATTGCTTTCAAATTTTCACACAAATTTGCATTCAACTACGTGTGTGTTTTTATATGACAGTGTCGCACAATCCACTAACTAAATAGCTACAGCAACGATCACATCAGTTTTTGTTTGGTTGCCGGCCCGGAACTGTTTTTAGCTCCGCAGCTTTAACTGTTGAAGCAGGGCTGCCAATACGTGTCTTTTCCCCCATGATCTGTACCGATTGCTTTGACAATTTCAATTTCACACAGCGCTGCATTTGAATATGCACATGTTTTTATAGGTGTCGCACAAGGCATGACCTAGACAGCTCCAGCGAGGATCACATCGGCATCTTAGTTTTGTTTTCCGAGGATCCAATTCATTTTTCTTCTTTGCAGAGTTCACGGCACAAGTTGTTATTTACGCTGATAGGCGACCTTTGACTGTGGACCTCAGAAATCTGCATGAAGCTGGATGACGAGTTGGTGACAGATTGTATGGAAATGTTAAGATGTGGGCATTTCTCTGGTGAGGGAGAGAGGAGTAGTCGGTGGATTTTGGGGGGGGGGGGTGATAACAGACACTGTTAAATGAGACAGCTTAAATTCCAATTTTAGACTGGGTGGATACGGATGGCAAGGTCAATTAAAAATTTTTAGGTGATGAATTTAAAATCCTTCGGAGAGGGACGGAGGAGTAGTTGGTGGATGGGGGGTGGCAGTCACTGTTAACCGAGAGCTCAAAACATGTGATTTTAAAGTTATCAATTTCTGTTATTATTTCTATTTTAATGACGCTTCCTTGGCTGTTCTCATTTTTTGTGTGTGTGCGAGTGTTGGTCATTTAAAAGTACAGTAGTCAGCTTTACTTTCAGCTGTTAAAAAAATAACTTTAGCATGTGGTACACAAATAACTATATTTTTAAGTCCTAATAATAAATCACCACTAATATAAAGACACTTATATGTTGCGTGTTCTAGAGTCGGCAAATCAGACTATCTGCATATCTGCGCAGATACCAACTGTGATATTACCCATAAGACATGTGCGCATTCTATTTTCTTTCTTTCCCATTTGGCCAGACTGAGCCACAGCAAAGAGCGGTGGGAACTGCTAGTTATATATATAATGCTCTTTAACAAGCATGTTGTAAAAGGCGACTAATTACTGTGTCCCTACAAAGTCAAGAGTACAGCTGCCTGAGAGGCAAGGAACCAATGGTCTGGACACAAATAAGCCAGATGTGCAAAAAGATTGTACATACAGGCTTCAAGTTCTGGAACAAGACCAAACTCCAAAAGTGAACCAACAATTGGAACTTTCTGCCAGAGTTTACAGCTGATGAAAACAAAGAATCTATCTATCTATCTACTTTTACCCCACCAGGACATCACACAAACGATAAACACCTGATGACATTAAGTGCCACCATGCGGATGAGGATCACCGTGGAGAGGTCCCAGAAACCGCGTTCAGCCATTAGACCATATTTATGGTCGGGCTATATTGCGGCCCCTGGCAAGAGCGAGAGTAGGGCTTCAAATAACGAAAAATTGCATCTCGAAAGAAGATGCATAGTTTATTGAGTAGTTAAAAAGCAAAGAAGAAGCATGACAATCAACGAG
The DNA here is from genome assembly GCA_905116865.2 of Candidula unifasciata. Taxonomy (NCBI): domain Eukaryota; kingdom Metazoa; phylum Mollusca; class Gastropoda; order Stylommatophora; family Geomitridae; genus Candidula; species Candidula unifasciata. The sequence continues at coordinate 39,902 of CAJHNH020001586.1, read as the reverse complement.
ACACTACGATGCACACATTATCACACCACGCATTATATGAATTTGCATGTCTTTATATTCTGCCAACCTTGCTCATGTGACTCTACTGCACCGTTAATGCAAATAATCAAATTAAACAGAAACACTCACTTTTCCTAAATGATTTACTCATCTCCACTAAACATTCAATTTCTCCTAACAATATGATTCTCCTTGAACCTATCATCTTCCTGGTACAGTTATCTCGCCTTTGGTGGAATCATCTTCTAATGAGCAACAATTTCCCACTGAACAATGAAGTGGTCTTGCATGAACACGCACTCCCCTCTGGTGTTGTAGTCACCTCTCAACAACCAGTAATTCCCCTGCGAAAGATGTAGAATCACCTCCTCCGAAAGCTACAGAAACCTTCACTGAATGTTGTACTCACTTCCCCTGAGCAATTTCAACCACCTGCTGCTGCAGCAGAATTGTATGTCCCCCGATCCTCCTGCTTCACCTCATGTTTCACCACCACATTCGCAGACGACCCTGGACTGCCGGAGCTACGACTAATCTCACTGTCTGCACCGGAAGAATCAAGTTCACTGTCGTGGGCATCATGTTTTAGACCCAGAACATCCATTGCTGAATACACACTGTGATTTTCTATACTGATCTGCTCCCCACAGTCATCAGAAGAGTTTAAACTCAAAACACCATTCTCCATCGAATTTAAAGTACTATCCATGTCCAAAGAAGTGTCCAGAATTTTCCCATCGCTCATGATGCACTGTTTCAATGGACTCACACCTATCTCAGATTTTGTAGGAGATGTCATGTCCAAATCATCGACCGAGTGGATGAGATGAAGAGGCTGGAGGTGAGAAAACCCAATGTCACTGCTGTTGACATAGATCTCACCATCGTGAATGACAATGTGTCCCTCTAACACCCCATTTTGAGTCAACATTAGCTGTCCGTCTGGAGTTATGACCATCTCTTCCGTCTGCCCATCCTCAGAGAGAATCACTTCCTGTGAAGTCACTACTTCCTCCTCTGTCACTTCCTGATTGTGTCCCACAACCAAGTCTTCAGTAAAGATAACTTCATCTTGAATCTGTAGAGATTAAAAAGCAAAAAAATTCATAATCTTAATACTGACAGCTGAATCTTTAGAGCCAGTTCAGGCAAAACAGAAACAATCTTAATGACAGAGATGAATCTTTATAGATAATTCAAGCAAAAATAACTAAAAACAACAAAAATATTTTAATACTGACAATCTCAGTCACATGTGCTTCTTATCTTTAAGTTCACCAACTTTATTGTAAGAGGCCAGTATTTTGGCACTGCTGTGAATAACAGATCCCCAAGTAGTCATTTACCGCTGGGCCCTTCTTTAGAAGGGTCAGGTATTATTATATATCTTTGGAAACAAATTTAGAGGGTTTTTGTGCGTGACAAAGTTGCATTCTTTTTAAAGCCAAAATGGTGTCATAATTCACATAGCACCATGGTCAAGGTATGGGTCACCGTATTTTTCTGTTTAGGCACAAGGGAATGTCTGCATTTAATTCTCAGCTTTCCCCGTGTGGGTTACGGATCCCCATTGTGAGAAAAACAAGACTAGACCCCCTGCCTCCCCAACAAGCACGTCGCAGGAGTTGACTAACTGGGGGGATTCCTTCGAAGTCAGAGTGCATCTGCGTGAGAGAACCAACAATCTGCATACAATTAAGTCAAATCTAATCTATTAAACGGATGTGCACGCAACACTCGGGTTCTGGAACAAGACCAAAGTCCAGGGGTGGACAAACAACCAGATCTTTCTGCTGGAGTTTACAGCTGGTGAACGTGAAGAAGAAGAAGAATTATCTGCTTAGCTTGTATGTACTGATTCCTCCCATTCATATATTTACACACACACAATTTACAATTTTTACACTGTAAGATGACGTTTTTAAAGGATTTTCCAGGATTTCCTAGGCATTGGGTCTTTCCACCATGGGTTTCTAGGGTGAAAGGGTTAATCCCATTCATAAACGCCTAATGGTAACAGTTTGAAACTTCATGTTACCCCAAAAAGTGCTTAATCCTTTTAATAGTCCAGACTGCTATGTGTTTCCAGTGACTGCCAAATTACTTGGGGAAAAAAACATTCTGCAAATTCTGAAGGTATTTTTTCGTGTGTCACAGTAAACATGTCTAGAAACAATATAAATCAAAGTTTAAACAAAATAATTAGTTAACTCCCACGACATATTTTTTAGGGAGGCAGCGGGTCTATTCTTGATTTCCCCCAGAATAGGGGCTCCAGGAACCCCACAGGAAATCTAATAGATGAGGTCCACGATCTCATGCCAACCCTCCTTGGTCATTTTATGCATGGTGGGTTAGTTTTACTATGCTTTGCCCCACTATTGGCCTATATAACAACTAGGTGAAACATTCAGCCAGTCATCATGTAGCAGGTCCTTTGCAGGTCCTTTGCAGATCATCGCTCTCATCACAGTCTGCCTGAAAGAAAATCGGTTTCTCGCCAGCTCTCCTGCCTCATGTACTTTCACACTCAAGGAGTCACTTATATCCTGTGCCCATCTTCGTGTTGGTCGGCCCCTGCTTCTCCTTCCTGGTACCATGCCTTCTGCTATAATCTTTTTCAATCAGTCATGGCGCTTGATTTGACCAAAGTATTTCAGCTTCTGAGAGTTAGCCAGTAGATATTGGAATATTTTAAGGAAATTTCATTGCCTAGATAAGATAACCAGAACGTACTTAAGCATCAGCCAACTGTTACTGTTCCCAGATATTTCTGAATTTCAGTACTATACTGTTTTTCATGGTCTGTGACTATCAAATATTTGAGCTAGATGAAGCACAAGCGGGTTTCAGACAGGGTAGAGGAACTAGGGATCACATCTTTAATATGAGAATTTTTGAAAAATGCAGTGAATACAACGTAGATCTTCATGCTTATTTGATTGATTATAGCAAGGCATTTGATTGTGTCCAACACCACAAACTGGGGACTATTATGAAAAGTATGGGGTTTCCAGCACATTTAGTGCATTTAATTGAAAATCTTTATCATGAACAACAAGCAGCCATCAGAGCAGCTGGTGAAACATCTGACTGGTTCGAGGTGCAAAAGGGGGTGAGGCAGGGGTGCATTCTCTCACCATACCTATTCAATATATTCGCAGAAAATATAATGAGAAATGTCAAAAATGACCGGACATGTGACTGCGACAGTCATGATCCGCTCAAAATTTGTGGCAACCCTATTTCAGAACTTCGCTACGCAGATGACAGTCCTTTCGAACAGCGTAAAGGGAATAGAAAATGTAATATTGTCTGTCCAAAAGCACAGTGAAGATCAAAATCTGTTCTTGAATTTAAAGAAAACGAAAATAATGTCACTACATACGGATGTGAGTCGTGGACTATCTCTCAGTCCTTAAGAAAGAGAATAGGGGCTTTTGAGCTGAAATGCTATAGATAGATTCTCAGAATATCTTGGACAAAGAAGATGAGAAATAATGACTTCTTAAAAGATCTGAACATCAAGGAAAATTGGCTAATAAACAGCATCCTTTCTTGAAAACTGAAATGTTTTGGTCATATCAAGCGCCACGACGGATTGGAAAAAATTATAGCAGAAGGCATGGTACCGGGAAGGAGGGGCAGGGGCTGACCGACATGAAGATGGGCACAGTATATAAGTGACTCCTTGAGTGTGAAAGTGCATGAGGCGAGAGAACTGGCGAGAGACCGAGTTTCTTTCAGGCAGACTGTGATGAGAGCCACGTTCTGCAAAAAACCTGCTACCTGATGATGATGATGATCAAATAATTTTAGAAACAAACAAATACAATAACAAAAATTAAATTTTTTTTTAACAAATAAAAGGCTACAAAAGAGCAAGGACACAAATTAACATATTTCCACACTCATCTCATCATCATGTACCAGGTCCTTTGCAGAATGTCACTTTCACCACGGTCTGCCTGAAAGAAACTCAGTCTCTCATCAGCTCTCCTGCTTCATGTACTTTCATATTCAAGGAGTCATTTATATCCTGTATGCAGCTTTGTGTTGGTCAGTCCCTGCTCCTTCTTCCTGGTACCATGCCTTCTGCTATTATTTTTCCAATCTGCCATGGCACTTGATATGACCAAAATATTTCAGCTTCTGAGACAGGATGCTGATTATTAGCCAACCTTCCTTGATGTTCAGATCTTTTAAAATGTCAGTTTTCTTTTCTTCTTTATCCATGGTATTCTGAGAATCTTTCTATAGCATTTCAGCTCAAAAGCCCCCTATTTTCTTTCTTAAGGATTGGAAGAAAGTCTACAACTCACATTCGTTATGTTGCTACAGGGAAGATGCATGCTCTCAAAACTGTAATTCTGAACACTCATCTATAACTAACTAAAGCTCAGTACTTTTGGGAACAAGACTATATATTATTTAAGAATATGAAAACATGACAAATACCTCCGGACTGTCTTCTTGTTTACACAGGTCTCCTTTATAAGAGCCGTCATCAAGTGCCTCCATGTCATCACAGCTTTCGTCAGAAGAGATATCTGGATACACACCAGCTTTTTTGAAACAATGCATAACCGCATGCCTGGTAATAACCCGTGAATATGCCTGACATGCCAGTTCACCAATGTTACTCCTGCTAATACAAGGCGAAGATGTGGATTTCATATACCGCCTGGCAGCGCTTTCATACTTTTTCTGCAGTGCTTCGGCACAGCCAACTTCCAACGGTTGTAATAGATGTGTGGTGTGAGCGGGAATAAATGAAAATATCACACCATTAGTCCTCCCCCACTCACTCATACCGACGAAAACATGTGTCTTTGAGCCATCTAATAACACAAGAATGGGCTCGTTATCGTACCGCTGAATCTGAGGCAGAAAATGTTCATTCAAATATCGGCGGAAAATCTGTGGGGTACACTTGCCGGTTTCAGAAACGGATGCGTTAACGTTGCTGGGTACGCCTTTCATCATTTCTGGCCGAAGTTTGCTTGCTTGGAAAACAAAAAAGGGTGCAATAACGTGACCAGATACACTTCCACATGCCAACAATGTCGTAGTAGAGGTATTTTCTGTTTTAACTTGATGACTGTTCCTTCCAGAAATTGACGGAACAGTACCATGATCTGTCACGAAAACATTTTCCATAATATTGAATATTCTATCGCTCTTCTCAAGCAACTTATATTTGTCGATGATTTTCTTAATCTCATCGAAGTAAGTTCTTACTGTATGTTCTGCTTCAGCTTTGTTTTTGAATTTACAACTAAGCTCTCGAATGCTAGGCCATCTGTTGATGAAACTATCTACCCATTTTGTTGTCAGTCCGTTGGCTCTAGGATTTCTCTTGCCCTTCTCCACGGCTTGGTCAGTAGCAATCTCGGCTAGTTCAAGGCGAGTATAACGGTAACCATACCTGGCCATAGTGTGCAAAAAATGAGCAATTTCAGACTCTTCATCTTTTGCCATTAACAACGGAGGCCCTGGCCTAGTAGTGTCAATGCTAATCCTTCCGTCGACTCTGTCTCGGAGTGTTGTCAGTGGCACTCCGTACTGCTTGGCTGCAGCATTGACTGATATACTGCTGTCTTTAACTGCTTTGTATGCTGCTTGGAGTGCTTCCTTGCTGTAAAGTTTCCTTTTTTTCACGATGCGCTTTGGTGAACCAGACACAAGTTTTCCTTTTCGACTAGAAGATGGAAGTGTAATAGACAGTCTTTTTTCAGGAGACTTCTTTAAAGTCTTCTTGGATTTCTGAAAAGAAAAAAAAAACAATATTTAAATTTTCAGTGGCATTTTTTTTTTTAAAAGCAACACATTAATAAAATTATACAATAACTGGTCAGTAAGTAAAGGGCCTTTTTATTGCACATGGCAATGATGTAACTTCTATTTTTATAGATCGGCTCTCGGTAGGTGATACAATCAACATATTGTCGGTCACCTTTCTTTCCCAGACATTACCTGGTGCCCATTTTTTGCTGTGTTGACCTGGTAGCCGAGGTCTATATTAAAAGAAAAAAATAAAATTGATGCGGACCCTTGGGCTGACAGGTGGGTGTCTGTCCACTATGCCACCGTGGCTAATTACTGATGGTTACTGTTATCTGCACACAGGGTAAAACTTTCACTTCACAGAGAACATCTGCCCTTAACTCCTGATGGAGCCTAGGCCTTTAACTTTTACCATCACATGCAGTTAACCCCGCTGACACCCCGCAACCCCGTCTTTCTTTACCTTATTCTCATTTCTCAAGTGTTTTCAGTCTGCCTTTATTCCTTTAGAAGGACATTCTGGTTATATTATTATTGGATTCTCTTAATGTTTGTCCTATCCAACGCCAGTGCCTTTACCTCACTTCTGGACTCATTGAAAAAATTTTTCTCTTTCAAAGTCCTACATTAGTTATTCTGCCTTACCACTGTATTGCTTCTCTTCTGTGCAGTTATAATAAGTTAGTTGCATATCCTTTATAGGACGTTGCAGAACCAACCCCAGCATTTTTTTTTTTTACTGTTGTGGTTTTTTTCTAGGCAAATTTTACATTCAGTAGCCTGTCCTTTCTTTCCTGAACGGTCACCTCTCTGTACCACTGTCGAAACCAAAGCAAGACAAATGTCTGCAGCCGGAATTGAACCTGGCACACAGGCATTAAAAAGCGTGTTCGGAACACCTAAGCCACAGATGCCAACTTTCTGTGCAGGCACCAGTTAATGAATATTTCCAGTTCATTAGTTTTGGATGTTCTATGTTAAAAGCAGTACCTAAAACAATAAGCACTTCCAGTTTTCACTCAACCAATTTTAATAACTTTAATATCGTTGTCTGCTTTTAACTCTTTACCGGGACAAAATACTTGCACGACTGTGATACAAATTCATTCAATTCTTAAGTTCTTGGATCTGAATAATTACAGCACACATACATAACAGATCTTTTACAGCCACCTCCATATTTTTTTGCCATGGAAATTACTTTTGCAAGACTGAACACAGATGCAACACTGTCAGACAAACTATGGGCCAGCAGTGAAGACATCAAGCACATCGTCCTGTTTGTGACCTAAACTAGAATAGATAGATGCACAGCAAATGATCACTAAAGAAGAATATTCAACCCCTTCAATCTATACTGCAGATATTTCTAGTATGGAAACATACTCTTTCTGGGTTAATGTCAAACAACAGCTTAAAAAATAACAGAAAAAAACTGCAGTCATGGTAGAGACTAGCATACCATTCTCTGAATGTCCCTAATGAACAGTATTACAGATGATAAAAACCAACCTGGCGGGGAAAGTTGAATAAGGCAAGATAGAGGCAGAGAGCAGAACAAGAGGGAAAGATCATCAAGTGATTGATAAACAGCATTCTGAGATGGTGTTCATCCTGGGAAAAAGACAAGTGTTCTGGAGATCCACTGCAGCCTACCATCCCTGTGCAGAAGGTACGTGATTGATTGATATAAAAGCTTCTTGCCTGCCATCCTTGAAGTCTCGAGATCCTCCTCTTCTTGTTTATCGGCTGTAACCTCCAGCACAATGTTCTGGTTATTCGTCCACCTCCGGACTATATAAGTCTTGTTCCAGAACCTGTGCTGTGTGCATATTTGTTTTACAGATCTGGCTTATTTCTATGCAGACCCTTAGTTCCTAGCTTCTCAGGCATTCTGCTGAGAGAGAGACTGGGCCGCATAAAAGACAATTCTCTCAAATTGAACTGTAAAACTATTATAATTAATTACTTAGACAAGTCTTAGCACAACCTACCCCCCCCCCCCCCCTTATTTTTTTTTTACTGTGTCTTTGTGTCTGCTTAACTAGGAATGCCTGGAAAAGGCTAATAAAAGTATAACATTATATAAAACTATAAGAAAATGGGCCTGTCATGAAAAAAGGAGGCATTGGAAAACATGACTAAAAAAATCAGCAGTTGCAGATAGAAATTATGAATGTCTAAGATGACAGCATGGGGGAACTATCATCAATAAAAATGTTTCAAAAAACGAAAGGACAAAATCTGAAGAGAATGAAGATTTATGTCATCTGGCAAGTTCACATCATGATCAATGTTGTGTAGTCTTTTGAAGAGGATATTCTTCTTCTTTGTCTTCTGTATTTGCTCTTAAAAGGGCATCTAGCACATTATGTAGGGCATCTGGTACACTCTGTAGAGTGTCTGACACATTGTGCTGTGGTTTCCCAGTGTGGGTTCCAGAGCCTTATTTTAGGGAAAACAAGAACAGACTCACTGCCTCCCCAACAAGCATGTCGCAGGAGTTGACCAATATGGGGTTTCGTTTGAAGTCGTGGTGCATCTGCCCAAGTGGCAAGGAACAACCAACTGCACACAAATAAGCCAGTAAAAAGGATGTACTCGCAAAACTCAGGCCAAGGCACAAAGTCCAAATAACTAGGACTTTCCAAAAGAGCTTACAGCTGGTGAACAAAGAAGTGTTGTGATTTACAGCTGGACTGCAATATCTGCACCTTTTGGACCAAAACATTCAGCAAGTCTTTATTTGGTTGTGATTGGCGATTTTTTTTTTTTTTTTGGACAACCAACTTGTTAACCCTTTTGCTGCTATATACTCCACAGCAGGCATGTACAACTATGCTGAACAAGATCAATGGTGACCCTCCTGTGTTAAATAAATATGTTGCTTTTCTTCAAAAGCAAAAGATGTGTCAACAGCACTGGGTTTGTGTTTGTGTACTGGTTTTTTTGCGCGCCAAAAATATAAACTGAGAGGTGAGTGGTTGGCCAGCGTCATGACAAGTTAAACGCACTATGGCAAGGTCAAGAAAACTCGATTTGACACTACACCCTTGGTACCTGGAAGAGGCAATGGCCAACACAAGCAAGCATGAAGGTGAACGCAGAGTAGAGTATCCGGCCCTCCTTTGAATCATCCCTCAAAATGGCGGCTGTAATATGATGGCGTTCGAAAGAGAGCTAAATTGGCCAATTTCTGGCCATAAAATATCCAAAAATATCCTAATGCGGGTCAGTTCTATTAAAAATATATGTTCCGGCTTCGGATAACGAAACATGCTCTGACAGGGTCTCGGCTATGCGCGGCGCAGATGGAGGCTAAACTAGATGGCTGGGACTCACGAGCGGCAGCTACCGCATTTCTTGCAACTTCCTCCAATTACTGAACTCGTGAGTCCCAGGCACCTAGTTTAGCCCCCATCCGTGCCGCTCGTAGCGGCGCGGGGGATACGTTCGGCGATGAGTTTAATCCCGTTTGGCGCATGCCGACAAGTCTGACATCTACCGCTGCTAAATCCTCCAATCGGAAGAACACAGCATTGCTAATCGTCTGCTAGTATCGTGGTCTGCAGAAACGCTCGAAATTGTTGTCAACGGTCTGTATTTATCGTCTGCTACTAGTACCGTGTGCAAATGTTGAATACTGATTGTCAAGTAATCCTAGTTTTGCCGCGATTTGTTCCTTGGCAGAAAGTCCGTATTTTAGATATACGCGAACACCGTCGTTCGGATATTTTTGGATATTTTATGGCCAGAATGCGGCATGCCGCCATTTTGGGGGATGATTGAAAGGTAGGGACTACAGTTTCGACAATTTGCGGTCTTTTCGGCAAGTTCCGTTACCCGGAAACCGTTCAGAACTTGTTCGGGAAATCTCGGCTGGTTTCCGTATGGGTCCAAATCTCTCATGAAATTTTTGCCATTGGTGGGAATTTTGGACCAGCTATAAATAGCTGAAAACAGCGTGGGGGAACCCGATTAACAGCGCATGTCTACGACAGCCGGACTCCTCTGTTTTTAGTCATCAGTTTGATTAAAAAATAGCGGTAAATTCGAGGTTGGCTTTAGGCCTTAAACATTACCAGTTGTGGTAATGCTAGTTACAGTTGAATTCTCCGTCCAATTTTACATTTGCATATTAAATTTTTTTTTACCGACTCTGGCTGTTTAGATTTACAGTGACGTTTTTTAGGCAATCGCATGCGGCTGAGTGAGCTGAGTCTCACTGCCTGCCATCTTGTCCAATGACAGTCCAATGTCAACAAAGCCGATACAGAACTGCGCAGTAGGTTTTTTCATCAAAAAAACTTCTTGTTTCTGGGTCACAAGTTTTTTAGCGGCTGTTTCTTACATCTCATCTCCACAAAAACCTACATATCTCAACTCAGAAATGACATAGAAGCCTAAATGAGGTACCATTGGAAAGAGATTGTTTACAGCTATCTAACTGTGCTGGTTTTATTGGTGTAGAGGGCATTTTAAAAATTTGACTGAAGTACCTAATTGAAAGGAGAGCTGAGTATCCAGTAAATTATAAAAGGAAATGACAATGACAGTTTGCTTACACTTACTGCCTTATTTATGAAAAAAAATGAGGTAAGGGGAATCGGGAAGGATCGATAATAATTGTTTCAAAAATGTTCTCGTTCCTTTTATAACCCCGTGTATTTTTTTTTTTTTTATAAATAAATAAAACAACAAAACAAGCAAGTCTGCAAGATGTGAAACCTCAGAAAGCAATGTTCTCACAACTGTTCTGTAAAGGACCAGTTACTGTTACAATCCATCCTTATATTTCTCCGAGTGTTCCCAAAAATGTGAAACAAAGGACTAAAACAGATTAAACTACTGCCAAAAACTGCAGCACTGTCATTATTGCTTGTATTTACCATTCTTCGGTGCAGGTAGCGAAAATTTGACAGTTTTAACTCTTCAGACGATGCTTCAAAAATAAAACAGTGCCTCGTGCACCGATCTGGATAACGGCATTAAAGAAAGCAATAAGATGTAAACAACTTATCTCACCTTCTTTGATTTCATGTTGATACATTGGGAAAAAAAACGACGCAAAAATTTCAAATGGAATGAATCGGAAACGTGTCGTCTGTGTCAAACATGGAGGCGTCTCGGCATTTCAAACGACAAAAGACGGCGCAATTTTTATTGTGGAACAAATCAATGTATAAAGTAGGGCTATACCGAATAGTGATTTTCACTATTCGGCCGAATACGAATAGCTGGACCAAGTATTCGGCCGAATACGAATACGAATAGTGAATCATCATCATCAGGTGCTTTGCCGACTGGTATGGGCGACTATGCCTCGCCACAATCTGCGATCTCCTGCAGCATGTATTAGTTCGTGTGCTGATACACCTCCATGCCATGTAACAAGACTGTCAAGAATCTGTTCTTCCTCTATCCATCTTCCACATATCTTTCCAGTGGTCACCACATGTTCCATTTTCCCTCATCTTATAACATGGCCGAAAAATGATGGCTGTCTCCTTCTGGTGTCTGTGAGTAGTTGTGTTCGGGCTCCCGCCTCTATCAAAACTTCTTGGTTTTTTTTTTTTTTTTTTTTGCTGTCCAAGGTATTTTAAGCATTGTTATGTAATACCACATCTCTGAGCACCGCTCGCCTCGGTTCGATGTTCGTTCACTAGTCTTCTTGAAGTGAGCACTGCCCGACCCAGTTCATTGCTGGTTTACCAGCTCCTTCTTGTAGTAAGCACCGCTCACCCCAGTTCGATGTTCGTTCACTAGTCTTCTTGTAGTGAGCACTGCCCGACCCAGTTCATTGCTGTTTTACCAGCCATCTTGTAGTAAGCACCGTTCGCCCCAGTTCGATGTTCGTTCACTAGTTTTCTTGTTCTAAGCACCGCTCGCCCCAGTTCGATGTTCGTTCACTAGTCTTCTTGAAGTGAGCACTGCCCGACCCAGTCCTTTGCTGGTTTACCAGCCTTCTTGTAGTAAGCACCGCTCGCCCCAGGTCAGTGTTCGTTCACCAGTCTTCTTAAAGTAAGTTTTCTTGTTCTAAGCACCGCTCGCCCCAGTTTGATGTTCGTTTACCAGTCTTCATGTAGTGAGCACTGCTCGCTCCAGTGTATTGCTGGTTCACTAGTCTTCTTGTAGTAAATACTGCCGGCGCCAGTTCGATGTAGGTTCACCAGTCTTCTTGAAGTGAGCACTGCCCGACCCAGTCCATTGCTGGTTCACCAGTCTTCTTGTAGTGAGCACTGCTCGTTCGAGTTCATTAGCGGTTCACAAGTCTTCTTGTTGTGAGCACTACTTGCCCCAGTTCATTGCCTGTACACCAGTCTTCTTGCAGTGAGCACTGAACGCCCCAGTTTGATGTTCGTTCACCAGTCTTCTTGTAGTGAGCACTGCTTAACCCAGTTCATTGCTGGTTCACCAGTCTTCTTGTAGTGAGCACCGCTCGTCCCAGTTCGATGTTCGTTCACTAGTCTTCTTGTAGTGAGCACCGCTCGCCTCAGTTCGATGTTCGTTCACTAGTCTTCTCGTAGTGAGCACCGCTCGCCCTAGTTCGATGTTCGTTCACCTGTCTTCTTGTAGTGAGCACCGCTCGCCTCAGTTCGATGTTCGTTCTTTAGTCTTCTCGTAGTGAGCACCGCTCTCCCCAGTTCGATGTTCGTTCGCCAGTCTTCTTTTAGTGAGCACCGCTCGCCCTAGTTCGATGTTCGTTCACCAGTCTTCTTGTAGTGAGCACTGCTTAACCCAGTTCATTGCTGGTTCACCAGTCTTCTTGTAGTGAGCACCGCTCTCCCCAGTTCGATGTTCGTTCACCAGTCTTCTTGTAGTGAGCACCGCTCTCCCCAGTTCGATGTTCGTTTACCAGTCTTCTTGTAGTGAGCACCGCTCGTCCCAGTTCGATGTTCGTTCACTAGTCTTCTCGTAGTGAGCACCGCTCGCCCTAGTTCGATGTTCGTTCACCTGTCTTCTTGTAGTGAGCACCGCTCGCCTCAGTTCGATGTTCGTTCACTAGTCTTCTCGTAGTGAGCACCGCTCGCCCTAGTTCGATGTTCGTTCACCTGTCTTCTTGTAGTGAGCACCGCTCGCCTCAGTTCGATGTTCGTTCACCTGTCTTCTTGTAGTGAGCACCGCTCGCCCTAGTTCGATGTTCGTTCACCTGTCTTCTTCTTGTAGTGAGCACCGGTCGCCCTAGCTCGATGTTGGTTCACCAGTCTTCTTGTAGTGAGCACCGCTCTCCCCAGTTCGATGTTCGTTCACCAGTCTTCTTGTAGTGAGCACTGCTCAACCCAGTTCATTGCTGGTTTACCAGCCTTCTTGTAGTAAGCACTGTTCGCCTCAGTTCGATGTTAGTTCACTATCCAGGGTATTTTAAACATTGTTCTGTAATACCACATCTCTGAGGCTTCAAGAAATTGTTATGCCTGCATACCGATTGTCCAGGACATACAGCCATATTTTAACAATGGATGTATGTAGCAAGCAAGAATTCTTTTTCTAACCTTCAATGACAAAGATATATTGCATAAGAAGTTCTTCATTTTATAAAATACAGTTTTTGCCTGTCCTATTCTGTTTCTTATTTCTTCTTCTTCTTCTTCTTCTTCTTCTTCTTCTTCTTCTTCTTCTTCTTTGCGTTCGGTTTCGTATGCTCAGATCAGACCATCAGGTGGGTTGCCTCTATAAACTCACATGTCAGCTGCAGGTCCTGCAAGGTTCCTCATGGCTTGCTCTGCGCACTTTGCTCTTGAGGCCAGGTGTCTTTTAGAAGTTGCAGGTAGAGTGGGCAGGTCTGTAGAATGTGCTGAGGTGTTTGTGGTCCTGTCTGACAGGCACACTGTGGGGACTGCACAATCTTTATTTTATGCATGTGGTAGTTGAGCCTGCAGTGTCCTGTTCGTAGACGGAAAATTGTTGTATGTTGCTTTCTGTTGAGTCTGCTGATGGGGTCTTGTGGATGTTTACTGTTAGTTTGTTCTCTCCCCAATCCTTGGTATTTTCCTTTGATAAGTGTTTTGATTTCTGGTAATGACAATGAATGGGCGTGTTGTTTCTTCTTTATTCCATTTTTTGCAAGTCTGTCTGCTAACTCATTTCCTGGTATGCCGCAGTGAGCCGGGATCCACTGGAGAACGATTTGATTGTTTTTTGTTAGTCTGTTTAGCTGACGGGTCAGTTCTCTTTCTATGTTGTCTCGTGGATCCCTATGAGTCGCCTGGAGGACTGTGACGTGACGGTGGTATTTAATGGTTTGTAATGTTGAGTAGGAATGTTCCTCTCAACACATTCCCTCCACCAGATTAACGGAACTATAATCTGAGCTATGTTGCTCTCAGACACAGTCCTGGATACCCAAGAAAACAACCATATTGGCTCGTTAAGTACTTTAACATTAGCTGCACTTGGTACCCACAAGAGAAGGCAAGGAATTTTAGATGTCTATCATACTTAATGAATAATTAGACAGGGCAAGTGATTCCTCCGTCATCTACCTTCTCCCGGTTTTATTATGAATAATTAAAGAATTATTATATTATTTGAGCCCCCACCAAATGGTATTCTATCTTAACAGTTTACTTAAACATGTAAGAACAGACATTTGGAATTTAACAAACTATGTAGTTTAAAACTTGACATACAGCTTTATTTACTACAATGAAATTCCCAGTTTGTTGATTTACACAAACAGTGACTGGTTAACGTAAAGAGGTTTTAAGCGTCAGCGAGACAAACAGCTCGGGGTTTAGAGTGGTATGATAATGATGATAATAGGTTAACATAAAGGGGTTAACTCAACTTATAAGCCTCTGACAGCCGTGAGGAACTGTCAAGCTTGTCCAACTCTTCCTTGCCTGTTGTCTGCCTGTTTCAGCTTATTCTCCACTTCATCCCCACCTCGTTCTCCACCTGGTTCCCAGCTGGCCGAGTCTAACACAATGTAGGCTACTTCATGGACTGATCGTCACATGGGCGCTGTAATCATGGAAACAAAACACATACGTGTAGTATCTTGACTTACACTAAGAATACATGTATCAATTAATACAACATATAATAATAAGATATAGCCCATCACTCCTCCTCATATTCCACATCCTCTCCAGTCTAGTCTGAAGGTCTTTTGTCTTACATGGGCGTCACATATCCTGCCTTCCCTCAAATGCTATGTCATGATAGTTGACTTTCTAAGTCTGTTGTCCGTCTTCACTCAGACTTCGAGTTGGCTGACATAGATATTACATGACCACGTGGAGCAGGTTATGTGCTGAAAACTCAAACATTATATATGTGCACGCTGTCCTGAATATTATCTTTCAGTGACAGTAAATACTGTACACCCATCATTCTCCCCCTGGTGAACACATTAAGTGAGCACATGGTGGGCACACAAAACGTAGCAGCATCCCTGCACATATTTGGGCATCATTTCCCACAGTCCCAACTCATATTTTGGCTGATCGTGAAAACAATATAATTACATTTCATTATAGCAAATGTCATTGTTCACATCTTATTTTATACACATGAAAACATACAATGAAAAACATGTGACACAAACATACAGGAAATAGGAATAGTTTAGCAGTTCCTTAACTTGAGATACTGAATACTCACAGAACTATTTCAAGCAGAATGTGCAGACAAATTAGGAAAAGGTAGTATAGACTAAGCTTAACTCCCTAACCTAAGTATACAAGATTAAAAAAAAATTAATATTTTCTCTCACCTGGGAACTTCCCATTTATCGCCAAACCAGAGTACGACAGTAAAATATACCTTTACGTCGACCTGTTTGTTTGCCGGCAGGCTGCGATTAATGACGGGAATTCCACAGGCTCGCAGTATAAGTATTAATCTATTGTCCAAATTAAAACTCCTCCCTTTCCTTAGTTTTTACCCAACCCTCAAGATGATGGCTTAAGCTCCTCCTCCGAAGTACCTATCAAATCACATTAGCTAACAAGTGGCCTGTCAGTCAATTATGGACTGACATCCCTAGAGCAAACATTCTTAAGTGCCCCAATCTAGTTTACCCCGAATTACACTGACGTGTTAAACTTTAAACTTCTCCTCGCCTCAATGTCTACAGTCCGCTCAATTCCCCTGTTCAAAAGGGCCCCACTCAGGCTGTGTTAGGAGATAACATTATGACACTGGCGTGAGAATCAAACCTACACCCCTAGTCTCATCAAAAGTCTGTGCAAAGCAGTCTGGTCAGGAGATAACATTTATGACATGGGCATGTGAAAGGGAATTCTCTAGCCCCGGTGTAATTGTGTAACATTACCCAAGACTGAGTCGCTTTGTCTGGACTAAGGACTGGAAACAATTTAAATCCGTGCGGTTTAAAGCAATATTAGGATAAAGCGCAGAGTAAATATAATTCTGTCTCTTTAGAACCAGAAGAACTTATTACAAGTACTAACTTCTGGAATCACTGAGATCGTCTCGTGACAAGGACTGACATGCAGTCACAAAGGAAAACAATTTTGCTGTTTTTAATTTTTCTTTCCTTGAGCACTTTGGCTGAATCAATAATTGCTTGCTGCTCTGCTCTGAAGTTTGTTGAGAGTCTTCCGGAGGCACATGACGTTTCTACTGTGGTCCCATCTTGCAGCATGATGACCAATTCAGCTCCTCCATTTTTGTCTGCTCCTTCCAATGATCCATCGGTGTATACGTGTGTCCATTCGGGTTTTGGATAGCTGTTGCAGACATGTTCTAGGGTCTTTGCACGCAGTACTAGGTCACATTCTTCAGCCTTTCTGTCTATGCCTGGAATTGTTGTTGTGACTGTATGGTTAGGCTTTAGGTCTATGCTGTATGCCTGGATCATTTCCCACGATGAAGGATCTTTAGAAAGAATGTCACTGTTTTTTTTTTTTTTTGGTAGTACAGTTTTAATAAATGGTGAAAGCTTTGTCTTTTGAGTCGGTTTTTTTGTTAAGCTATTTGCTATTCTGTGCATGGGGTGGTCATTCATGCGTTTAAACTTTTCTGTTAGGGTAAGCACCTTTTCTTCTCTTCGAAGGCTCATGCTCTGGAGGCCACAAGTTGCCTCCAGCTCAATAATTGGTGTGCTTCTCATACCTCCAGTGATGATTCTGAGACCAGTGTTCTGTATTTTATCCAGTTTGTGTAGGTTTGTTTTGGCTGCATTGGAGTATGCTCCCATGCCATACTCCAGTTTTGGTCGTACGTATCCAGTGTATACTTGTCGTACAGTGTTGGCATCTGCACCCCAGCTTGTTCCAGTAAGTTTCTTCATAAGTCTGAGCCTCAGGGTAGCTTTCCTTTGGGTGTCTTCAATGTGGGGGCCCCAAGTTAGCCTTTTGTCAAATTTTACTCCCAAATATGTGGGGTTTTCCTCTTTTAGAAGGATGTTGCCTTCTAGGTACAGATCAACCTGTTCTGGCTTTGTGGAAAGAGAGAACAAAGTTGAGACGGTTTTGGTCTGATTTATTGTGACTCCCCAAGAGTCCTGTCCATTTCTTAACTGTTTCTTATTTCAGTAATGCATCTTCCATCTGATGTTATCTATGTGCCCAGATACTTAAATTTCCGTGCTTGTCCCAAAATAAAACCATGACTTTTATTACACATTTAGGAGTAATTATTTTCTTTGATACCACCATTACTTCTGTCTTCTCACTATTCACACTGAGGCCCATTCTTCCACTTTCGTGTATAAAATATATCTACAAAGAAAACATCCATAATGTCAAATATACGCTGACATTTTACTTCACACAATGTAGTACATAATAGTAAACATTTAAACACATTTCATGTTTTGCATTCTTCAGTCAGTCAGTCTGTGGTAACTAATACATAGGAGTGAAAGTATTCTTAGTTTTATAACAAGTAACTAAACTTGTAAATTGTCACTGACAACTTAATTAATCCATGAAAGCGGCATTAGCTTTCCACACACACACACAAATAATTCCATGTTGTCAGCATTAAGGCAGCTTCTTGTCTCACTGAAGGTATTTCCAGCTGTACTAAACAGACGTTCCCTTGGTACGCTCGTAGGTGGTGCACAGAGATAACGCTGGACAGTATGAACCAAGGTGGGAAATCTTGATATGTTTAATTTCTACCAGTCCAGGAACGGGTGTAAGGTAACCACTATTCGTATTCGTCCCGACCGCAACTATTCGGCCGAATACCGAAAAGTTATTAGGTGTACTATTTGGCCCCGAAGCGAATACGAAGCGAATATTCGGTACAGCCCTAGTATAAAGACTGTTAAAATTAGGGGTCGGAGGGGGAGGCCGAATAGCATAAATAGCTTGATAAATTGATTATATGATTATCGCTATTAACTACTTTTCGTCCTTCTTAGGACGTTATTTTTTGTTGTTTGAAGCCCCACTCTGGCTTTTGCCAGGGGCCGCAATATAGGCAGGTCATCATTATGGCCAAATGTCTGAACGCGGTTTCTGGGACCTCTCCACGGTGATCCTCATCCGCATGGTGGCACTTTGTGTCATCGGGTGTTTATCGCTTGTGTGATGTCCTGGTGGGGTAAAAAATCCAATCCAATCCGATTATATGATATGAAGAATATAAAAAGAAGATAGTTAAAAATACAGTAAACTACACATAACATATTTATAGTCCTGCAGGTTAAAGAAATATTTTATTTAATTAATCAAGATTGACCTTGGCTCTTAGGTTTACCCAGCCTTGAGTGGATACCAGGTAAATTCATGGGAAGTAAATTCGGTCGGCGTGATGTTGACCACATCACCCAGCAAGTTCGGATTGGTCTATAAACAAGAAAACAAAATATCAAGCAATTTACAGGAACTAAAATCCACAAGTAGAAGGTGTACAGAAATGTCAATGTAATCTTTGAAAGTATTCTTTTCAAAGACTAAGATTATGTCTTGCTACTGTGAATTATCAATACAATAACTTGTATCAGTCAATCAATTAGGTGCCATCTCCACAGTGTAGGTTGGCTGCAATGGATCTCCAACAAGCTCTGTCTTTCAGCCTGGTTATACACTCTCTCCGACTACTGTTTGTCCATCTCTTGATGTTATCTCCCACTTGTATCGCGATCTACCTCTAACTCTATTACCCTTGACTCCCCCCTCCACTCCTTCCCCCAAATGTGGCCGTTCCTAGACTTTCCAGAACCTGTTTCCATTCTTCTGTATATGCACATTTCCAGAGACTCAAGTTAAATGTTCCAGTTGCTCGTTCAGTACTCGGGGGGTTGTTTATTGCAGTATGCTTGGGATACATAACATTCAATGATTCTAATTTGTAACGATTTTTATCCCTGTATATGTCAATAGTCGGCTCTGTGGCTAAGTCGATGTGAACCCTTTGTAATGTCGGGGTGCCGGGTTCGATCATAGCTGCGTGCCATGCTCCTTGCGTTGGTTTCGCCAGTGGTATCAGGGGGCCGACCGTCCGGAAAGCAATGGCAAACTACTGGACGTAAATTTGCCTAGAGAAACCACACAACAACCAGGGGCTGCTGGGGTTGGTTCTGCAACGTCCTGTGAAGGATACGCAACTAACCTAAATTAAAATAAAGATAGGGGTGTGGAGGGGGAAGGGCGGGTCGGGTCGGGCCTTGATGGAGCCGGTCTTTTTTTTTTTTTTTTTGATGACCTTTGTTCCCCGGTCGACCTAGCCTCAAAGGTACTAGGTACAGTCCTGTGAAATAAAGAGCTTAAGAATGGCTGAAGGTTAAATAAAGGCCGTTGAAGTAAGTAGTGGCCCAGGTCTAAATGTTATAGTTACCGCCGTTATTTAAAAAAAAAATGTTTACCTGCCACATGATCCCCCGGGTCAGTATCTTAATTTGATTTGATTTGATTCAAGAACCGACATAACAGCACTCGGGGCATTCTCATAAGCGCTCCGTTCCCCATCTTCAGCAGCCAGCGATGAATTCCGATCCAAATGGTGCCAGTAGCATTCTGATTAAACGTCCGTCTTGCCTTTCCTCTGAGCCTCGAGCATCTGCCAGAACCTCTCGTCACTTCCCGCTGCATCAATCCTCTCGTCACTCCCCGCTGCATCAATCCTCTCGTCACTCCCCGCTGCATCAATCCTCTCGTCACTCCCCGCTGCATCAATCTCACCACACTGTGGTGATCCATCTGCTCCTTTGAACTGTACACGCTCTCCCACAAGGCAGTCAGTATCTTAAGTCAGCATCTTAACAATAGATCCAGTTATTTACGCGTTTAAAATAAAGCTCGTTCTCTCTCTCTCTCTCTCTCTCTCTCTCTCTCTCTCTCTCTCTCTCTCTCTCTCTCTCTCTTTTCTCACTCTCTCTCTCTCTCACGCAAACACAGAGAGAGAGAGAGAGAGAGAGAGAAAGATGGGCATGTACCCACTCATCAGCGCTGGCGCGCACGGTTATGGTGTACGTGCATCTACAATTTATCCAAAATTATTCAAGACTAAAGATAGCTGTCCCCGTAAAGTTAAATTATCAACAGAAGACTGGTTTAAACACGGCCGACTCTATATTTATATCAATAGCTCCAGAAGGGCGTTGTTTGAACAAAATGCTTCAGCTTTGAAGAACAAATGGAAATAATGCAAATGCTTGATATGTTCAAAGATAAAAGTAAATAAATGCTAAAAGTGAATAACGAACTAAACTGTTTTATAATGCACATACGTCGCCGCCTTCAAAAAACCAATGTTAAAAACATACTTCACAGAGCAAATATATTTAATCGAATTAGAAAATAAAAAGATAAAATAAAAAGTATATTATCTTTACACTAAATTAAAGTCAAGTTTAAAGAAAAATTATCCACATTACGCCGGCAGATAAATAATGTAAATAACCACCCCATTACTGCCAACATTTCAAATTACTGTGATTGCTGGTCGTTTCATCCCAAGCTGTCATTTCTACATCGACAGTTACTATATTTTTTTTTAACCAATCATGAAGACGCGGAATCTAAAAGACAGCGGGTTGAGATCAAACAATGTTGAATATTTCGAGTTCTAAGACGATTAATGTTGCCAAATTGTTCAAATTGCCTGGGTCTGCTTAAATAAACTTGCATATTATGTGAAGAAAGGTAATCGCGGAGAAAATTCGATATTGTGCCAAATATTTTATGTGAGCAAGTAAATATTAACTAAACATATAAAAGTATTGATATGGAGCGTTTCTGTTAGAATGTAACAACTTTTTCATTAGATATCTTTTACTGCATATAAAATACATTAACACAAATGATGTTTACAAATAAGGTATAGTACTGTCTATTAAGTAACCAACATTTTGAGCATATCGGCTGTTTTTCGAGACACGATGTGCTTTTTAAAAATTCTGCAAGTACCCTGCGACAATATATATATATATATTACGAACATTCTGATATAACAGAATCAATAAAGCTGAGCTTTGGAGAACTAAACAAATTCGTGAATCAAGAGATCATAAAAGGATTCTGGCGTTCGGTAAGACATTCAATGAAGAAACGTCAAAACAATATAGACCTATATATAGAATATCATTGCAATTGAATCCACATTGTCAAAAGAATTGACGAAGAAAAATAAACACGGAGAAGGTAATTAGATATAGGAGATAACAAAAGTATGGAGAGAATGAGTGGTCTGGTAAGCCAAACACAATAGCAAATGATTTCGCTACTTATTTGGAGTTGTTTAAAAGCCTACGCTCTAATGGGGTGCTGTAGGGTAGAAGAAGTAACTCTTGACAATCTTTTATAATGTTACATGTTAACCATAGAGGAATACTATAATAAGCTATGTAAACAGGTCAGAACAACACAAGAACGCATTTCTAGAACCATATATTTTATTTGATGAGGCAGAAAAAGTCATTAAGCAGTCTCCCAAATATAAGGCACCAGGAGCTGATAAATTACCAACAGACCTCATCCATGCAACTGGTGAGAGCAGCGTCAGATAGCTTCACATAATAATTAATGCAGCACGGGGACAACAAACGGCTCTTATTGCCTGGCAACATGCACTATTTACAAAATTATGGAAGAACAAAGGAAGTAAGCGAGAATGCAGTCAAGAGACATCTCTCTTTTATGGTATGTCAAAATAATAGAAACGAGGCTGAGACCAGTGATAGAACCACTGTTGGCAGAAGAACAGATGGGGTTTAGGAGAAATAGAAGCTGCATAGATGCAATCTTTACACTTAAACACTAAATCGAAAAAAAAAAAAAAAAAAACGTCGAATAGGATAAGAAACCATTTGTTGTGTTTGTAGACCGGGTGAAGGCATTCGACAGTCGATAGACAAGTATTTTGGAAAGTAATGGCTTGGTATGGAGTAAGCGAACATCTCATCGGAGTGTGCAACATGTTGTATCTGGACTGTAGAAAGTGAACGTTTACAATTACGGTGGTAATTTTACAAGTTCAATAATAATAATAATAATAATAATAATAATAATAATAATAATAATAATAATAATAATCATAATAATAATAATAATAATAATAAAGCACTGATATCTTGGGTCAACAAAGACTATAAAATACTGCAACAGCAGTATGCGAGCGATTATAACAAAGACAATAGACCGGATAATATTAACATTATAAACACCCCCCCCCCCCCCCCATTTTTTATACCACAGAAAAATTGTTTGCCAATTATCCGAAAGGTGCAGGTATACAATCGTTGTAAATAAATTTTCTGTGGTTTCGATATTATAAAATCAAATTATGCAATACAGTTGTCAAGAAATAATTTATCAACATATGTAATTGCAGTGAGCCCTGTTTTTCGTGAGATATGCTGACCGAACTCTGCCTAATAGCTACAGCTTTTGACAATGACTCTTTCATCTCGAATTCAAATACAGAAACATATTATATAAGCAGAGAACAGTCTGACTATTATATAAACGTAAGTATGTTTCTAATGTAAATTATAAGTTTTCGCTATCTAGACTGGCCAGCAAATATGTGCAACTATCGTAAACCACAGCATATCGTGTCAACCGCAGAAGAGGAAGAAGAAGAAGAAGAAGAAGAAGAAGAAGAAGAAGAAGAAGAAGAAGAAGAAGAAGAAGAAGAAGAAGAAAAAGAAGAAGAAGAAGAAGAAGAAGAAGAAGAAGAAGAAGAAGAAGAAGAAGAAGAAGAAGAAGAAGAAGAAGTAAAAATAGAAAGAAGAAGAAGAAGAAGAAGAAGAAGAAGAAGAAGAAGAAGAAGAAGAAGAAGAAGAAGAAGAAGAAGAAGAAGAAGAAGATGATGATGATGAAGAAGAAGGAGAGGAGGAGAGAGAAGAAGCACATCGTGTCAACCGTAGAACAGAAGGAGGAGGAGAGGAGGAGGAAGGAAGAAGAAGAAGAAGAAGAAGAAGAAGAAGAAGAAGAAGAAGAAGAAGAAGAAGAAGAAGAAAAGAAGAAGAAGAAGAAGAAGAAAGAAGAAGAAGAAGAAGAAGAAGAAGAAGAAGAAGAAGAAGAAGAAGAAGAAGAAGAAGAAGAAGAAGAAGAAGAAGAAGAAGAATAAGAAGAAAAAGAAGAAGAAGAAGCAGCAGAAAGAAAAGAAAAAGAAGAAGAAGACGAGGAGGAGGAAGATGTGGAGGAAGGGGAAAAGAAGCTCTAATATATCATCCTTTTATTCTCTTATTTCCACTCCTCTTCCTTCTTTCCATCCTTCTTGTTCGCAATTCTCCTTCTCCGGTTTTTTTTTTTTCTTCTTTATTTTCTACCAACCACTAGGGGTACTTTTACTACTACCACAACAACAACAACTACTACTGCTGCTGCTGCTGTTGCTAATACTATTACCATGCTGTTTTCTAGAACAAAAGCGCCGGTATTCACCATAAAGTATCTTAAAAAGGTGCCGCTACTCACCATAAAGTATCTTAAAAAGGTGCCGGTACTCACCATAAAGTATACTAAAAAGGTGCCGGTACTCACCATAAAGTATACTAAAAAGGTGCCGGTACTCACCATAAAGTATACTAAAATGGTGCCGGTACTCATCATAAAGTATACTAAAGTGGTGCCGGTACTCACCATAAAGTATATTAAAAAGGTGCCGGTACTCACCATAAAGTATCTTAAAAAGGTGCCGGTACTCACCATAAAGTATCTTGAAAAGGTGCCGGTACTCACCATAAAGTACACTAAAATGGTGTCGGTACTCACCATAAAGTATCATAAAAAGGTGCCGGCACTCATTATAAAGTATACTAAAAGGTGCCGGTACTCACAATAAAGTATCATAAAAAGGTGCCGGTACTTACAATGAAGTATACTAAAAAGGTGCCGGTACTCACAATAAAGTATACTAAAAAGGTGCCGGTACTCACAATAAAGTATACTAAAAAGGTGCCGGTACTCACCATAAAGTATCATAAAATGGTGCCGGTACTCATCATAAAGTATCATAAAAAGGTGCCGGTACTCACAATAAAGTATCATAAAAAGGTGCCAGTACTCACAATAAAGTATCATAAAAAGGTGCCGGTACTCACAATAAAGTATACTAAAAAGGTGCCGGTACTCACCATAAAGTATACTAAAAAGGTGCCGGTACTCACAATAAAGTATCATAAAAAGGTGCCGGTACTCACAATAAAGTATACTAAAAAGGTGCCGGTACTCACCATAAAGTATACTAAAAGGTGCCGGTACTCACTATAAAGTATACTAAAAAGGTGCCGGTACTCACAATAAAGTATACTAAAAAGGTGTAGGTACTCACAATAAAGTATCCTAAAAAGGTGCCGGTACTCACCATAAAGTATCCTAAAAATGTGGCGGTACTCACCATAATGTATCATAAAAAGGTGCCGGTACTCACCATAAAGTATACTAAAAAGGTGCCGGTACTCACCATAGGGTATCATATAAAGGTGCCGGTACTCACCATAAAGTATCATAATAAGGTGCCGGTACTCACTATAAAGAATCCTAAAAATGTGCCGGTTCTCACCATAAAGTATTCTAAAAAGGCGCCGTACTCGACACAAAGTGACTGTCAAAAAAAAAATATGTTTAAAAACATGCGGGTATCGTGTATCGTTTCGTACCGCCAGGAGGAAAAAGGGGGGGGGGGGGGGTGGGAGCTGACTACTACTCTTACTTATACAACAGCTATTTCCACTGCTTGTGTGTTATTTTCTATTTACGAAACAATGTATTTGCTTTTAGATTATCATGAAAGTCAAGGCTGCACTTCACTGGATGTCAGCTATCATGTGTTCACTGGCCTTGTTGTCATTTACCAGAGCCAAAGTTTGCAACACCAGCAAAGGCTTCCTTACTGCGCTGAATTTGTTTGAACTTGTGGCATCAGTGACTAGTATTGGTGGGTTCATAAATAAAACATTTATATACAGTACTACTGAAACAGAGTCTACGTTTATCTTCTTCCTTCTCTGAAATTCCACTGTGGTGCAAGTGCAGTCATCTAGTGGACATATCGTTCCTCTCCTGGGTTGATCTGGCAACTTAGACACACAGTTTAAAAAAAATATATCTCAACAAGGGTTGGTCAAGGAGGTGTGGTCCATTAGTGACGATCTCCTTCTCCCTCTTCGCTGACCTCCTCCGTGTCCACACCCGAATCCTCCTCCAGTCCCGGTTCCAGTGGGGGCTGAAGGATGACTCCAAAATCGACTCGACTTAAACGATATACTTGCTCTTGTCCTTGATCATCGATCATCACGATCATCAGATCATACAAAACCCTACGTCGTCTAATATAAATTTTCAGGGAGAACATTTCCACTTTCTTGTGGTACAAAAGGGCGAGAAAAATGGCAACCTTTGCAACTACACTAACAACTGTACGTCGAAATATGTATATAAACTCAGCCCCTAACGTTTGGCTATGGGCGTTAATATACGCCTCTCTCTCTCTCTCTCTCTCTCTCTCTCTCTCTCTCTCTCTCTCTCTATATGCTGGCCGGTGCTCCTCTCCTGTTATGGAGTCCGGGCAGTCGCTTATATAGAACCTTCAAGCGATGTGTTTTTCAAACCGCTACTGCGTTTCTAAAATATGAGTTTAGGATAATAATTAAAAAAATGTTGACATTTTATTTTCGTGTACTTTAAGGGAGGGTCACGTGATGTCTAGCCAAACTGCTGGTAGGTCTCTAGAATCTCAGGCCAAGGACACCATATGCTTTTAGTCGGTCACTAGGCTTAGTGAAAAGGTTCCAAAAACAAGGGTGAAGGACATGATAGGGCCTGTTGTTTCAACCGCTCCACAATGAGAATCAATTTAGGTAGGGACTCTGTTACACTACTCTTCTCGGCTTAGTCTCTTAGGGTTCACTGTTCAGAGCCGATTTATGAGCGAGCGTCTGGCCGCTACTCCACGGCAGCTCCCTTGACTGTATGTGTTTATATACATATACATGTGTGTGTGCAGTCACATATACCTGCATTCCAACGTGAACGTGCACGCGCACGCGCGTGTATATAAGATATATATATATATATATATATATATATATATATATATATATATATATTTATACATGTGTGTGTATGTGTGTGTGTGCAGACATATATAACTACATTCTAACTGGGGTGTGCACGCGTGCGTGTATATATACATGTGTGTGCGCACACACATATACCTGCATTGCAACGTGGGCGTGCACGCGTTTGAGTAAATATACATGTGTGTATGCAAACACGTATACGTGCATTCCTACCTGGGCGTGCAGGCGTGTATGTAATTGTTACATATATGTCTACATATGTGTGTGGGTATAGTACCTACCAGCCCCCTTCCCAACAACCCTCACTAGGTACTAGAGTGCCTGTCCAAGCCACTAGTTTTGGTGAAATTTACATTTCATATCCAACATATTGGCACCAAGAAACCAGACCACAGTTTTAAACTGTCTTGCTCACAGTAGGTTGAATGTGGTAGTTACCCCCACCCCTCTTTTCCCCAAATAATTGGATGGAGGGAAGAATAGTAGCACTGCACTCTACTAATAGGTTGAGAGGAATTCTATCCGTGTTCCATAGTTGTGGATTTCAGGCTGTACGACAGACATGGCCAATGAAGACAACTTTTTTCTTTTTGTCAGGGGGCGTCTAGTTGGTCATGTTCTTAAAATACTTGTTTCCACAGCGAGGCGCACACGTCATCTGGGTGTGCCAGGTTCGATTCCAGGCACGGTAACTATAGCTTTCGATTTTTATGTTTTGTGTCTTAGTTTCTAAATCTCCGATTTGTTAATTATACATCTTATCTGTGTGTGCCGATATATGTATATATATTATATTATATATATATATATATATATATATATATATATATATATATAATATATATATAACATATATATATATATATATATATATATATATATATATATATATATATATCATATTTATATGACCTCAAGGGTTCTCCCTCTGTTTATTTTGTGCACTCCACCAAACATGTCGTAAGAGGATGCCAAGGGTAAGGTTGGCTTGTGGTTGGCTAACTTATCCAGTTAAAAACAATAGTCACACACATAAAAGCCAACCAACCACGGAAAAGTCAAAAAGAGAAACAAGAAAAACCCAGCTAACTAAGATGAGGTAAGGCTCTTGTTGTAGAAGTATGACACGGTTAGGAGAAAACCGAAATGAGTCCAGATCGTCGACGTTTCTCCTTTCACCCGGATTTTCAAAAGGGTAGGAATTTATAGGGACGAGAAAAAAAGGGTTTAAAAAAAACTAATAGTTTATGTCAGTTTTACAAAATCAATTAAAATGAACAAATAAAGCGATTAGCCTTCACCAGCAAACAAAGACAATATAGCACACACACACACACACACACACACACACACACACACACACACACACACACACACACACAAATATACACTTACTATTAAATACTACTATTTTCAATACCTCAGTGTTTTTGTGATTTTGTTGTTCCACTTAGCCAAATATTCTTCTTAGACATCGCATTTGCAAGCTATATAGCTGCTTCTCCTAGTGCGTATAAGCTGACCAAGTTTCACTGCCATAAAGCAGAGTGCTGAGAACACAAGTCTGATAGACAAGAGTTTTTCACATTACTATATTTCTTGCATAACTTCAGGAAGTTCTCTGCTCAGAAGTATTTTCGGACCGCTTCATAAGATCTACGCCACGTACACACTGTATGTCATCATATTCATATCTATTTCCAGCCGTCGTGTGGGTAAGTCAAATATCTATCAAATATTCATATCTATTTCCAGCCGTCGTGTGGGTAAGTCAAATATCTATCAAATATTCATATCTATTTCCAGCCATCGTGTGGGTAAGTCAAATTTCTATCAAATATTCACATCTATGTAGTGAGCCCACGTGGTTAAATACACTTATATAGTGAGTGTTTAGGTTTGAACCCTAACAGTGCCCACCCATGTGAGAAACTGGACTAATATTTAGGCTATGTTGATCCTAGACAGTCCTGGATGGCCAAGAAAACAGCGAGTGGCTCGTTCCATTAAATGAAAGTTGCTGTACTTGTATCCACAGGAGTAGGAGAAGGGATTGATAGGTATCAAGATGAACCCAATGAGATAATATCAAGATACACAGTTAACCCCTCCGACTTTCTCCTCTCCTGGCATTACTTTAATAAAAGCCCCCATCACGTGATTTACATATTTGTCAGCTGAAGTAAACTAGTATGCACAAAGACACTTGAACCTAAGTACACAATTTACTGAACTATTTTATAACAACATGAACAAGATTTATTGAATAAATCTAACCAAAAATAAAATAAACGTGTTTAGGCTAGTAGAGTGAAGGTGGTGTTATTGATGAAATTAATTCATATACTTGAATCCTAATTGGAGAAAATAAACCTTGGACAGTTCTCGGTTTGAGAACCTGCCTATTCTTTTCCAGTTTGTCGTCCTCACTGCTTTCAAGCAGGTCGTTACACTCAGACGGTCGGCACAGAATGGATGCCTACTAGTCCCTGCCCAGTGTGGGAACTGTGATAAAGAAACAAGCGCATAAAACATTTCATCTCTCCCTCATTTTCACATTCACTCCTGTCCAGCCTAAAAGGGCTTATGTCTCACATTCAAGCCGTTACATTTCCTGCCTTCCTCTACTCGCGTCCTGTAATGATAGTCAAGTCTTTTATGTCTGATGTCATCTCTCGTACAGACTCAAAATGACAATCAGTTAGGCAGAACAATTTCTGGTATCAATGGTTGGAACAATGTACGCGCCCAGAATGCTAACAATATTTCTGGGGGCGAATCAAATAACAAATCTCAGAGATATACTCTCCGGGATCAATCTCCGCATTAGCCTCCCGGGACTTAAACACATTTCAGTGTGTTAGCTGTATTTAATACAGATTCAAATTAACCACACATGAAAAGACTGCTGCAATTATCTTCACCCTTGTGATTTTAGAAAAATTATAGTTCATTAAATTGCAATGGTAACATCAACATTTAAGTTATACAACATTGAAACACATGTGCACGAAAAAAAAAACATTCATGACACTATCAATTACGACATAAAGCAATGAGACAGTGCCCTACGAGAATGGAGAAATGTCCGCTAAGGAGTACTACAAAGTGATGAAGAGCAAAAAGACAGTTAGATTTCTATCACGAAATAAAGGTTTGAGAATATTTTCGCTTACCTGGAAAATGAAAACACAATGCCAAAATGCCTGGGTTATCTGCTCCTTAAGGTCTGGCTAGGAGATAATTATCTGACACTTCAGTTCTGGAAACAGAATCTCCAGCCACAAAGTCTGAGCTTTCACTTTCACTGGTGCCACTTCTGGTCAGTCTGTTTATTCTTATCTGTACCTTAACACTTTACATCTGGGAAAATGTTTCAGTGTTTGATATCACCAGGAGTTTAGGAGAATTAAATAGGGTTGTTCTGGTCGCTTACTTAGATTTAGGATATATCAAAAACCATATTTTTCGGTATTCTTTAAAATACATAAAAGAAAAAGTAGGTTGAGGAAAGACATTCTGAAGTCACCGAGCGTGTCGTCACAATCTATTTGCATCCGTCATGTGGATAAGTCAAAAATCTATCAAATATTTATGTTTCCAACCATCGTATGGGTAAGCCAAATATCTATCAAATATTCATATATATTTTTAACCGTCGTGTGGGTAAGTCAAATGTTTATCAGTTATTCATATCTGTTTCCAACCGTTGCCCGGGTAAGTCAAATATCTATCAAACAGTGATTTTTAAGAGTCTGTAGATTATGGGTTATGAATGTAGTTTTGTAATTCCTACATACTAGGTTCGATTTAGATGCAGACGAATCGGCAGCTAACCGCTTTGCGTCGATTTCGACAATGACATGAGCCTCGAACTGTTTAGAAAACAATGGCAAGCTACTAAACATAAAATGTTTCAGTAAAACCCCATACTGCCAATAAACGGTGTAAATGATTTACAACGTCCTGTAAAGGATTTAGAATTAACGTTTTTAACCGATTCATTGTGATGTTGCAAGCATTCTTAACTTTTCGTAACAGAATTAGAAACGATTCGAAATAACACTGTCAGTAGTTGATGGCATTAGAACCACCTCTAAATGGCTGGAGACATGCATTGTTACCTCCAAACCCCACGATCTGTAGAATGATCAATGTTCGTTATATGCCAACCACTGCACCTCTAAAAGAAGATCAGTAATTGTGAAATGCCAACCACAACACAACTAAAGAAAAATATAAACTTGTTGTATGCCAACCACTACATCTCTAAAGAAAGAAAAAAGATCAATAATTGTTAAATGCCAACCACTGCACCTCTAAAGAAAAATCAAAACTCGTTATATGCCAACCACTGCACCTTTAAAGAAAAATCAATACTCTTTATATGCCAACCACTGCTCCTCTTTAAAAAAAATGTGTACTCGCCATATGCCAACCACTGCACCTCTAGAGAAAGATCAATACTCGTTATATGTCAGCCACTACACCTTTGAACATATTGTTGTGAATAAAGAAAAAAAGGAAGGCCATCTCACGCCAGTGGCGCCCAGCTACTGATTTGAATGCATAGCGCGACACTGTGAGCTGCAGATTTCATTTGGTATGCTTTACAACTTGCGCAAAGTTTGGCTTGTGTTGTGAACTGCAGGTTCAGAAGAAAAAAAAATCACAGTTGCTAGAGAACTAGTGGTGCCTTATATCATGTGTGCAACTACTGATCTTTTGTACCTTCTGCTCCCATCGACGATGAACTGCATTTCTAGTGTCAGACTGTTTGTGCTAGCACTCCTGACTGCTGCCTCATGCATTTAATGCGCATGTATGCTGCTAGATTTACTAGGACTGCAGTCTGGGATACATTTTTCCCGCATGGAACAGTGATGGACAATTTGTTTGATTTTTGTAAGCACAGGAACGGAGCAGCTAGGGGGCGACCTGTTTGCTATGACGTTGGAACTGCGATTCCCCGAAAGGAAGCAAAGACTGTGAGCCCTATGTGACACGTGAACCGGGTGATAACGCTCATGACACCTCTACCAACAAAAACACGGAGCAACACAACACCATCTGTATCACAGCGGTGACTGTGGTCGCCATTGGCTTCGCCGTGTAGACGACTTTGTCGTCGGTCGGTACAGATATTTGGGTCTTGTCCCTATTGATCTCGGACGTCTATGCCTTCGAGGGATTTTTGATGGCTGAACGTGGACGTTGTGTGTGGTGTTTATATATATATATATATATATACAGATATATATATATATATATATCTATATAATATAGATATATATATATATATATATATAATATATATATATGGGAGTCGGAACGCAGGTTTGGGTTTGGGCGATAGATGCCCGCCTGCGGATCGGAAGGTCGTGGGTCCGCGTCCTGACGGAGCTGAACTTTTGTCCAAAATGACTTTGACTCCCTGGTCGACCCAGCCTTAAGTGGGTACCAGGTGCAATCCTGTGAAGTAAAGGTGGCCGGTGTGGGGCTGACCACATCACCCACCAGGTACCGATTGGTCTATAAAAATCTAGGTCTAGCCCTATGTTCCCAAAACGCCTACAAGAATGGAAAAGGGACATTTATTTTACTTCTTATACGTAGGTTAGGTTAGTTGCGTATCCTTTACAGGACGTTGCAGAACCAACCCCAACAGCCCCTGTCTGTTGTGTGGTTTTTCTAGACAAATTTACGTCCAGTAGTTTGCCATTGCTTCTGGATGGTCAGCTTTCTTGATACCACTGTCGAAACCAACGCAAGGCGCATGGCCCGCAGCTGGGATCGTTCGTATCGACTTAGCCACATAGCCGACTCATTTACATATACACACACATATATAAATGTATATATGTATATGTATGCATGTATTGTTTTTTTAATGTTTTTGCAGTCTATGTCCTGAACATGATGGTTTCGGCGCAGAGAATGATCGTGGTGGTGATGCCTTTCAAAACAAGAACAACTTTCAGCTTTCGATTAAACCTCATCCTGATCACATCCATCATTTTGGTCACGTTTGGCACTCACTCGTACATCCCACAGGCATACTCAGTGCGCCAGATCGGAGAAAACAAGTTTTTGTAAGTCGTCGACGTTGTGTGCCTTCTCCAGTTGTAAACCCCAGCGGAAATACTTGATTGTTCATCCACTTCTGAACTTTGGTTTTGTTCCAGGAGCTGAGTTTATGCGTGTGCATCCATTTTACAAATGTTTTATAAGCAGACTGTTGGTTTCTTGCCTTTCAGGCAGATGCACTCCGACTTTGAAGGAAGCTCCCAATTAGTCGACTCTTATGACATGCTGGTTGGGGAGGCGATGGGTCTTTTCTTGTTTTCTCCACAGTGGGACCCCGGAACCCACACGGGGATATTTGTAGGTGTGTGTGTGTATGTTTGTGGGTGTGTGTATGTGTGTGTGTGTGTAAAAAAAGAAAGAATGGGATTAAAAGATAGCTGCGTATCCTTTACAGGACGTTGCAGAACCAGCCCCAGCATTCTTTGGCTGTTTTGGTTTTTCTAGGCGATTTTGCGTCAAGTAGTATGCAGTTGCTACTGAACGGTCAGCTCTCGGTACCTATGTCGAAAGCAACGCAAAACAAATCGTCTGCAGCTGGGATCGAACCCGGCTTCCCGGCATTACAAAGCGTGTTGGCAACGCCTAAGCCACAGACGGAAGAAGGGGGGGGGGGGTGCTGTTAAATGACCTTTACCGCACCAGAGTTATTATTTGCGGAACGCAGTAAGGTAAAATAGATAGTTGAATGAATGTTGAATTAAGAATCGACATCACATCTCTCAGGATACTCCTATAAGCGCTCCGTCCCCATCTTCAGCAGCAAGAAAAGAGTTCTAATTCCGGTGGCACCAGTAACTGTTTGATTAAAGTAAGTCCTTTATCCAAGCATTCAAGTATATTGGGCATATAGGGCTAGACCTGTATTTTATAAACCAGTCGGCACTCGATGTGTGGTGTGGTCAACATCACGCCGACCGCCTTTACTTTCCAGGACTTTATCTGGTCCCCATTTAGGACTGGGTCGACCTGGGAGCTAACGTCAATTGGGGAAAAAGTCCTGCTCCGTCAGGACATGAACCGACGACCTTTGGATCCACAGACGAGCGTCTAGCCGCTTCACCATGGCGGCTTCCAAGGGTACGAAGTTCTGGTCTGTTTTTGAGCATCATTTTTTCCCAGCAATACTGTAATGGGCACTCTGTGCTGGGTACCGGCACATTTTTCCACCAAGACAATACAAGTCCTGGCTATATTCATTTCTGTATTGACCAATGGGCACTTACCTGGATGAGGGTTTGAACCTAAGACCACTATGCCAGTAGACAAGCATGCTACTTACCTCTGTGGCTATAAGGAGTTGCGAGATCGAAAGACAGAGACGTGGTTTTCCCCCTATCGCCGTCCACAAGCCCATTGGTCTAGCTGGTGATTGATGGACCCCCGGGACCGGTGGGCCAATTTTACTGGGACCGTGATATTATTTGAAGAGAAAACAAAACATAACACTTTTCAGACTCTATATTTAATTTGTGTGTTGTTTTTTGATGAAAGAATGAATAAATGAATGAATTCACATAACTGCATCTCATTCATTCCCATATGTTCTCCGACCCCTTCTTCGTAGCCAACGAAGAGTTGACATGGTAATAGTACCAGCTGCAATATGATTACAAGTCCGTCTCTGCTTCCCCTTCAATGTTGAATATCTCCCAGAACCTCAACTCACGCCTCCCACCGCCCACCCCCCCCCCCCCCCCCCCCCCCTTTACCAACTGTAATAATCTTTCAGTGTTATTATTCTTTCAGTGAATGGAACCCCTTGCATGTCAAAATTGGACGCTAGGCAGGGGCACTGTTTGGAGCCGAGTCAAATTTTTTGCTTCTGCCGGACGGCGGCTGTTGCAGATTTTCTTCATTTGTAGACTTGTTATAGTTTTGTCGCCCAGCTTCTGGGTTAAATGAACGGCGTGACACTGTGAGCTGCAGATTTCATTTGGAATGTTTTTCGACTGTGACCAACGTGGTGGTGTGAATTGTAGATTCAGAAAATGGCGCGCTGCCTGTCTCGCAATGTTGGTGGTGCCCGTATGTGATTAAAATTGATCGCGTGTGCAACTGCTGATATGTTGGTGACTTCTGCTACCATCAATGATAAACTGCATTTCGAATGTCGGACTGTTTGTGTTAGCACTTCGGATGGTTACCGTATGCTTTAATGCGTGTGTATGCTAGATATGCTGGGACAGCAGTCTGTCAATCACTCCACAAGGGACTGTGATAAACATTCTATGTGTTTTTCGTTGGCACAGGAGCGGAGCAACGATGGGGTGACCCGTTTGCTATGAAGCTGAAACTAAGACTACCAGACCAGACTACCAGAATAACTTGCATCCTGAAGTCCACCCAATTCCAGAAAATGTTTAGAGGACTGTGCACCCCCTTCCCCCTTTTAATGTTTTCTTTGTGTCAGCACCATTGTACATTGATGGTTCTGTTTTAGTCATACTTTTTTATTGTTATTAATTTTTCTTTTTACAGGGTCACGAGCAGCCAGTTTTACTTAGACAACAACACGTTGTTTCACGTTACCAGAGACGTGCTCATGGTTTTGTTCTCATTCTGCCCCTTGTTGGTTTCCCTGCTTTCCAACGTGTTCCTTGTATACAGCTTGAGAATCCATTTTCAAAAGGCGCAGGTAAGTTCAATTGTTTCGCTTAGCCTTTCTTAAGGCCATTGTCAACTTAAATTATTGACCAAAAACATCTTCTTCTTCTCTTCCACTTTGTACTTTAGCGAAGTGTCTTATGTGGGTGGGGGCGGTGAGGGCAGGGGTGATGTAACGTTCGTTGATGAGCTATGTCAAGAGCACTATTAAGATTTGTTTATTTCTGTAAGGTTGTTCTTTAATGCCATCCCTCCATCTTTTATTATGTAATCCCCTCGCTCTATACCCGTTGTAACGTTTCAGTGTGGCTCGCTGTGGTAGATAGTACAAGGGCATTCTTGTTAGATGTCCTGACCACTTCATTTGTTGTTCTTTGATGATCTGTAAAACTGGCTATTCCTAGCATTAGTCTGATTTCGTTATTTCGTATTTTGTCTTTTCTTGAAACTCCTGCATCTCTTCAAAGACATTTCATCTTTGTTGTCACAGTTTTACGTTCATTAGATGTTACAAGTGTTTATGTTTGGCACTGATAGCATAGTGTTGGCCAAAAATAGTTGTGATAAGATTCACTTTAGTACTCCTGAGTATCTGCTTGTGTGCCAACAGGGGACATAGTTGCCCCAGTACTATATTAGCTTTGGCACATCTCAAACTAATTTCTCTGTCCAGTTTTCCATTGGATGTGAAAATTGCTCCCAAATACTTGAATTCCTCTCTTTGTCTTAAGGCATTGTTTTTTAATTTCGACCAACAATATAATGTTTTTATCTATCTCCTCGTTTTTTCTTTCATTGTCCTTTAATCTGGTCTTCAAAGCAATAATAAGAGAGGTTGGTTGCTTTGCAAAATACACAACGACTTGGCGTGAGTGGTTGAGGGACTTTGCTGCATTGCGGGATAAAGTGCGAAAGAAGAAAAGAACGAAGAGGAGGACATGTGAGCGCTGCTGTCCAAATGTGTAGAGATGGTAGAATACGTTTGTGTTGTGGTCATTTGCTTCTTGACATCGACTGGACTGCTGTTATATTACGTTGTGCTAGGAAGGTTTCTTTTATGAGAAATCGAGGATATGTAGCGTCCTTTTAAATATTTTCTCCATGGATGCCTGAATGTTGAGAAACGAACAGGTAGATAGACTGGTTGGTTCTGGACCACTTGGTGGTGAATTGATCCTTGTCATGCTGGATGTTGTGGGGGTTCTTTGTTAGAAAGTAAACAGCTAAAAGCACAAAATAGATAATCGCGATCTGAGGAGAATGATGCTGCTAGGAGAGACCTCAGGACCTGGCCGACACTCAAATGAAAGGATTATACAAACTTCTATTGGTGCCATCGGAGTTGGAACTCTGCGCTTGCTGCTGACGATAGCAACGGAGCACTTATGGGAATGTCCCGAGTGCTGTGATGTCTATTCCTAATTCAACATTTGACATTCATCATTCCTTTAAAAACATTTTAAATTTCTTATAGTGCTATAATACTTTGCAGGAAATTCGAGCAATCCAGAGCAGAACAAAAAGTCAGGAAGGTCAAATCACTTACATGATCATTTCTTCGACGCTGGTGTTCACCCTGTTGTCTCTGCCCTCAAACACGAACCACTTGTTGGAAACATTCCTGCCAAACTACGGCGGTCACAAAAATGGCCGGTATTTTTTTAATATCATCAGGGAAGTCTTCTATACACTTTTGGTGCTTGGGTAAGCTGCTGCTTCTTCTTCTTCTGGTTCTTCTTGTTCTTGTTCTTCTTGTTTTTCTTGTTGTTGTTTTTCTTCTTCTTGTTATTCTTTTTTCTTGTTCTTCTTTTTGTTCTTCTTGTTCTTCTTCTTGTCTTTCTTCTTATTCTTCTTCTTGTTCTTGTTCTTCTTCTTCTTGAAGATAATGACATTTGATGATTATGCTGCTGATAATGAGAGCGATGTTGATTACCACAGTGAAATGAAGATTATTATGATGACGACAATAGCAGGAAAAGAAATAGAAGAGAGAAAATCACACACATAACAATAAGGAGGATATTAGAGCGACTGATACTGCTGTCCGGGCATGTTCTATTAGAGTGCTCACATCGGGGGGGGGGGGGCGGGGGGGGGGGGGGGGGGGGGGGGGGGGGGCACTACTCAGTGTGCCCGACCAGGTAGTGAACAGTATGTCATTTTGAAACTTTCTACTCCACTAATAAACATTTGCTGGACTAACAGGTATGCACCACTATTCTGGACCTTCATTCGCCGATAAATGTATATCCCTCACCCCTTCACTGATTAAAAAAAATATATATGGAAACAGAAAGCTGCTGCTCCTTGCTGAATGTTAAGCGTGGGGAGGCCATCTTCAAACTGTCCTTATGACGTCACCATGTTCGTCTGCACCGTGTTGTCAGATGCTCAATACTCTTGATATCCTTAACAGCATTACTGACAGGTTACAAGACAATGACACGGTTACTACTGTTGATATCACAAGTTTAGGATTTTCCTTTGAAGCCCCCTCTTATGTAATTTAACCATACCCCTGGCCAAAAATGGATTTACCATGCAATGTTGAGACTGTGAACCAAACACTTTCTTTGTTTATTTTGACAGTGACATTACAAACTTCATGTTCTACGCATGCATAAGTTCTGCGTTCAGAGGCTACCTGGTCAGCATGATGTCTCCATTGATGAACTGCCTGTGCCGCTTGTCAAAAGAGTAACCTAGCGC
Source organism: Candidula unifasciata (assembly GCA_905116865.2). Lineage (NCBI taxonomy): Eukaryota > Metazoa > Mollusca > Gastropoda > Stylommatophora > Geomitridae > Candidula > Candidula unifasciata. The sequence continues at coordinate 2,266 of CAJHNH020001586.1, read as the reverse complement.
AGACTATAATGGAACAGACTCTTGTCATTTTATCAACAGTTGATCAGCCGGGAACTGCAGTCACTTCCGCTTTCTAACACTGACACCAAAATGGTGTACATGCAGACAAACATTAAATGAGTATATTTGATAAACTCTTTCCGTTCAAGGATAATTCGAAACAGATAGAAAAAAAGAACTACAGCCAAACAAAAATTAGTAAATTATTAGTATGGGCTACATAACTTAGAAGTTCAGGCACATTGAGCTCTTCTCCAATAATGTGTACGGGGCTCAGCCTCACACTCCCCCAAAACATGTATATACGTTCTCTTTTTAAGTACGTTTTGTTTAAATACATTTAATATTTCAAATACAGTGATACTTCGGTATACGTCAGTTTTGGTATACATCAACTTCGTATATGTTCTGTTTAGACGAGAAAAATGTTGCTTGGTATACGACCTTTGTTTGGAGTACGACTCGTATAACAGAATTTGCATGAGTAAAAATGAGTCAGAATCATGTGCGCTACCATTGTTTACCTCTCTCATCAATCAAGGAAATATTTGCTAAATAGATGGATGTCAACAACTACACAGAGAAGTACCGCTCCAGACAAGCCGTAATAGCCTTGGCGGGAATGGCCAGGTAATGTCATTTTCCCGAAACATTCTGAGGCGAAGGCAAAATCAAAGAGCTCTTTGGACATGTGGGGGGGAGGGGGGGGGGGAAATAAAAGTCATACATTGTGAGTTTCAAACAGGTCCATCAGTCAATCAATTAGGTGCCGTCTCCACAGTGAAGGCTGGCTGAAATGGATCTCCAACGACCTGACTGACTGACTTTCTACCCCAACCCATGACATCACACAAGTGCTAAACACCCTATAACACAATGTGCCACCATGTAGGTGAGGATCACCGTAGAGAGGTCCCAGAAACCGCGTTCAGCCTTTAGGCCATAGTTTATTGACCAGGCTATATTGCGGCCCCTGGCAAGAGCCAGAGTAGGGCTTCAAATAACGAAAAATTTCATCCTAAAAAATGACGGGAAGTATATAGGTCTTTTCGCCCTGGTTATACACCCTCCCCGACTGCACTGTTTGTCCATCTCTTCATGTTATCTCCCATTTGTATCGCGGTCCACCTCTCACTGTATTACTCTTGACTCCTCCCCATCCTTCACCCAGATATAGTCCATTCCGCAGATTCTCCAAAAAACCTATGTTTTTCTATGTAATACTACATATTATTCTGCATATGCACATGTCCAGAAAGACTCCATTTATATTTTTTCAACTGCTTGTTCATTACTCGAGGGGGGGGGGTGGATCAGGCTGTGTGAGGTGTTGTATACTTTGCAATATGGTTTTGGAAACATCATCATCAGTTCTCTGTTGTGCTAGTGGCACATGAGGCTTCAGAGAAGTCTTTCCATGCTTTCCTGTCCCTGTGCATCTTCAGCTGCAGTTTTCCATGTCAAAGATGCCGCACTCAGGTCACTTTCCATCGTTTCTTCTCCATGTTGTTTTTTTTGGGCGCCCCTGTGTTTCATCTTTCCCTCTGGTGTCCATGTGAGAGCTGTTTTCGGCAGGCATATTAGGATTCATTCTCATAGCGTGGCCAAGCCATTTCCATCTTCTCTTGGTTATCATATTGTCTAAAATTTCTTGGTTTGTGACTTGAAGTAGTTTAGTGTTTGAGATTGTATCTGGCCAGAAAGACATGTGTGGTGGAAGGTAGACAGCTTGTGTGCATCCTTTTTTGGTCATTCTTTAGCATTCCGCTCCATAAAGAAGAACTGGCAAAAGGATGCTCTTGTAGAGTCGGAGTTTCGTTCCTCTGCAATCATTGTTGGATTTCCCCAGATTTGCCTCATCCTTCCAAAAGCAGCTCTAGCTTTGTTCGGACTGACTGTAGGTTCTCTTCGTCCCTCCCGGCAGGGACACCACACTGCCAAGATATGTGGAAATGTTCTACATTTTCAAGAGTTTGGTTACTTATGGTTAATGGTTTGTCGTTTTGGACTGCTTGTCATGATCTTAGTTTTCTTTTGTATTTATTCTCAGTCCCACCATTTCTGATGTGCTGTGTATGTGTTACTTTTTTCTTGTATATGTTCATGTTTATGTGGATAGGTAGTGCTATATCATCTGCAAAATCAAGGCCCTCAAGCCACGGTGAATGGAGTCCATCGTGTGCCTCTCAATGTTCTGTCTACTGTGTTCCTTTAGTATCCAATCAATCACAAGGTTGAAAAGAGAGATGGACATAACACATCCCTG
>CAJHNH020001585.1:166486-251085 GCA_905116865.2 Candidula unifasciata | reverse complement strand
GGGAACATTTTTTCGAAAAATTTGTTTTTCATTTTATCTTATCTCTCGTCAAGTTGTGAAATTATAGACTGAGACTAAATTGGCAACCTTTTTGGAAAGAATGATTTTGGCCAAACGCGTAAGAGTAAAAATTCTGCAACGATGTCACTTGGGTCATTTTATGTTTATCTCATTGTTGCCCCAGATTGTACAAAAATGCCAATCAGACATCCAGTTTACTACTCTGCATCTACGTGTGTCTATTCATGTGTAAAATAATTGCCTGGGACTCACTGTTTTAGTGTAGGGACACAAACAAGTGTTAGGCAATTCTTCGTAAAATTTTTTTTTCACTTTATCTTATCTATTTTTCCCTGTCACACCTATGAGCTCCAAAGTGTCCATTTCTCATCTAGATATATCTCGTCAAGTGTGAAATTATAGACTGAGACTAATTGGCACTTTTTTGCAAATATTAATTTCGGCCAAACGCGAAAGGCATAAATTCGGAAAAATTGTCACTTGTGGTCCATTTTTATGTTATCTCAATTGTTGCCCCAGATTGTACCAAAATGCCAAATCAGACATCCAGTTTAACTACTCTGCATCTAGCGTGTCTATTCATGTGTAAAATAATTGTCTGGGACTCAATGTTTAGTGGTAGGACACAAACAAGTTTGTTAGGAACATTTCTTCGTAAATTTGTTTTTCCACTTTTATCTTATCTATTTTTCTGTCACCTATGAGCTCCAAAGTGTCCAATTTCTCATCTAGAGTATCTCGTCAAGTGTGAAATGATAGACTGAGACTAAATTGGCAACTGTTTTGCAAATATGATTTTGGCCAAACGCGAAAGGCATAAATTCTGCAAAATTGTCACTTGTGGTCATTTTTATTTTATCTCAATTGTTGCCCCCAGATTGTACCAAAATGCCAAATCAGACATTCAGTTTACCTACTCTGCATCTAGCGTGTCTATTCATGTGTAAAATAATTGTCTGGGACTCAATGTTTAGTGGTAGGACACAAACAAGTTGTTTAGGAACAATTCTTCGAAAATTTTGTTTTTCACCTTTTATCTTATCTATTTTTTTCTGTCAACAACGAGCTCCAAAGTGTCCAATTTAATCATCTAGAGTATCTCGTCAAGTGTGAAATGGATAGAACTGAGACTAAATTGGCAACTTTTTGCAAATATTATTTTGGCCGAAACGCGAAAGGCATAATAAAGCTAAAATTCTGGAAACAATGTCACTTGTGGTCATTTTTATGTTATTCTCAATTGTTGCCCCCAGATTGGTACAAAAACTGCAAATCAGACATCCAGTTTAACTACTCTGCATCTAGCGTGTCTATTCAGTGTGTAAAATAATTGTCTGGGACTCACTGTTTAGTGTAGGACACAACAAGTTGTTAGGAACATTTCTTGCGTAAAATTTTGTTTTTCACTTTTATATCTTATCTATTTTCTGTCACCTATGAGCTCCAAAGTGTCCAATTTCTCATCTAGAGTATCGCGTCAAGTGTGAAATGATAGACTGAGACTAAATTGGCAACTTTTTGGAAAATCTGATTTTGGCCAAACGCGAAAGGCCATAAATTCTGGAAAATGTCGTCACTTGTGGTCATTTTTATGTTATCTCAATTGTTGCCCCCAGATTGTACAAAACTGCCAATCAGACATCCATACTACTCTGCCTCTAACGTGTCTATTCTGTGTAAATAATTGTCTGGGACTCAATTTTTAGTGGTAGGACACAAACAGTTTTAGGACACAAAAACAAGTTGTTAGGAACATTTCTTCGTAAAATTTGTTTTTCACTTTTATCTTATCTATTTTTCTGTCACCTATGAGCTCCAAAGTGTCCAATTTTCTCATCTAGAGTATCTCGTCAAGTGTGAAATGATAGACTGAGACTAAATTGGCAACTTTTTGGAAAATATATTTTGGCCAAACGCGAAAGGCATAAATTCTGCAAAATTGTCACTTGTGGTCATTTTTATGTTATCTCAATTGTGTGCCCCCAGATTGTACCAAAATGCCAAATCAGACATCCAGTTTAACTACTCTGCATCTAGCGTGTCTATTCATGTGTAAAAATAATTGTCTGGGACTCACTGTTTAGTGGTAGGACACAAACAAGTTGTTAGGAACATTTCTTCGTAAAATTTGTTTTTTCACTTTTATCTTATCTATTTTTCTGTCACCTATGAGCTCCAAAGTGTCCAATTTCTCATCTAGAGTATCTCGTCAAGTGTGAAATGATAGACTGAGACTAAATTGGCACTTTTTTGCAAATATGATTTTGGCCAAACGCGTAAGGCATAAATTCTGCAAAATGTCACTTGTGGTCATTTTTATGTTATCTCAATTGTTGCCCCCCAGATTGTACCAAAATGCCAAATCAGACATTCAGTTTACCTACTCTGCATCTAGCGTGTCTATTCATGTGTAAAATAATTGTCTGGGACTCACTGTTTAGTGGTAGGACACAAACAAGTGTTAGGAACAATTCTTCGTAAAAATTTTGTGTTTTCACTTTTATCTTATCTATTTTTCTGTCACCTATGAGCTCCAAAGTGTCCAATTTCTCATCTAGAGTATCTCGTCAAGTGTGAAATGATAGACTGAGACTAAATTGGCAACTTTTTTGCAAATATGATTTTGGCCAAACGCGTAAGGCATAAATTCTGCAAAATTGTCACTTGTGGTCATTTTTATGTTATCTCAATTGTTGCCCCCAGATTGTACCAAAATGCCAAATCAGACATTCAGTTTAACTACTCTGCATCTAGCGTGTCTATTCATGTGTAAAATAATTGTCTGGGACTCACTGTTTAGTGGTAGGACACAACAAGTTTGTTAGGAACATTTCTTCGTAAAATTTGTTTTTTCACTTTTATCTTATCTATTTTTCTGTCACCTATGAGCTCCAAAGTGTCCAATTTCTCATCTAGAGTATCTCGTCAAGTGTGAAATGATAGACTGAGACTAAATTGGCAACTTTTTGGAAAATATGATTTTGGCCAAACGCGTAAGGCATAAATTCTGCAAAATTGTCACTTGTGGTCATTTTTATGTTATCTCAATTGTTGCCCCCAGATTGTACCAAAAATGCCAAATCAGACATCCAGTTTAACTACTCTGCATCTAGCGTGTCTATTCATGTGTAAAATAATTGTCTGGGACTCAATGTTTAGTGGTAGGACACAAACAAGTTGTTAGGAACATTTCTTCGTAAAATTTGTTTTTCACTTTTATCTTATCTATTTTTCTGTCACCTAACGAGCTCCAAAGTGTCCAATTTCTCATCTAGAGTATCTCGTCAAGTGTGAAATGATAGACTGAGACTAAATTTTTTGGCAACTTTTTTGCAAATATGATTTTGGCCAAACGCGAAAGGCATAAATTCTGCAAAATTGTCACTTGTGGTCATTTTTATGTTATATCTCAATTGTTGCCCCCAGATTGTACCAAAATGCCAAATCAGACATTCAGTTTAACTACTCTGCATCTAGCGTGTCTATTCATGTGTGTAAAATAATTGTCTGGGACTCACTGTTTAGTGGTAGGACACAAACAAGTTGTTAGGAACATTTCTTCGTAAAATTTGTTTTTCACTTTTATCTTATCTATTTTTCTGTCACCTATGAGCTCCCAAGTGTCCAATTTCTCATCTAGAGTATCTCGTCAAGTGTGAAATGATAGACTGAGACTAAATTGGCAACTTTTTGCAAATATTATTTTGGCCAAACGCGTAAGCATAAATTCTGCAAAATGTCACTTGTGGTCATTTTTATGTTATCTCAATTGTTGCCCCCAGATTGTACCAAAATGCCAAATCAGACATCCAGTTTAACTACTCTGCATCTAGCGTGTCTATTCATGTGTAAAATATTGTCTGGGACACTCACTGTTTAGTGGTAGGACACAAACAAGTTGTTAGGAACATTTCTTCGTAAAATTTGTTTTTTCACTTTTATCTTATCTATTTTTCTGTCACCTATGAGTTCCAAAGTGTCCAATTTCTCATCTAGAGTATCTCGTCAAGTGTGAAATGATAGACTGAGACTAAATTGGCAACTTTTTGGAAAATATGATTTTGGCCAACGCGAAAGGCATAAATTCTGCAAAAATGTCACTTGTGGTCATTTTTATGTTATCTCAATTGTTGCCCCCAGATTGTACCAAAAATGCAAATCAGACATCCAGTTTACCTACTCTGCATCTAGCGTGTCTATTCATGTGTAAAATAATTGTCTGGGACTCACTGTTTAGTGGTAGGACACAAACAAGTTGTTAGGAACATTTCTTCGTAAAATTTGTTTTTCACTTTTATCTTATCTATTTTTCTGTCACCTATGAGCTCCAAAGTGTCCAATTTCTCATCTAGAGTATCTCGTCAAGTGTGAAATGATAGACTGAGACTAAATTGGCAACTTTTTTGCAAAATATGATTTTGGCCAAACGCGAAAGGCATAAATTCTGGAAAAATGTCACTTGTGGTCATTTTTATGTTATCTCAATGGTTGCCCCAAGATTGTACCAAAATGCCAAATCAGACATCCAGTTTAACTACTCTGCATGTAGCGTGTCTATTCATGTGTAAAATAATTGTCTGGGACTCACTGTTTAGTGGTAGGACATAAACGAGTTGTTAGGAACATTTCTTCGTAAAATTTGTTTTTCACTTTTATCTTATCTATTTTTCTGTCACCTATGAGGTCAAAAGTGTCCAATTTCTCATCTAGAGTATCTCGTCAAGTGTGAAATGATAGACTGAGACTAAATTGGCATTTTTTTGGAAAATATGATTTTGGCCAAACGCGTAAGGCATAAATTCTGGAAAAATGTCACTTGTGGTCATTTTTATGTTATCTCAATTGTTGCCCCCAGATTGTACAAAAATGCCAAATCAGACATCCAGTTTAACTACTCTGCATCTAGCGTGTCTATTCATGTGTAAAATAATTGTCTGGGACTCACTGTTTAGTGGTAGGACACAAACAAGTTGTTAGGAACATTTCTTCGTAAAATTTGTTTTTCACTTTTATCTTATCTATTTTTCTGTCACCTATGAGCTCCAAAGTGTCCAATTTCTCATCTAGAGTATCTCGTCAAGTGTGAAATGATAGACTGAGACTAAATTGGCATTTTTTTGGAAAATATGATTTTGGCTAAACGAGTAAGGCATAAATTCTGCAAAATTGTCACTTGTGGTCATTTTTATGTTATCTCAATTGTTGCCCCCAGATTGTACCAAAATGCCAAATCAGACATCCAGTTTACCTATTCTGCATCTAGCGTGTCTATTCATGTGTAAAATAATTGTCTGGGACTCACTGTTTAGTGGTAGGACACAAACAAGTTGTTAGGAACATTTCTTCGTAAAATTTGTTTTTCACTTTTATCTTATCTATTTTTTCTGTCACTTATGAGCTCCAAAGTGTCCAATTTCTCATCTAGAGTATCTCGTCAAGTGTGAAATGATAGACTGAGACTAAATTGGCAACTTTTTGGAAAATATGATTTTGGCCAAACGCGAAAGGCATAAATTCTGGAAAATTGTCACTTGTGGTCATTTTTATGTTATCTCAATTGTTGCCCCCAGATTGTACAAAAATGCCAAATCAGACATCCAGTTTAACTACTCTGCATCTAGCGTGTCTATTCATGTGTAAAATAATTGTCTGGGACTCACTGTTTAGTGGTAGGACACAAACAAGTTGTTAGGAACATTTCTTCGTAAAATTTGTTTTTCACTTTTATCTTATCTATTTTTCTGTCACCTATGAGCTCCAAAGTGTCCAATTTTCTCATCTAGAGTATCTCGTCAAGTGTGAAATGATAGACTGAGACTAAATTGGCAACTTTTTTTGCAAATATGATTTTGGCCAAACGCGAAAGGCATAAATTCTGGAAAAAATGTCACTTGTGGTCATTTTTATGTTATCTCAATTGTTGCCCCCAGATTGTACCAAAATGCCAAATCAGACATCCAGTTTACCTACTCTGCATCTAGCGTGTCTATTCATGTGTAAAATAATTGTCTGGGACTCACTGTTTAGTGGTAGGACACAAACAAGTTGTTAGGAACATTTCTTCGTAAAATTTGTTTTTCACTTTTATCTTATCTATTTTTCTGTCACCTATGAGCTCCAAAGTGTCCAATTTCTCATCTAGAGTATCTCGTCAAGTGTGAAATGATAGACTGAGACTAAATTGGCAACTTTTTGAAAAATATGATTTTGGCCAAACGCGAAAGGCATAAATTCTGGAAAAATGTCACTTGTGGTCATTTTTATGTTATCTCAATTGTTGCCCCCCAGATTGTACCAAAATGCCAAATCAGACATTCAGTTTACCTACTCTGCATCTAGCGTGTCTATTCATGTGTAAAAATAATTGTCTGGGACTCACTGTTTAGTGGTAGGACACAAACAAGTTGTTAGGAACATTTCTTCGTAAAATTTGTTTTTCACTTTTATCTTATCTATTTTTCTGTCACCAACGAGCTCCAAAGTGTCCAATTTCTCATCTAGAGTATCTCGTCAAGTGTGAAATGATAGACTGAGACTAAATTGGCAACTTTTTTGGAAAATATGATTTTGGCCAAACGCGAAAGGCATAAATTCTGGAAAAATTGTCACTTGTGGTCATTTTTATGTTATCTCAATTGTTGCCCCCAGATTGTACCAAAATGCCAAATCAGACATCCAGTTTACCTACTCTGCATCTAGCGTGTCTATTCATGTGTAAAATAATTGTCTGGGACTCACTGTTTAGTGGTAGGACACAAACAAGTTGTTAGGAACATTTCTTCTTCAAATTTGTTTTTCACTTTTATCTTATCTATTTTTCTGTCACCAACGAGCTCCAAAGTGTCCAATTTCTCATCTAGAGTATCTCGTCAAGTGTGAAATGATAGACTGAGACTAAATTGGCAACTTTTTTGAAAATATGATTTTGGCCAAACGCGAAAGGCATAAATTCTGCAAAATTGTCACTTGTGGTCATTTTTATGTTATCTCAATTGTTGCCCCCAGATTGTACCAAAATGCCAAATCAGACATCCAGTTTACCTACTCTGCATCTAGCGTGTCTATTCATGTGTAAAATAATTGTCTGGGACTCACTGTTTAGTGGTAGGACACAAACAAGTTGTTAGGAACATTTCTTCATAAAATTTGTTTTTCACTTTTATCTTATCTATTTTTCTGTCACCTATGAGCTCCAAAGTGTCCAATTTCTCATCTAGAGTATCTCGTCAAGTGTGAAATGATAGACTGAGACTAAATTGGCAACTTTTTTGAAAATATGATTTTGGCCAAACGCGAAAGGCATAAATTCTGGAAAAATTGTCACTTGTGGTCATTTTTATGTTATCTCAATTGTTGCCCCCAGATTGTACAAAAATGCCAAATCAGACATCCAGTTTACCTACTCTGCATCTAGCGTGTCTATTCATGTGTAAAATAATTGTCTGGGACTCACTGTTTAGTGGTAGGACACAAACAAGTTGTTAGGAACATTTCTTCGTAAAATTTGTTTTTCACTTTTATCTTATCTATTTTTCTGTCACCTAACGAGCTCCAAAGTGTCCAATTTTCTCATCTAGAGTATCTCGTCAAGTGTGAAATGATAGACTGAGACTAAATTGGCAACTTTTTGAAAATATGATTTTGGCCAAACGCGTAAGGCATAAATTCTGCAAAAATGTCACTTGTGGTCATTTTTATGTTATCTCAATTGTTGCCCCCAGATTGTACAAAAAATGCCAAATCAGACATCCAGTTTACCTACTCTGCATCTAGCGTGTCTATTCATGTGTAAAATAATTGTCTGGGACTCAATGTTTAGTGGTAGGACACAAACAAGTTGTTAGGAACATTTCTTCATAAAATTTGTTTTTCACTTTTATCTTATCTATTTTTCTGTCACCTATGAGCTCCAAAGTGTCCAATTTCTCATCTAGAGTATCTCGTCAAGTGTGAAATGATAGACTGAGACTAAATTGGCAAACTTTTTTGCAAAATATGATTTTGGCCAAACGCGAAAGGCATAAATTCTGCAAAATTGTCACTTGTGGTCATTTTTATGTTATCTCAATTGTTGCTCCCAGATTGTACCAAAATGCCAAAATTAGACATTAAGTTTAACTACTCTGCATCTAGCGTGTCTATTCATGTGTAAAATAATTGTCTGGGACTCACTGTTTAATGGTAGGACACAAACAAGTTGTTAGGAACATTTCTTGGTAAAAATTTGTTTTTCAATTTTATCTTATCTTTTTTTCTGTCACCTATGATTTCCAAAGTGTCCAATTTCTCATCTAGAGTATCTCGTCAAGTGTGAAATGATAGACTGAGACTAAATTGGCAACTTTTTTGGAAAATATGATTTTGGCCAAACGCGAAATGCCAAAATTCTGGAAAAATGTCACTTGTGGTCATTTTTATGTTATCTCAATTGTTGCCCCCAGATTGTACCAAAATGCCAAATCAGACATCCAGTTTACCTACTCTGCATCTAGCGTGTCTATTCATGTGTAAAATAATTGTCTGGGACTCACTGTTTAATGGTAGGACACAAACAAGTTGTTTGGAACATTTCTTCGTAAAATTTGTTTTTCACTTTTATCTTATCTATTTTTCTATCACCTATGAGCTCCAAAGTGTCCAATTTCTCATCTAGAGTATCTCGTCAAGTGTGAAATGATAGACTGAGACTAAATTGGCAACTTTTTTGGAAAATATGATTTTGGCCAAACGCGAAAAGGCATAAATTCTGGAAAAATGTCACTTGTGGTCATTTTTATGTTATCTCTCATTTGTTGCCCCCAGATTGTACCAAAATGCCAAATCAGACATCCAGTTTACCTACTCTGCATCTAGCGTGTCTATCCATGTGTAAAATAATTGTCTGGGACTCAATGTTTAGTGGTAGGACACAAACAAGTTGTTAGGAACATTTCTTCGTAAAATTTGTTTTTCACTTTTATCTTATCTATTTTTCTGTCACCTATGAGCTCCAAAGTGTCCAATTTCTCATCTAGAGTATCTCGTCAAGTGTGAAATGATAAACTGAGACTAAATTGGCAACGTTTTGGAAAAAATGATTTTGGCCAAACGCGAAAGGCATAAATTCTGAAAAAATGTCACTTGTGGTCATTTTTATGTTATCTCAATTGTTGCCACCAGATTGTACAAAAATGCCAAATCAGACATCCAGATTACCTACTCTGCATCTAGCGTGTCTATTCATGTGTAAAATAATTGTCTGAGACTCACTGTTTAGTGGTAGGACGCAAACAAGTTGTTAGGAACATTTCTTCATAAAATTTGTTTTTTTACTTTTATCTTATCTTTTTTTCTGTCACCAACGAGCTCCAAAGTGTCCAATTTCTCATCTAGAGTATCTCGTCAAGTGTGAAATGATAGACTGATACTAAATTGGCAAATTGTTTGCAAATATTATTTTGGCCAAACGTGAAAGGCATAATTTCTGGAAAAATGTCACTTGTGGTCATTTTTATGTTATCTCAATTGTTGCCCCCAGATTGTACAAAAATGCCAGATCAGACATCCAGTTTAACTACTCTGCATCTAGCGTGTCTATTCATGTGTAAAATAATTGTCTGGGACTCAATGTTTAGTGGTAGGACACAAACAAGTTGTTAGGAACATTTCTTCATAAAATTTGTTTTTCACTTTTATCTTATCTATTTTTCTGTCACCAACGAGCTCCAAAGTGTCCAATTTATCATCTAGAGTATCTCGTCAAGTGTGAAATGATAGACTGAGACTAAATTGGCAACTTTTTGGAAAAATATGATTTTGGCCAAACGCGAAAGGCATAAATTCTGCAAAATTGTCACTTGTGGTCATTTTTTATGTTATCTCAATTGTTGCCCCCAGATTGTACCAAAATGCCAAATCAGACATTCAGTTTACCTACTCTGCATCTAGCGTGTCTATTCATGTGTAAAATAATTGTCTGGGACTCACTGTTTAGTGGTAGGACACAAACAAGTTGTTAGGAACATTTCTTCGTAAAATTTGTTTTTCACTTTTATCTTATCTATTTTTCTGTCACCTATGAGCTCCAAAGTGTCCAATTTCTCATCTAGAGTATCTCGTCAAGTGTGAAATGATAGACTGAGACTAAATTGGCAACTTTTTGCAATATGATTTTGGCCAAACGCGTAAACATAATTCTGCGAAACTTTTCCCGTTGTGGTCATTTTTATGTTCTCTCAATTTTGCCCTCGATTGTAACAAAATGCAATCAGACATCCAATTACCTAACTCTGCATCTGACGTGTCTATTCATTTGTCAAATATTGTCCTGGGACTCATGTTTGGTGTAGGCCACAAAAAAGTTGTTAGGAACATTTCTGGTCGGTAAAATTTTTTTTTCACTTTATCTTTCTGGTTTTCTGTCACCTTAGAGCTCTAAAATGTCCAATTTCTCATCTAGAGTATCTCGTCAAGTTGTGAACAATGACAGACTGAGACTAAATTGGCTACTTTTTTGGATATATATGATTTTCCCCAACACGAAAGCCATAATTTATTGAAAAATTGTTACTTGTGGTCCATTTTTTTTTTTATGTTTATCGTCTAATTTTGTGCGTCCCCAGATTGTTACACAAAATGCCCAAATCAGACGTTCATTTTCCCTACTCTGCATCTAGTCGTGTCTACTCGTGTGTAAAATTACTTGTTCTGGGTCTCAATGTTTAGTGGTCGGACACTAACAAGTTGTTGATGGACCAATTCTTCGTAAAATTTGTTTTCACTTTCATGCTATCTATTGTTTCTGTCCACCAAGCTAGTTCAAAGTGGTCCAATTTAATCATCTCGAGTATCTTGTCAGATTATGAAATGTTAGACTGAGACTAAATTGGCAACTTTTTGCAATATGATTTTGGGCCAAAGCGTGTAACGGCATACATTCCCTGCAAAATGTTCACTTGTGGTTACCTTTTTATGTTATATCTATTATTGCCTTCAGATTGAACCAAAAGGCCAATTCAAACATTCAGGTTAACTCCTACTCTGCATCGGAGCGTGTCTATTCATGTGTAAAATAATTGTTTGGGACTCACACTGTTAAGTGGTAGGATCACAAACAAGTTGTTTAGGAACAGTTTCTTCGTAAAATCTTGTTTTTCACATTTATACTCATCTGTTTTTACATGTCACCTATGAGCCTCAAATGGTCCAATTTCTCATCTAGAGTTATCTCGTCCACAGTGTGAAATTATAGACTGAGACTAAATTGGCGAGCTTTTGCAAATTTAATTTTGGCCAATACGCGTACGGCATAAATTCTTAAAAAAACTGTCACTTGTGGTCATTTGTATTTTATCTCATTGTGCCTGCCTCTCCCCAGATTGTTCAAAAAATCCAAATCAGACATTCAGTTTAGCCTACTCTGCATCTAGCAGTTTCTATTCATGGGTAAAATAAATTGTCTGGGAACTCAACTTATTAGTGGTAGTACACAAACAAGTGTTCGGAACAATTCTTTGGTAAAAAAAAAAAATTTGTTTTTTTCACTTTATCTTATTTTAAAAAGTTTTTCTGTCACCAGGTAGCGTCCATAAAAGGTGTCTATTTCTCATTTAGAGTATCTCGTCAAGTGTGGAAATGTTAGACTGAGAACTAAATTGGCAACTTTTTTTGCAATATTATTTTAGCCAAACGTGTATGGCATAAATTCCTGCAAAATTGTCACTTGTGGGGGTCATTTTATATGTTATCTCAATTATTGCTCTCAGATTGTACACAAATGCGAATCACATACATCCAGTTTAACTACTCTGGCAGCTAGCGTGTCTATTCATGTGTAAAATAATTGTTTGGGACTCAATGTTTAGTGGTAGGACACAAACAGTTGTTCGGAATCATTTTCTTGTAAAATTTGGTTTTCACTTTTTTCTTATATTATTTTTCTCTGTCACCTATGAGCTCCAAACTGTACATTTTTCATCTAGAGTATCTCGGCAAGTGTTAAAATGATAGACTGAAGACTAAACTTGGCAACTTTCTTGGATAAATATGATTTTGGCTAAACTTGAAAGGCATAAATTCTGGAAAATAGTCACTTGTGGTCATGCTTTATGTTATCTTCACTTGTTGCCACCAGAATTGTTCCACAATGTTCCTAATCGAACATTCAGTTTACTCTACTTCTGCATCTAGCGTGTCTATTCATGTACTCAAATAATTGTCTGGGACTCACTGTTTAGTGGTAGGAAGCACAACCAAGTTGTTAGGAACAATTCTTCCGTAAAATTTGTTTTTCACTTTTATCTTATCTATTTTGCTGTCACCAACCGAGCTCCAAAGTGTCGCAATTTATATCTGGTTAGGTATCTCGTACAGTGTCAAATGATGGACTGAGATTAACTTGGCACTTTTTTTGGCAATATGATTTTTGGCCTAAACAGCGCAAGAGCATAAAATCTGTCAAAATTGTCACATTGTGTTCATTTTTATGTTATCGTTCAACTTATGTTCCCAGCGCAGAGTGTACCAAATGTGGAAAATTAGACATCCAGTTTTAACTACTCTGCAGTCTAGTGGGGCCGTGTCATATTACGATGTGTCAAGTAATTGTCTGTGACTCGCTGTTTTATGGTAGGACACACAACAAGTTTTTAGGAACAATTCTTCATTAAATTTGTTTTTCATTTTATATCATTATCTATTTTTTTCTCTGTCACTTAAGGCTCTTCAAAGTGTCCAATTTTCGCAGCTACAATATCTCTTCAGTTTGAACTGATAGGGCTGAGACTAAATTGGCAACTTATTTTAGAGAATATGATTTTGGCTCAAACGCTAACGTGCCATACATTCTTGAAAAATGTCATCTTGTGGTCAGTTTTATGTGTATCCTGAATGTGTTGCCTCGCCAGATTGTTAGCAGAATGGTCTAATTCAGACTTCCAAGTTTACCTACTCTGCAGCTAGTCGTGTCTCTTCATGATGTAAAAATAAATTTCTGGTCCTTCCAGGTTTAGTGGTAGGACACAAACAAAGTTGTTAGAAGACAATTCTTCGTGAATTTGTTTTTATTTCACTTTCCTCTTATCTATTTTTCTCTCATCTAATGAGTTCCAAAGTGTCCAATTTCTCATCTAGAGTATCTTGTCAAGTATGAAATGAAAGGACTGATGTATCTAAATTGGCAACCTTTTAGGAAAATATGATTTTGCCGCAACGCGAAAGGCATAAATTCTGGAAAAATGTCCACTTGTGGTTTTTTTTAATGTTTATCTCATTGTTGTCCCCAGATTAGTACAAAAATGTCTAATTCGAAATATTCAAAGTTTTTTTTTTTTTTTTTAACTACTCTGGCTCCAGGCGTGTCTATTCATGTGTAAAATAATTGTCTAGGACTCAGTGTTTAGTGGTAGGACACCAACAAGTTTTTAGGAACATTTCTTTGTAAAATTTGTTTTTCACTTTTATCTTATCTTTTTTTTCTGCCATCGACGTGCTCCAAAGTGTCCCATTTCTCATCTAGAGTATCTCGTCATGTGTGAAATGATAGACTGAGACTAATTTGGCAACGTTTTTAGAAAATATGATTTTGGCCAGACGCGAAATGCATGAATTGTGGAAAAATGTCACTTGTGGTCATTTTCATATTATCTCAATTGTTGCCCCCAGATTGTACGAAAATGCCGAATCAGACATCCAGTTTAACTACTTTACATCTAGCGTGTCTATTCATGTGTAAAATAATTGTCTGGGACTCACTGTTTAGTGGTAGGACACAAACGAGTTGTTAGGAACATTTCTTCGTAAAATTTGTTTTTCACTTTTATCTTATCTATTTTTCTGTCACCTATGAGCTCCAAAGTGTCCAATTTCTCATCTAGAGTATCTCGTCAAGTGTGAAATGATAGACTGAGACTAAATTGGCAACTTATTGGAAAATATGATTTTGGCCAAACGCGAAAGGTATGAATTGTGGAAAAATGCTATTTGTTGTCACTTTTATGTTATCTCAATTGTTGCTCCTAGATTGTACCAAAATTTCAAATCGGACATCCAGTTTACCTACTCTGCATCTAGCGTGTCTATTCATTAGTAAAACAATTGTCTGGGACTCAGTGTTTAGTGGTAGGACACCAACAAGTTTTTAGGTACTTTTGTTTGTAAAATTTTTTTATCACATTTATCTTATCAATTTTTCTGCCACCAACGAGCTCCAAAGTGGCCAATTTCTCACCTAGAGTATCTCGTCACGTGTGAAATGATAGACTGAGACTAAATTGGCAACTTTTTGGAAAAAATGATTTTGGCCAAATGCGAAAGGCGTGAATTGTGGAAAAATGTCACTTGTGGTCATTCTTATGTTATCTCAATTGTTGCCCCCAGATTGTGCCCAAAATGTCAAATCAGACATCAAGTTTACCTACTATGCGTCTAGCGTGTCTTTTCATGTGTAAAAAAAGTGTCTGGGACTCAGTGTTTAGTGTTTTTACAGCAACATGTTTTATGAACATTCCATTGTAAAATTTGTTTTTCACTTTTATCTTATCCATTTTCCTGCCACCTACGTGCTCCAAAGTGTCCAATTTCTCATCTAGAGTATCTTGTCAAGTGTGAAATGATAGACTGAGACTAAATTAGCAACTTTTTTGGAAAATATGATTTTATCCAAACGCGTAAGGCATAAATTGTCTGCAAAAATGTCACTTGTGGTCATTTTTATGTTATCTCAATTGTTTGCCCCCCAGATTGTACTAAAATGCCAAATCAGACATTCAGTTTACCTACTCTGCATCTAGCGTGTCTATTCATGTGTAAAATAATTGTCTGGGACTCACTGTTTAGTGGTAGGACACAAACAAGTTGTTAGGAACATTTCTTCGTAAAATTTGTTTTTTCACTTTAATCTTATCTATTTTTCTGTCACCAACGAGCTCCAAAGTGTCCAATTTATCATCTAGAGTATCTCGTCAAGTGTGAAATGATAGACTGAGACTAAATTGGCAACTTTTTTGGAAAAAATGATTTTGGCCAAACGCGAAAGGCATAAATTCTGGAAAAATGTCACTTGTGGTCATTTTTATGTTATCTCAATTGTTGCTCCCAGATTGTACCAAAATGTCAAATCAGACATCCAGTTTACCTACTCTGCATCTAGCGTGTCTATTCATGTGTAAAATAATTGTCTGGGACTCAATGTTTAGTGGCAGGACACCAACAAGTTGTTAGGAACATTTCTTCATAAAATTTGTTTTTCACTTTTATCTTATCTATTTTTCTGCCACCAACGAGCTCCAAAGTGTCCAATTTCTCATCTAGAGTATCTCGTCAAGTGTGAAATGATAGACTGAGACTAAATTGGCAACTTTTTTGGAAAATATGATTTTGGCCAAACGCGAAATGCGTGAATTGTGGAAAAATGTCACTTGTGGTCATTTTTATGTTATCTCAATTGTTGCCCCCGGATTGTACAAAAAATGTCAAATCAGACATCCAGTTTACCTACTCTGCATCTAGCGTGTCTTTTCATGTGTAAAATAATTGTCTGGGACTCAATGTTTAGTGGTAGGACACCAACAAGTTGTTAGGAACATTTCTTCATAAAATTTGTTTTTCACTTTTATCATCCATTTTTCTGCCAAAAATGAGCACCAAAGTGTCCAATTTCTCATTTAGAGTATCTCGTCACGTGTGAAATGATAGACTGAGACTAAATTGGCAACTTATTGGAAAATATGATTTTGGCTAAACGCAAAAGGCGTGAATTGTGGAAAAATGTCACTTGTGGTCATTTTTATATTATCTCTTGTTTATCCCAAATTGTACTAAAATGTCAAATCAGACATCCAGTTTACCTACTCTGCGTCTAGCGTGTCTTTTCATGTGTAAAATAATTGTCTGGGACTCAGTGTTTAGTGGTAGGACACAAACAAGTTTTTAGGAACATTCCATTGTAAAATTTGTTTTTCACTTTTATCTTATCTTTTTTTTCTGCCATCGACGTGCTCCAAAGTGTCCAATTTCTCATCTAGAGTATCTCGTCATGTTTGAAATGATAGACTGAGACTAAATTGGCAATTCTTTGGAAAATATGATTTTCACCAAACGCGAAAGGCATGAATTGTGGAAAAATGTCACTTGTGGTCATTTTTATGTTATCTCAATTAATGCTCCCAGATTGTACCAAAATGTCAAATCATACATCCAGTTTACCTACCCTGCATCTAGCGTGTCTATTCATGTGTAAAATAATTGTGTAGGACTCAGTGTTTAGTGATAGGACACCAACAAGTTTTTAGGAACATTTCTTTGTAAAATTTGTTTTTCACATTTATCTTATCTTTTTTTCTGCCATCGACGTGCTCCAAAGTGTCCAATTTCTCATCTAGAGTATCTTATCACGTGTGAAATGATAGACTGAGACTAAATTGGCAACTTTTTTTTAAATATGATATTAGCCAAATGCGAAAGGCGTGAATTGTGGAAAAATGTCACTTTTGGCCATTTTCATGTTATCTCAGTGTTTGCTCCCAGATTGTACGAAAATGTCAAATCAGACATCCAGTTTACCTACTCTGAATCTAGCGTGTCTATTCATGTGTAAAATAATTGTCTTAGACTCAATGTTTAGTGGTAGGACACCAACAGGTTTTTAGGAACATTTCTTCGTAAAAATGTTTTTTCACATTTATCTGATCTTTTTTTTTCTGCCATCGACGTGCTCCAAAGTGTTCAATTTCTCATTTAGAGTATCTCGTCACGTGTGAAATGATAGACTGAAACTAAATTGGCATCTTTTTGGAAAATATGATTTCGGCCAAACGCGAAAGGCATAAATTCTGGAAAAATGTCACTTGTGGTCATTTTTTTGTTAACTCAATTGTTGCTCCCAGATTGTACCAAAATGTCAAATCAGACATACAGTTTACCTACTGTGCATCTAGCGTGTCTATTCATGTGTAAAATAATTGTCTGGGACTCAGTGTTTAGTGGTAGGACACCAACAAGTTTTTATTAACATTTCTTTGTAAAATTAGTTTTTTAATTTTATCTTATCTGTTTTTCTGCCATCGACGTGCTCCAAAGTGTCCAATTTCTCATCTAGAGTATCTCGTCACGTGTGAAAAGATAAACTGAGACTAAATTGGCAGAGTTCCCTCACTCTCGAAGCAGGACTAGACGACAAAACTGCAGAGACGTGGACATTAATGCCAATTGACATTCCCACATAGTCCATTTGGTGCTCACTCGCTCTCTCAACTTGTAGCGCCCTCTCCCAGACCACTGCAGTTCCAAAGGTCTACAGAGTCCCACAACTCTGGGCTCGCCGTACAGCTGAACAGCACGAATTCTCCAATCCACTGGACCTTAATATTACTTCAGCAGACAACCACGGCTGACTGGAGACGGACTTCCGTTGCCGTTCTCCAAAAGCAAACAGCACGTCAGTCTGTCCAAGGACTCCGATGACCGACAGGACTTCTAGCACAAGTCTCCTCTAGCATACAGCTCTCGTCGGCATCCCCACTGTTCTGTTACTATTGGAGCATCCCGTCCCTATGGACTCACTTCCCAAGCGGGACTATACCTTCGACCAGTACCGCAACCTCAACACTTACTCAGACCTTGATGCCTGATAATTGTACGGTACTCTGTCTGTCTTACTGGAGAGAGATAATAACTGACCCTAACTTGGTCTCTCTCTCTCCCTCTCTCTCTCTCTCTCTCTCTCTCTCTCTCTTCTTGCCCTGACTCTCGGACTCTGACTGCCTCGGACTGACTACTCAGCCCCAATGTATCCCTGTCAAACTCATTTGGGCAGATGATGTTTACACGAGAGGCACGCTCGTGTGGGCGTTTCTCGAGAATCATTCTCGTATGGGCATTCTCGAGATTCACGCTCATGTAGGCGTTCTCGAGAATCACGCTTCTGTGGGTGGCTGATGTTACATGAGAATCACGCTGTCACGTAATTCAGTCTTTCTCTTTTTTCTCGTTACTTATGCTTATCAGCTCCCACACAGTAAACCTACGCTCTACTTTCTCGTGCGTGCATTCCTCATTCGTGATCATACATTTTCACTGGTAAACATTCTCGCCCCCGCAATACTTGAGCCAGTGTTGACCCTGTTCCCCTTAAACTCACAGAAAGTACTATCATACCACTCTGTCCCTTCACACAATATTACACTCTCCCAAATCAGCACGCAACATTATCTCCCCCCCCCCCTCTCTCTCTCTCTCTCTCTCTCCCAACTGACAACTAACTGAAAAAAGTGACGTTGTCAGTTGTTGAGTTAGAAGCCTTGTTGCGTGATGATTGCATACTTATAATAATCACTGGACATGTGATATAATAAAAATTTCATGTAGTTAACTAATTTAAAGTATCACTGCATACATCAGTACATGCACACACATGGATATTTAATTCTAACTTTAACAATTATGTCGTGTTGACAAATCGTAAAGTAGCATCCATACAGGTAGTGGGCAAACTAGAACACTGTAGTAAATTGCCAAAGCTCCCCGTTCATCGATGCTGTATCTGGTCTCTGCTGGTGCTAGCTTTCTGCTGGCATACATGACAGGTTGTAACTGACCTCCAAAGTCATATAGCCGCACACAACTCAGGATGACATCCGACACGTCATATGCAACATGGAAAGGTAATGTTATATTAGGCAAACGTAAGAATGGCATACAAGCGAATTTCTGTAAATCGCGTAATGTTATTGCGTATTGCTCTGCCCATTTTATTTTGTTTGGCAAGCCTTTCCTATAAACGCAGACAATGAAGCTGTGCTGGTTAAGTCATGATCATCATAAACCACTTCTGATGTTAAGCGTCGTGGGGAGGAATAATTTGCGTTCTAGTGCACGTTGGCTGCCACTGGCTATTGTCATGCCGTGAAGGCGTAGAGTGTCTTTAATGTTGTCGATCCATGTTTTCCGCGGCCGTCCTCTTGTACTTGTAGTTGGTCTTCTGAGATGTAGTGCTTGTGACGGTGTTTAATCTTGCTGCATTCTAACGAGATGGCCAAACCACTTGATCTGCTGTTTGCAATTTGCTAATAGTTTCATTATTCACTCGATCTCGTATGGTTAGGTTGGCTGCTTTTCTCAGGCACCTCATCTCGCAGGTGGTAAATTTGCGTATATGGGCTTTAGATAGTGTCCATGTTTGGCACTGGTAGCTTAATGTTGGAATAAATATGCTATTAATAATCTGTCTCTTTGCACTCATAGTTATGCTTGGATGTCTTAATAATGATGACAATTGGTATATAAGTGCACTTGCTTTCTGACATCTGGTTTCTATTTCTCTGTCAATTCTTCCATCTTCTGTGATCATACTTCCTAGATATTTAAACTCTAACTTGATTCAGGGCAGAACCATTCAGCTGTATGTGTTGTGGGGCAGAATGTCTACTAACTTGCATTGTTTCGGTTTTGTTTACATTGATCTTCATGTATTTACTACATGCTGAGTTTAACCTGTTAATGTGGTCTTGCAGTCTATGTTCTTCAGGGAAGAACAAGCACTGGTCATCAGCAAACAGTAGTTCTTTTAATGTGGGTGAATTGATTACTTCTCCTGATGTGTGTACTTCCTCGTGATTATAAAGGTCTATGTTGTCTGTATCATAACTTTCTTCTTTACTAATTCTGTATATATAGATGTTAAACAAAAGTGGGGGAGAGCACACATCCCTGTCTCACACCTGTGTTGACTGTGATCATATCTGATATGCCTTCCTGTGTTTTTACTGCACTTTGGCTTGTGTGGTACATGGCTTTGATGTTCTCTAGTAACTGTCCTTGTACCCCATAGTTCTCGAGAACAGACCACAGTTTGTTTCTTTCCACTCTATCAACAGCTTTTTCCTGATCTATAAACACAATATTCTGTTTGGTATTATACTCAATGGCTTTCTCACACACTTGCCTCAGAGTGAATAATGCATCTGTACATCCTATGCCTTTTCTGAAACCGAATTGTGATGCACTCAGCTGTTGTTCTGCTATGGGCCTAACTCTCTGTTCTAGTAATTTGGCGTACGCTGGTTAAGTAATGGGGAATAATTTTGAATACAAAGTTTCCCAACCTAATGTTCTTACCTATTTCTTTGTTATGGTACCCAGGCATTCTATGACTGGCTTTATGCCAATAATTTCTTTTTAACTGAATATGGATGGCTGTTCAACAACTGGCTTATGTGCACTGCCTCTGTGTTCTTGCTTGGACTGTCAGTCAAAGCACTGTTGAAAGTGGCCATTATTCTACAGTTTTGACAGCAGTTTTCTACTGGATAGGCCGAGGATATTTTCTCATCCTTCAGGTACTTTCTGGGTACCAGATATGGCATATTCATATCGCCTTCGCCATTCTCATCGAGTTTTTCAATTGACTCATCACTTGCCTGATTAAAATATGCTACTCCCATCTCTGTATGCCCTGGTCTGTCTACATTCAGGACGCAGTCAAGCTTTTGTAGGGCAGGATCTGATTTATGCTCGTCACTGACATTAGAATGGTTTTGTGCTTGTTTTTCTGGACTGGGTATTCCAGTTTGAATAACAGTTTTCTTATTCATATGATCTTCGCCCTTGTGTAGCCTGACTTTTTCGCTCTCGCGTACCTGCTGTGCTGTTATAACAACAGCACTGGCTGTTTTCACGTTTCTTGTACCATTCTTCAATCTCTTTCTCAGTAGGCATGGTGGCTCCTTCTGCCGATCCCACCACTACATCAACTACTGGATGTTTCAATACTCATACTTCTTTCAACCCTTGAAAAAAAAACAACCAGTTATTAAAAATCTTTGCAACAGGGTAATTTTCAATATTGCCACCGAAAGTACGACATTTTACACTTTTGCCTAGGTACTGTATCTCTTAAGATTGTAGCTGACAATCTTCCTACATATCCCTTATGTAACTGTAAGCCCCCTACCAAACATAATGCTGACAAAGCCGGAAGAATTACTTTTGATTCTTGTCCCATTTGTATCTCTAGTTTTTCTAATATTTCAGAACAGTCTATGTTTTGCGCACCATTACCTTGTTTCATATTCCTTGCACAGTTCATAACCAGATGTTGTTCTCTACTACAACAAAAAAACATTGTGTCGGTCTTCGATACCTTGATTTCCATCTTATTTGCGGTTTGTCTTCTTTATCCTTTCTATTATACTGTAGTAACATGACACTGACTCATGTCGCCAGGATAAACAATGAATACAAGGTGGTTGAGTCTGTGCTGTCCCTTTGTCTGGAGTTTCTTTTTCTCATTTTGGGCTGTGTCTTTTGTCCTGAACTCTCTCGTTAGGGTTACGTCCCTTAGGCGGTAGCTTCACCTGCAAGCTTGCAAGTTCTTCCATACTCTGCTTCTGTATGGGTTTTCCTGGATGTGCACTAATGTACTGCTCTCCGAGAAATGTCATTTCTTCTATTGTTAGCGGTTCCCTTTCTTGAAAAAAAAAAGACAAACAAGTCCCTGCTACATGACTACAACACTTTATATCTGAATATTAGGTCAACAAGTTTGTCAAACGAGCTGCCAATGTTTGCTAGTGCTTACCACCTGAAAAGGAGTGTCTTAATGTTACCGATAAATTCAGCCAAAGATGTTTCACTGGCTGGTAAGACATGAAAGCGTTGCCGATATTCTTCCTCAGTTAGTTGCTTGGAAGCTAGCAGCCTCTGATGCACTGTAGCAAAAGAACTCCTTTCTTCTGTTGACAGGCTGCTAGACGTAACTAACGTCTTTCCTGTTAACGAATCAAGCATGCGTGAGACCCATTGTGATTCAGGAATACCTGCACATCTATGAGCTTTTTCTAATCTTTCAATAAAAGAATGTAATTCATCTTCTGGTTTTAAGGAGGGTAGTCTGGAGTTATACTTTTCCAAATCTTCACTTGAGTGTTTGGAACCCTTTTCTTTATTTAGCGCCCCTAACTTTGCTAATTCTTTTTCTTTCTCTGCAATGGCCAACTCTGACATTTCTTTATAATGAGCTCTTTCCGCAGCTCTCTCATCTCTAGCAGCTTTTTCTGCTAACTCTTTCATCCTAGCTTCTGCAAAGCTTGCGATTTCTTCCGACTTGAGTCCTAGCTCCTTAGCTATGTTGACAAACTCAGCAAAGGACATTTTGACTGTTATGGGATGGACACAAATAAAAGAGACTACACGGCGCTACGATAACACCGATAACTTTTACAAAAAGATGATGACGAGAAAACAAGCTATATATGAGGGTACACTTAAGAAAATGGACTGAAAGCTGAAAGGATTATCACATACGATAACAAACCGTATGTACAGGACTCCTAACGCCACCTGACGCAGACACCTAGATATTCCGGTCTATATGATAATAGGCAGAAATAACTAAAGGACAGCTCCTAAATTATGCAATATACAAAATGTTACATAATTAGAAGCGCTCCTCACAACCTCCGACTTAACAAGCACACGATGACATCTCAGACGTGCCAAACATATAACAAGGCCACAGCAATGTAAATATTGCAGTAAAACATTACACATTCCACAATTACAAACCTGGTAATGTTGGACGATGAGATGACATGTGAAAGATGACACACACACAAAACATAGCTTCGGCAAATCACTCAGTCCACAGCATAGCTCCCATCTCTGGTTCCACTCCTGGGTAACACGGCTTCAGCTCCGGTTCTATGTGGTTGGTGAATTGGCGATTCTGTGTTCCTCGACAATGACAAATTAGTTAACACTGACAGGATCAGTGACACATTCTGGCAATCTTTCTAATGTGTCGCTGGATTCCAACTTGTTGGGTTAGAACGGAACTGATCTGCACTGCAGTCTTGACGCACCAAACTGTTGTGGATTGCTGGCTTTCAACTGTCACATATGCGAGGTGTTCCTTGTTCTCTAAGGTTGGACTCAACTGTTGTGTGAGTAACGTCCCTCGTTATGTAATGGCTGGCCATCACACTGTTGGCGGTTCAGGCTGTTGACTGGAGGTCACTCAAACTATTCAAATTGTTGTGATTGCGGGAGGCTCCTCGTCCAATGGCTATGGCCCCCAAATGTTAACTGGTCTGGAGGTTCAGAGGTCTTTCGTTCAATGGATTGGCTCCAATTGCTGTAGTGAGGCCCGAACATTGTATCGTGCAGAGGAACGCGTTCTTCAGTGGCTTGGCCCCAACTGTTGTGGACTTCAGAGGTTGAGAGGTCCCTCGTTCTTTGGCTTGGCCACCATTTGTTGTGTGCTGCTGAGTTACACACTAATCAGCACCTTTGCAAGTGTCTAAAGATTTAACTTTAACTCACACTCGAATCAGGACTCGACCACAGTAGCTCTGCTACACATTTTATTCAACAGGTTACAGGACACACCTGCAGAGACGTAGACACTGATCCTAACTGACATTCGAACATAGTCCATTCAGTCCTCTATCTCTCTCTAAATTTGTAGGACGACTCTCCTATCCACTGGACCTTGATATTACTTCTGCAGACAACAACGGTTGACTGAAGACGGACTTCCCTTGCCCGTTCTCCAAAGCACATCAGCCTGTCCAAGGACTCCGATGACCAACAGGACTTCTAACACAATTCCCCTCTAGCACATAGCTCTAGTCGGCATCCCTACTGTTCTGTTTCCCTGGTGATCCTACGTCTCCTTGCGCCGTCACCTAGAACAGTCACCATTGAAGCATCCAGTCCGCTTGGACTTACTTCGCCAGCGGCACTATATCTTCGACTAGTACCGCCACCACAACACTTACTCAGACGTTGATGCCTGATAGTTGCACGGTACTCTGTCTGCCTTCACTCCGTACCACAACACTTACTCAGACCTTGATGCCTGATAGTTGCACGGTACTCTGCCTTCACTAAACCCTTACACAGACATTGATGTCTGATGGTTTCTCAATACTCTGTCGTGGACTCTGACTGGCTCACAGCACTCTCGTGCTGAGTGTGTACTACAGCCGCACTTCCCCAGTGCTTTAGCCCTGTGGCTACAGCTCACTTACTTGGACTGTCTACGCAGCCCAATATATCCCTGCCAAACCCATGTGGGCGGCTGATGTTTACACGAGAGGCACGCTCGTGTGGGCTTTCTCGGGATCACGCTTATGTGGGTGGCTGCTGTTACATGAGAACCACGCTGTCACGTAATTCAGCCATTATCTGTGTCTCGTTAGCTATGCTTGTCAGCCCCCACCGTATACCCACGTGTCTACTTTCTCGTGACACTACACTTCTCACCAGTCAACATCCCCCTCCTCCCTCCTCCCCTCCCCCACTATTCGGACCAATGTTGACAATATTTTCATAAACTCCCGAAAGTACTATCATACTACTCTGTACCTGTATGTGTCTGCATGTTTGTGTGTGTGTGTGTGGTGTGTGTGTAAGTGTGTGAGCACGAATGTAAATATGTGTGCTGTGTGTTTTCCTGTGTGTGTTTATATGTAAGAGTCTGTGTGTGTGTGTCTGTATTTCTGTCTAAGTGAGCGTGTGTGTCTTTGTGGGAGTGTCTCCATGCATGACTGTATTTATGACTGTATGTTTGTATGTGTGTATGCCTGTTTAACGAATGTATGTATGTTTGTATCTATGTATGTTTGTTTGTATGTATGTATGCCTGTGTGTATGCCTGTTTGCATATTTGTTTGTATGTATGTAAGTATGTATGTATGTAATGTTTGCATGCATGTATGTGCGTTTGAGTGGGTGATCGTGTGTATGTGGGTGTATGTATGCACGCGCAGTTTTTTGCATGCACTTTACAACTCATGCTTTTGTGTTCTTTTATAATATTCATAATATGCATATTATCATATGATCATAACATGCTTTATTAGTAAAAATACAACTGCTGTGCGAAAGATGGTTGACTGGAAGGGCCGAATGTAAGACGGGCCTGCGTGCCCAATTTGTGACCCTTTGAAAATAAAATTCGTTCGTTCGGTCGTTCGTACCTTCACACAATATTACACTCTCCCAAAATCAGTACACGGCGGTCTCAATATATCTATAAAAGTTTTACTAGACCAAAATATTTGGGAATGTCCTAGAAACATTTGAGATAAACTCAACGCGTTAAAGAGGTTCAAAACATTTCAGTGCTCTCCAGCTACTAGGAACCTTCTGTTTTCATCCGTTCTTTCTGTGTTGGGGTGTATTAAATTGTGCTGCCAAAATTTACACTGATTATAATCTTGTTGAATTCAAAATGAGTAAACAAATTAACCACCAAAGAAAAAAGATGGTACGCTCAGTGTTTCAAAGCAGAATGGCTTACTAAATGGAAATACAGGCTAGAACAGGACAGTAACGATAAGGACTGACGTTACTGTAAATGTTGTAAAGTGACACGCAGAAATGCAAATAAATCCGCCCTAACAAAGCATAAAGATTATGTCAAACATGTAGCAAATGTAAATATAGCTCGATTTAAAAAAAAAAAAAAAAACTCTACAGAAAGTGATCAGATAGCAAAGATTGAGGTCACGTTTGATGCGTGTGTCTCTGGGCACAATGTTCCCTTTGCTAATACTGACCACCTCTTAGGCGTCTGCAAAGTGGCATTTCCTGACAGCAACATTGCTGAGACGTTATTCCATGAAAAGAACGAAACTGTTTAATGGCAGTCAGAATGGAATAGCTTTTCACAACAAGCAAGCAGTGACTGAGATCTGTCAGAAGGAAACGTTTTCTATAATAAATGAGGAAAGCACAAACGTCCCAGTCACTCAAATCTTAGCGGTGGTAGCTCGATAATTTGATTTCCACAAACAAGATGTTGTAGACGCTCTCTTGGATAGTGATGTTGTTGAAGATACCATCGTTGCTAGCGTCTATGATACCGTGAAGTTATTGCTTCATGTGAAAATAATTTCTTTTAGAAATATAATAGGATTTGGAAGTGATAATTGCTCTGCTAAGATGGGGAAACTGGTTAAAAAATGATGTCCCGTCGGTTTTCATCATAGAATGGGTGTGCCATTGCTTTGTTATCAATATTTTGCTTTCATGTTTAGAAGAATTCTTAAAAAATGTTACTGCATATTTTTCACGGAGTAGCAACAGACATCATGACGTTACCCTTTTTTTCAAGAAGCAGATAATGTTCCACTCCATAAAATCTCTAAACTGTCACAGACCTTGATGCTCGAGGCATCCCTGTCTTCACCTTTCTCAGCATGCATTCAGAGTCTGTTACATGTGTATGTATCCTGTTCTCTCATCATCATGTAGCAGGTCCTTATCAGAACGTCGCTCTCATCACAGTCTGCCTGAAAGAAACTTGGTCTCTCGCCAGTTCTCCTGCCTCATATACTTTCATACTCAAGATGTCACTTATATCCTGTGCCCATCTTCGTGTCGGTCGGCCCCTGACCCTTCTTTCTGGTATCATGCCTTCTGCTATAGTTTTTTTTCAATCCGTTGTGGCGCTTGATATGACCAAAATATTTCATCTTCCGAGAAAGGATGCTGTTTATTAGCCAATCTTCCTTGATGTTCAGTTCTCTAGCTACCGAAAATCAACCGTTAGACTTCCATTTTTGTAGCACCCGCTGGCCACTCTCTGCACTCCCTGCCTAATCTGATCATAATTCTGCATGGGTCAGACTTTCCCTCTGGTACTCTGAACCACTCCTCTCCTCGTCCACTGTTCATCAGCATACATGTCTTATCGTGTCTTCTTGAGCCATCCATGATTTTCCCATTTTCAGCGCCTTACCCTTAACTGCAGCCAAAACTTCATACAGGGGTTGCACTTTTTCTGCAGCTACTCTGAGGTATGACTGCCTGCAGCACATTTAGCCTATCTACAATAGTCAGCAATGCAAGGATGTATCGCATGCACAAAATCAGGATGTCTCTTGTACATCCCAGGATCACCCCCGTTGCTACATTCTGTATGCGCTCCAGTTTCTCTAACTGACTGTTCGAGACAGTGAGTAACCCCAATCCATAATCAGTCCCTGAGATGATTAAGTGATGTATAGTGTCTTCTGTATGGAGCCTTCTCTGCTCCATGTCCATCGCTGACATAATCTTTAGTTCATTAAGACCTTTATAAGCCCTTATCACAACCTCCTCTATGCGATTCTTGAAAAAAAAAAACCTTTAGTCAAATGTGATTCCCAGATACAACAGTCTGCTATCTCTTTTGGTGTCCCCGCAATTTATTTTGAGGCTTGAAGCGTCACCTCTAATAATCCTGTTGTCCAAAGGACACAGTAGGACGGTTGCCTTCTTGTGGATGATTACAGCACTCATCTCTTAACACTAGTCGATCACTTTATAAATTGTTGCCTTTAACTCTTGGGCTGTTTGATTCTGATCTCTCCCCTTTATATATACGAGAACATCATCTGCAAATGTAAATATCTGCCAACTCCAAGTGTTTCCAAGTCCGCAATCATGCTCGTAAAAACACTGAACAGTAAAGGTGAAATTGCAGATCTCTCTTGTAGTCCTAGGGTTATAATACAAAACTACTACTCCTGTGGTAGTTTCTGAGTCGTCAGGGAACGACGGGCAGGGTGAACCCCACTCGCCCGGAGAGGCCCATGACGTCGACTGCGGAGGGGCACATTTGATGATTTCTGAGGAAGTGCGTTCCAGGATCAGGTTTCCACCTGCGAGCGATAAGGTGGTGTGGTGTAAGTTGGAGGCTACATTATGTGAGGTACTTAAACATGATTTAAACAAGAAGTCGTTAGGCGACAAGCTTACAAAATTTGGTGATGTTATATATGAACACTGCTCCCGCGAGTTCGGGACAGTGGAGAAGGCACAGCCGGGTGCCAAGCAGAATACTAGCAGGAGACAGAGGGACATTCTGAAGTGTCGGGCAGACAAGAATGCCCTCAGAAAAAGGTTCAAAGCCGCTACAGGCAGCGAACGGGAGGGGCTGTACGAAGTTTGGTTGCATTTAAAGAACAAACACAGTGCCCTCTGTCGCGCTGAGCGTTTCTGTAACAACAGACGAAGAACCAAAAGGGAGCGAGAGAAATTCTTTAGGGACCCGTATCAGTTTGCCCGAGGTCTATTCGAGCAACCGAAGTCTGGGACTCTGGTTGTCAGTCAGGAAGAACTTGAGTCACATCTACGCAAGATGTACTCTGACAAAAAGAGGAGAGAGCCTCTCGATGACAATCCAGAGATCCTTAGCGGCCTTAAACAGCCTTCGGTGCCGAAGGTACCATTTAAAATGATACCTCCCCTTTGGTCTGAGGTTGAGGAAGTTGTGAAAAAGGCCAGTGGCAAGTCTGCCCCAGGTCCGAACGGTGTCCCGTACGTTTTTTACAAGCGCTGCCCGAAAATACTAAAAATGCTTCACGTCTTGTTGAGACAAGCGTGGATCCGTAATCACATATGTCCAGAGTGGTCAAAGGCAAATGGGGTCTACATTCCCAAAGAGCAGGACTCGAAGAGTCTTTCCCAATTCAAACCCATTTCGCTGTTGAATGTCGAGGGTAAGATATTCTTCTCGGTCATGGCTCGCCGGCTCTCACAGTATCTGATGGCTAACAAGTACATAGATACGAGTGTTCAGAAGGGTGGTATTCCAGGCGTTCCTGAGTGCCTTGAACACGCGACCATAATTTGGGAGGCTATCCAGAGAGCCAAGCATGAGAGAACACAATTGCACGTAATATGGTTGGACTTAGCCAACGCCTACGGGGCAGTCCTCCATAGGCTACTGTGGCGAGCCCTTCGCATGTTTCACGTACCGGCACAGATCAATCAAATGATCGAGCAATATTTCTCTAAGTTCGCTTTGCGCTTCTCTACCTCGAAGTTTACCACGAGGTGGACTGAGTTGCAGATTGGGATAGCTATGGGGTGTACGATCTCACCCATACTGTTTGTCATGGCAATGCAGATCATGTTAGACGGGGCGGCCGGCTACGGACAGGGCCTTCAAATTGGGGACCACTGGATGCCGCCACTACGCGCATTTATGGATGACACGACTATTATAACGGGCAGCGAGGAATCTGCCCGCACTATCCTGAAAAGATTGGACGCGGTGGTCCAATGGAGCGGAATGCAGTTCAAACCGCAGAAGTCGAGGGGTCTGTCAATCCATAAGGGCAAGGTGTCGGCAACCAGTTTTACGGTGGCAAGGAACAAGATCCCCACGGTTCTGGAGGAACCGGTGAAGAGCCTGGTCGCGTTTACGATTCGAAGTTATCTGATAGAGCGGAAGTCCGGCGAATACACGAGTCACTGGCTACAGGCCTGCTCGCGATCGAGCGATGCAGGCTGATCGGGAAATTCAAGGTATAGTGTCTCCAATTCATGTTGATTCCAAAGCTCCTATGGCCACTGTTAGTCTACGATGTGACGATGACTGCAGTGGAAACCATGGAGAAGAAAATCAACACAGCCTTGAGAAAGTGGATTGGTGCACCGCCTTGTCTGACCGACGTGGCTCTGTATTGTAAGCAGGCTAAGCTGGTACTCCCGTTCAAATCGATAACCGAAGAGTTTAAAGTTGGCAAAGTAAGACTCGCCATGCTCTTGCGTGAGTCTTCAGACCCAAATGTCATCGCTGTCCAGCCCGCTCTAAAGACTGGCCAGAAGTGGAGGGTCCTCGATGCGATAGAATCTGCCCAGAATGCACTAAAATTGAAGGAGTTAATGGGATACACTCAAACCGACCGTCGAGGTCTAGGGCACGGAAAGGTCAATTGGTGGTCAAAGGCCTCAGCCAAAGAGCGCCGAGACATGGTAATACAAACGGTGAGGGACAACGAAAACGAGGTTCGGGTTCAGAAAGCAGCCCAGCAGTCGCAGCAGGGCCATTGGGTCAGCCTGGAGAGCGCATTGCCAAGAGTACTCACATGGGGTGAGATCTGGCGGATGACCCCGCTGCGACTGAGCTTTATCGTTCGTGCGGCGTACGATGTATTACCGTCCGGTGTTAACATGGTTAAATGGTCTGCGACTAACGATCCAACTTGCCCGTTGTGCAAAGCGAAGCAAACTCTTGAGCACGTCCTGTCCGCGTGCAGGAAAGCCCTAGGTCAAGGCCGATACACCTGGCGACACAACAAGGTGCTAAAAGAGTTAGCAGCCGTTGTTGACCAGGCTAGAATGAGGGCCAACGCAAGGGCCAGTTCTAGCATGGTCCCCATTCGTTTCCTCAAGGCTGGGCAGGTTCAAAAAGGTAAGGTCAACCGAAACGCATTCGCTCCATCTGTGCTAGACTCCGCGAGGGACTGGTTACTGGCGGTTGATCTGCCAGGCCATGAACGGTACCCCGAGTTAATCCGGAAGACCGGTCTGCGACCTGACATAGTCCTCCACTCTGCGGAGAAACGGCAGCTCATCCTGATAGAGTTGACCGTCCCGTATGAGTCGCGTATGGATGAAAATCACCTGTATAAGCTCGAGAAATACAGTGATTTAGCAGCCGGTCTGAAGAGAAACGAGGCGTGAGGCCTCGTTTCCACTTCGCTCTACAATGTGGTTAAAGAACTAGGGTTGCGCGGTAATGAACGGAAACGAACACTCAAAAAACTGGGATAGGTAGCCGAAAGGGCCTCTAGCTGGCTTTGGACGCAACGCAACAACGTAGGGGACGGGCCTCGGTGAGCTGGTCCGGGTGTGTAGTGGAAAAGGGTTTCTCACCCTTTGAAAGTCCATCGTGTCCGAATTGTCTGCCAGTGATCCTCTGCCACCTGCTAATAAAGTCCAACATGTGTCCGGTAAACCAATCGTAAGCTTGTCGCTCGGTCGTCCAGGCACGCTGACTGTTTTAATTAGGCTGCCGCAACGACTTCTTATCTCACAGTACCTTCTGCAAACCACCAAGTCGTCTTGTCTCTATCCGAAAGAAAAACACCATCCGGTAATTTCGTGCAGCAGGGAACCAGCCCTGAGCTTCATGAACTCAGGTGGGCCCACCTCCGAAAGCGACTGGTAGATCCCTGCTGTACTTGCTCCCTGTGAGTTTATTCCCATGGTTCGAAGGTCATTGAACCCAGGTGGAGAGCTAACTACCTGACGAGTAAATAAAACAGCTGCTATTTAGTTCACTAAAAAAAAAGGACAGACTTCCTTCTCAAAAAGCGCTGTCGTCAAGATATTATGTCTGACTCTATTGTAAGCATCCTCTAAATTAAGTGCCGCTACCACCGTTTCTTGTCTGTTCTGGAAACCTTCGAAGGCGACAAAGGCAACCTTTCTTGCAGTTTAAACGCCACTATTTTCTCAAGCACTTTACCAAATGTTTTTTGTAGGATTATGATCCTAAAGCCGCTGAGTATTGAATGATCGTTGTGAGGCTAAGGAAGTGGAATCAGATAGCAGTACATCCACTCTTGTGGGACTGAAGCCGTCCTTATGCTCTGGTTGAAACAAGCAGTCTGCGTCGATCATATCCCTCATAGGGGAGTATCTAACCCCGTTAGGCCCAGGTGCAGTGTCTTTCACCCTTTTCAGAACATGTTTTACATCTTCCAACTGCATGATGTCTTCATAACATTTGTTCTGTAAGGTGGTTGCCAGATCTTCTCTGTCTGTTACCTTCGTTATTTTGGTATGTCTGATCTAAACTTCTTCAGGAAAGAGTCCCCCTTCTCTTTGTAGTCAACAGCACACGGTCATCTCTATGAACTGCCCCTACTACGCTAGGATGATCTTTCTTCAGCATTTGCATATGTAGCTTCAAAAACGTTCCAAATGTCTTATCGTCCCCAATCTCATCAATAAAATGCTTCCTTTTATTTTTATTTTTTATCCTGTCTTTTTTATCTCTTTCCGCACTCTCCAGTTCCTCCTGTGTGCTAAGGGCTGTCTGTGGCACTTTAAAAAAAAAAACTTTTTTGCAGCTCTCTTTAACTTCCATGCATGTTCTAACAATGACGTTCACCATGGAGGCTGCACAGAAGTAGGTCTGCCGGTCTTCTTACATGCCCTCTGTGGGAGATGTCCAGGGAGGGTGTTTCCTACTTGAAAGATCTACGAGCTCTTGAAGCCTTTACTTTACTGGATTTGGAGGTCAATACCGAACATGGCAGATGGTCATTTCTATGATGGCCCGTTTGGTGTCCAGTACTGCTGACTGGATAACTGGATGTCAAAGTCTAAATTGACCATGGCGTCCGCAAAGGCAGCTCCCTATCGATTTTCCCCAGTACTGTTCTATTCATTATTCCCTGCATTGAAATCCCCACAGATGAGGTGCTTGTTGCCAGGGATCCCCCTTTACGTCTTTCAGCCAGTCCCACTGTTTCTTTGTAACGAAAGAACCCATGGCAGCCTCTCAAGTGTGGGCCCTCTCTACCTGACACTACGACAATTCCAAAAGCACACTCTTACATGACTGAACCCCAGCCGCTCTAGTATGGACCCTCTCTGTCTGGCACTACGACAATTCCAAAAGCACACTCTTACATTACTGAACCCCAGCCGCTCTAGTATGGACCCCTCTCTGTCTGGCGCTACGAAAATTCCAAAAGCACACTCTTACATTA
This sequence comes from Candidula unifasciata, assembly GCA_905116865.2. NCBI lineage: Eukaryota > Metazoa > Mollusca > Gastropoda > Stylommatophora > Geomitridae > Candidula > Candidula unifasciata. The sequence continues at coordinate 218,587 of CAJHNH020001585.1, read as the reverse complement.
CTGAACCCCAGCCGCTCTAGTATGGACACTCTCTGTCTGGCACTACGACAATTCCAAAAGCACACTCTTACTTTACTCAACTCCAGCCTCTCTGTTTTTTGCCTGAATCTTGTCGTGAAGTGAGCAGCCAAACCTACACGATGGACGAGTCGTGATGCTGACTTTCCTTAGCAGGCAGTCACATTTCAAACTTAAACCCGTCCGGAGGGGTATATAGTCCCTTATATTGATATATACCTCTATCTGGTGAAAGATCCATTTCTAGAACCTCTAGTTGCTTTGATAAATCTTCATTTTCAAACTTGTAACTGTAAGTTGAAGATTTCTGGTGTTTAATTCAGAAATTCCTGTAAGCCGGTTTACTCCTTAGGCATGGATACAGGGACTTCTTTCCTAGAGACGCAAAGTTTAGGTTTGAGCAGCATTCTCTCGCCTGAATACTAAGTGTCAAGACGTGTATACAGTCTATGTAGAAATTGGCTCATTTCAAGTACCAGTTCTATGTTGGGAGAGTTCCTAAGCTTGGGTAAGTTGATTATAGTTTACGAGTACCATAATATATGTCTTTTCAAAGTTGGCCACTGCTGCAGAGAGGGAAGATTCAGCTGTGTGATCGCACAGAGTTGGGCCGTTCTTGATGTCCAGAGATCAGGCTCCGAACATTAAACCTTTCCCTTCACTGGCTAACTAACTCATGCCGTACATAACACACACCATTGTGAAAATATTAAACCCAGCAAGTTAATTATTCTATAACAAAAGTAGGATTTGTATCGACTAATAGACAAATGTAAACTGGGTCATCTTTAGCCGGCTTGATGCTGTGACAAAAGCAAGCTCGGCGCTCTGAGTCAAAGGTTATTTTAGCACAACAAAGTGTGTACAGTGAACAGGCGGGGGATGGTTTAATATATATATATGTGTGTGAGAGATAGATGGGATGTATATCTACAAGTGCGTGTGGGCGAGGAGAATTGATGTTCTCTGTTTGATAGTCTATCTGCCTCCACTCTGGCACTCATCTTCTGTCACTGTTACTGACTGTACAATAGAGATGATATGTAAAGACTTATACTGTCTCATTATTATCAGTGCTGTCCTCTGGATGATTACTAATGTGGATGTTAATAAACTGAGCTTAACATGTAACCCCTGAGATGACTGCTAATTCTGAGTTCCTTCTTGATACCGGATGTTATCTCCTTGGAGGCCAGGCAGTGAATCAGCAGTCCACCAAAACACCTACAAGGAAGTCACCTATGTCTAAGCCAGTGGTGGGCATCAGATTGTAAACTAAACTTTTGTCATCATTTAATGAAATCCTCCAGTTGGTCTACAGACAACATTATGGGTGTTGTACCTACACCATCATTTATCCGGCAGCTTGTTTGTGCCTCAAGTGTTTGACTTGGTACCTGAGATCCTCTCCAGGAGCTTTGGTGTATCTCCAGTGTTCGAGTATCTAGTGTGGGACTATCTTGAACGTAACAACAGAGTCACTGAACATCCAGCCAGTTCGGGAAACCAGGGATTCAGATAAGTGTGGGTAATCATGGGTTTATTGCCAGGCTTCACTGTTAATTGTCCATACTCATCAGTCAGATCGAGTTTGAAGTTTTGGTCCTTCATATCACTCTGGGTTCTTGAAGTTCTTTTGATGCTTCTTATATTATGTATGTGTTGCACTTGTTCCAGTATTTCTAAAGTTTCACTATTAACTGGAGTGTTCATTGTTCTTAGCTGTCTAAAATACATGTATGTTCAATTAATAATCTTTATCTGTGTTAACATGGCTATGATAGTATACCATCATAACCTGGGGGCTACCTTTTTATAGTAGTGGGGGTGTCCAGCCAAGTGTGCCTAGGAATAATATATATTTTGTAGTGCCTAAGCTTGAGTTGCCCTACTCCTGAAATAAGTTGAGCGTATATTTGCCACGGGAGATCCCTTAGACCAATACGAGCCAACGACTCAACATAATTATTTCAGAGTGCTGTTGGTTCTTAAGGAGAAATCCTTAAATCAGGCACGTGACAGGAGCAGTATGTGACAGAACACATACCCGCTAAAAAATATGTGGTCTTGTCCTGGGATTGTTTGTATACTCTGTTCAATCTTTAAAGTTGCTGGTGATCTTGGCCAGTAGCTCAGCTCAAGCGATGAACTTTCCTATGCCAGTCTTCGACCCGAAGGCCGAGAACATTGAACAGTACCTAGACCGATTTGGTAAATTGGCGTCTTTGTACAATTTAGAAAGGAATATGTACACGTTGAAGTTGGCTCAAGGTTTGCGGGGTGAGGCTTACGAGATTTATCAGCGGATGCCCACCGGTACAGAGACTGATTATGATGCACTGTGTCAGGCTTTGCTGAAACGTTTCAAACTAAATGCTGCGACATACAGACAGAAGTTCCGAAATGAGAGAAAGTTGACAGGGGAGAACTATCCCCAGTTCGCCAGCCGCTTTCAGGGATATTTGACTAGATGGAGGGAAATGTCTGGATACTCTTCTTCGTTTGAATATTTACAGGAGATGGTCCTAACGGAACAACTCCGGTAGACATTACCTCGCGCTATGCAAACGTTCTTGACGGAGAATGGTGCTGACCGACTGAGTGAGATGTTGATGTATGCTGAGAGGTATGAAATGGCACATAAAGAGGTGTGTATAGGTGGGAAACCCAAGGCCCAGGGCCAAGGGAAGAATGGTGGTAATGGTTATAAAACCCATCCAAATGAATCCCCTAAAAAGAATTCATCCCAAGCACAACTCCAGAACCCCTCAAAATTTCAGGGAACACAGCAGAGACAACCCTTTAGTGGGCCTAAAAAGCCATACTGCAAAGTTTGTAAGAACAATAACCACTGGACTAGTGAGTGTAAATCCAAACAGTCAGGGGGTTTGCAAGTATCAGCTTTGTTGTCTACTGTAGTACCCTCTACCCAGGAAAAGTAGTACAATGGTTCCAATAGGCCACCTGTGGTAGAGAGGGTCTGGGCTAACGGATTTTTTTTTTTCAATTGTCTATATGATAGCGGATTATCATACGGGGCTGTGGTGAGGCCAGAGTTTGTAAAACCTGACCAGTATACAGGCAGATTCATAGAGCTCCAATGTGCCACATTGGATGCTAAAGCTTTAAACTTGCCGATTACTAAGATAAGAGTAAGATCAAAGTATGTCTCGTTGGTAATTGAAGCAGCTGTGCTTGAACACTTTACCTTTGATTTAATTCTAGGCGCTACTTATGTATTTTTAGCAGAGCTGAAGAAACCCTCAGAGCAAATTGCTGCGGTGACCACCCGAGCACAGAATAAGAGTGCCTCAGGAGATTCTCTTCATGTAAATCCTCTACCTGAGGAAATCAAGGTGGCCCAAAGTAGTGACCCAACTCTTAAGGCATGTTTGAAAAAGTTAACCGCAAGTCACACTCCTCCTCAGAAGAAAAAATTCTTCATTAAAGGTAACATACTTTATAGGTGGGTAGGTGACAAGTATACAGAACACAGTCAGATAGTGGTACCCAAAACATATAGACAGCAGATTCTCCAGATGGGACACACTATAGCCTACAGTGCCCACATGGGAATTCATGCAACGACACAACGCATTGCTTGTCATTACTTTTGTCATGTATGTCAGCAGATATTATGTGTTATGTCAAATCCTGTCCGGAGTGTCAAAAGGTGGCTCCTAAAGGCAGGAATGCACCAGACGGATTGGGGAGACTCCTGTCACCTCCACACCTTTGGAGAGGGTGGCTGTCGATCTTGTGGGACCACTTCCTCTCACAAAGAAGAAGAATGCTTACATCTTGACCTTGGTAGACTGTTGTTCGGCTTGGCCAGAGGCTATCGCTCTTCGGAGGATCGACAGTAAGACTGTGGCAGAGGCATTGATGAGCATCTTCACAAGAGTGGGATTCCCTTCGCAGATACTGACAGACAATGGGTCTCAGTTCCGAGGGAAATTAATGGAGGAAGTTTTTCAGATAATCAAATTTCAACACATTTGCACCAGTTCATACCGACCCCAAGCGAACGGCCAGAATGAGCGGTTTAATGAAACGTTGGCATCGCTTCTGAGAAGATTAACCCAGGAAAAACCAGAGAGGTGGGACCAGTATCCGTCTGCAGCACTATTCGCCTACCGGGAAGTACCCAATGCCTCGACTGGATTTCCGCCCCCGACCTTGGTGTTTGGAAGACACATTTCCGGACCCTTGGCCATTCTCAGGAAGACATGGACAGACGAAAGAGCAGATGATTCCTTGAAAACTATATCACAATATGTACAGGAACTCAAGGAAAGGTTAAAGCTAGGGTGGGCCCTGGCTAAGGAGAATTTGATTCATGCACGTAGGAGGTACGCTGCCCATTTCAACCGGAAGACGAAGGAACGATGTCTTGAGGTTGGAGATAGAATTCTATTGCTTCTACCCTCAAGGAAGTCTAAGTTAGAATTAGCTTGGGGAGGCCCCTATACGGTAGTAGAACAGATATCCAGGATCCACTATAAGATTAACATCAAAGGTAAGTCGAAGTTCTATCACATTAATCTTCTCCGGAAGTATAACGAGAGAGAGGTAAGTGACACACCGACCCTCTTGACACTTTCTGTAGCTATGGAGGTAGAAGGTGGAGAAGCCACAGCTGTGGAATATCCTCTTCACCCCAGGGAGACCTATAAAGATGTAGAGGTTAACCCTACTCTCTCTGTCTCCCTTAAACAAGTTATAGAGCAACTCTTGTCAGAGTACAACTCTGTCCTGACAGAGACGCCAGGGCGCACTTCATTAATGGAGTATGATATGACATTGGTTACTGGTGAGCCTATTCGTCAACGCCCTTTTCAGATCCTTTTTCTAAAGAGGAAGCAGTGAGAAAGGAGATTGAATATTTACTTAAGGAAGGTGTAATTTCACCCTAAGAGTCCCCTTACAGTGCTAATGTGGTTCTCTTGAAGAAACCTTCAAGTGAGCATCGTCTGTGCATAGACTACAGACAACTGAACAGGGTGACGGAATTTCTTCCGGAGCCCCTTCTTGATCAGAGTCATCTGTTTGCCCGGCTCAAGAAGGCCAAGTTTCTGTTTCCAAAATTGACCTGAGCAAAGGGTATTATCAGATCCCTGTCAGGAAGAAGGTGCATAAATATTTAGCTTTTAGCACCTCGGATGCTTATTATGAGTTTAACGTCCTTCCTTTTGGAACTTCCAATGCTCCGGGGGCCTTCACCAGAATGATGATACTGCTTTTAAACCCCTTGGGAGACCCCTCTATCTCCAATTTTATGGATGATATTCTGGTGGCGTCTGAGAACTTCGAGGAGCACATAGTCTCGTTGCGAAAGCTCTTACAGAGGTTGAGAGAAACGGGTCTGACTGCCCGACCAACCAAGTGCAAATTGGCTTGGCGGGACTTGGAATTCTTGGGTCACACGGTTTCTGAAGGAACCATTAGCCCAGAACCCAAGAACATTGAGAAGCTTAAGAAAGCTCCTAGACCTGCAACGAAGATTGAAGTTCGTTCCTTTGTATCCCTGTGCGGATATTATCAAAAGTTCATTCAGAATTTCAATTCTATAGCGGCACCTTTAACAGATGCCACCAAAAAAGACCATCCTGAAAAGGTATGTTGGACCCCTGAGTGTGAAGACTCCTACAACACTCTGAAAGAGAAGTTGACTTCTTCACCAGTGCTGCAATTCCGGACTTGTCTAAGCACTTTGTTTTGCGCACTGATGCGAGTGGTGTAGGAATTGGGGCCACACTCCTTCAGACAGGATTGCAGGATTCTGAGACTCTCTTTCCTGTGGCATATGCCAGCAGAAAGCTCAACCAGGCTGAACGACGTTACTCCTGTATTTAGCGAGAGTGTCTTGCTTTGGTTTGGAGCGTACAGCGGTTCCAGCCTTATTTATGCAGAGAGGGAATATTCAGCTGTGTGATCGAACAGAGTTGGACCGTTCTTGATGTCCAGAGATCAGGCTCCGAACATTAAAACTTTCCCTTCACTGGCTAACTAACTTGTGCCGTACATAACACACACCATTGTAAAAATAGTAAACCCAGCAAGTTAATTATTCTATAACAGAAGTAGGATTTGTATCGACTAATAGACATATGTAAACTGGGTCATCTTTAGCCGGCTTGATGCTGTGACAAAAGCAAGCTTGGTGCTCTGAGTCAAAGGTTATTTTTAGCACAACAAAGTGTGTACAGTGAACAGACGGGGGATGGTTTAATATATATATATATATATATATATATATATATATATATATATATATATATATATATATATATATATATATATGAGAGAGAGATGGGATGTATATCTACAAGTGCGTGTGGGCGAGAAGAGTTGATGTTCTCTGTTTGATAGTCTATCTGTCTCCACTCTGGCACTCATCTCCTGTCACTGTTACTGACTGAACAATAGAGATGATATGTAGAGACTTATACTGTCTCATTATCCTCAGTGCTGTCCTCTGAATGATTACTAATGTGGATGTTAATAAACTGAGCTTCACATGTAACCCCTGAGATGACTAATAATTCTGCGTTTCTTTTTGATACAGGATGATATCTCCTTGGAGTCTACAGACAACATTATGGGTGTTGTACCTTCACCATCATTTATCCGGCAGCTTGTTTGTGCCTCAAGTGTTCAACTTGGTACCTGAGATCCTCTCCAGGAGCTTTGGTGTATCTCCAGTTTTCGAGTGTGGAACTATCTTGAACGCAACAACAGAGTGACTGAACATCCAGCCAGTTCAAGAAACCAGGGATTCAGATAAGTGTGGGCAATCATGGGTTTATTGCCAGGTTTCACTGTTAATTGTCCACACTCATCATAATGATGTTCTAGGCAGACTTTGGAACATTCATACACGTTCAGTCAGATCGAGTTTGAAGTTTTGGTCCTTCATATCACTCTGGGTTCTTGAAGTTCTTTGCTGATTCTTATGTAATGTATATGTTGCACTTATTACAGTATTTCTAAAGTTTCACTATTGACTGGAGTGTCACTCATTCATTGTTCTTAGTTGTCTAAAATACATGTATGTTCAATTAATAATCTTCATCTGTGTTAACATGGCTATGATAATATACTATCATAACCTGGGGGCTACCTTTTTATAGTAGTAGGGGTGTCCAGCCAAGTGTGCCTAGGAATAATATATATTTTGTAGTGCCAAAGCTTGAGTTGCCCTACTCCTGAAATACGTTGAGCGTATATTGGCCACGGGAGATCCCTTAGACCAATACGAGCCACACGACTCAACATAATCATTTCAGAGTGCTGTTGGTTCTTAAGGAGAAATCCCTAAATCAGGCACGTGACAGGAGCGGTATGTGACAAATCTCTTGGCTCCTGTTCTTTTATTTCTCTGCTTTCTCTTCTCACAATTTCCCTGTATTCTCCTTTTTATTATCTCTGAAGATGCTGTAGAGCGCACGCCCTTCGTAGCTCTGGCGACAATTCTTATAAAATGAAAAATCCATATGATAAAATTATTATGAAGCAGGAAGTAGGCAATCACTCCAGTAGAGCCGGCCAGCGAGAGAAGAGGCAATGGATATCCTTAATGAGTTAACGGTAGCCATAATTCTCGCTGCAGGCGAAGACTTCCTGACCTTTTTGATCACAGTTTATGTTTATCCGAGGGATCAACATCATGGCACACAGGTGTGACCCATAGGTGCTCAGTTCTACCTTTAACTAAAACCTGAGTCTGAAGTATAGCATCGCAGTGCATGAACTCCGTTGCACCGGCGAGGATCTTGAAATACCTAGTGTAGATTTCTTAACTCTACATTTTGCCGGGGCAGCAGGGTTAGGATACTCTTTTCGATTTCCAAATCCTAAGGGATTTTGTTAGAGAAAACAAAATACACACAGGCGTCCGAACCTACTACACAGAGACCAGAGGAAATTACTAGAAGTGAATGTGAAAAAATCAATGCCTTCACCATGGCTTGAACCCGGGACCTGCAGCATTCAAAGCGGACACTATACATCGAGACCATTCAGAGCCCCAAATCATAGTATCAACTTGGAATCCGAAGCGAAGGTTTCGATGAACACTTAATGCCGCATATTTTATAAAATCAGTCCTTGATATCTCTTTAACATTCAAATGCACAGAGGGCGTTAAAATGTGTACTTTATGGTTGTTGGAAGAGAACCAGGTTGCAGTCGCTTTTGCCCCACTTTCCTCTGGCGTTCTTCTACAATTCTTCTACAATTCTACTTCTATCCGAGCCTTGGTGGTATACTCAATCTCTACTTCTACTGCAGACAGACTTGCAAGGATGCTCCCATCTCCACACTACTGCAGACAGTTGCAAGGATGCTTCCCATCTCCACACTACTGCAGACAGATGCAAGGATGCTCATCTCCACACTACTCCAGACACTACTGCTCCCATCTCCACACTACTGCAGACAGATGCAAGGTTGCTCCCATCTCCACACTACTGCAGACAGATGAAGGATGCTCCCATCTCCACACTACTGCAGACAGAGGCAAGGATGCTCCCATCTCCACACTACTGCAGACAGATTGCAAGGATGCTCCCATCTCCACACTACTGCAGACAGATGCAGGATGCTCCCATCTCACACTACTGCAGACAGATGCAAGGTGCTCCCATCTCCACACTACTGCAGACAGATGCAAGGATGCTCCCTCCACACTACTGCAGACAGATGCAAGGATGCTACATCTCCACACTACTGCAGACAGATGCAAGGACAGATGCAAGGATGCTCCCATCTCCACACTACTACTGCAGACAGCAGACAGGCAAGGATGCTCCCATCTCCACACTACTGCAGACAGGATGCAAGCAGACAGATGCTGCCCCATCTCCACACTACTGCAGACAGATGCAAGGATGCTCCCATCTCCACACTACTGCAGACAGATGCAAGGATGCTCCCATCTCCACACTACTGCAGACAGATGCAAGGATGCTCCCATCTCCACACTACTGCAGACAGATCTCCAAGGCAGCTCCAAGGATGCTCCCTCCACTACTGCAGACAGATGCAAGGATGCTCCCATCTCCACACTACTGCAGACAGATGCAAGGATGCTCTCCACATCTGCAGACAGATGCACTACTGCAGACAGATGCAAGGATGCTCCCATCTCCACACTACTGCAGACAGATGCAAGATGCTCCCATCTCCACACTACCAGACATCTCCACACTACTGCAGACAGATGCATCTCCACACTACTGCAGACAGATGCAAGGATGCTCCCATCTCCACACTACTGCAGACAGATGCAAGGATGCTCCCATCTCCACACTACTGCATCTCCACACTACTGCAGACAGATGCAAGGATGCTCCCATCTCCACACTACTGCAGACAGATGCAAGGATGCTCCCATCTCCACACTACTGCAGACAGATGCAAGGATGCTCCCATCTCCACACTACTGCAGACAGATGCAAGGATGCTCCCATCTCCACACTACTGCAGACAGATGCAAGGATGCTCCCATCTCCACACTACTGCAGACAGATGCAAGGATGCTCCCATCTCCACACTACTGCACACTACTGCTCCCATCTCCACACTACAGACAGATGCAAGGATGCTCCCATCTCCACACTACTGCAGACAGATGCAAGGATGCTCCCATCTCCACACTACTGCAGACAGAGGCAAGGATGCTCCCATCTCCACACTACTGCAGACAGATGCAAGGATGCTCCCATCTCCACACTACTGCAGACAGAGGCAAGGATGCTCCCATCTCCACACTACTGCAGACAGATGCAAGGATGCTCCCATCTCCATACTACTGCAGACAGTTGCAAGGATGCTCCCATCTCCACACTACTGCAGACAGGTGCAACACTACTGGACAGATGCTCCCATCTCCACACTACTGCAGACAGATGCAAGGATGCTCCCATCTCCACACTACTGCAGACAGATGCAAGGATGCTCCCATCTCCACACTACTGCAGACAGATGCAAGGATGCTCCCATCTCCACACTACTGCAGACAGATGCAAGGATGCTCCCATCTCCACACTACTGCAGACAGATGCAAGGATGCTCCCATCTCCACACTACTGCAGACAGATGCAAGGATGCTCCCCACTCCACACTACTGCAGACAGCAGACAGATGCAAGGATGCTCCCATCTCCACACTACTGCAGACAGATGCAAGGATGCTCCCATCTCCACACTACTGCAGACAGATGCAAGGATGCTCCCATCTCCACACTACTGCAGACAGATGCAAGGATGCTCCCATCTCCACACTACTGCAGACAGATGCAAGGATGCTCCCATCTCCACACTACTGCAGACAGATGCAAGGATGCTCCCATCTCCACACTACTGCAGACAGATGCAAGAGATGCTCCCATCTCCACACTACTGCAGACAGATGCAAGGATGCTCCCATCTCCACACTACTGCAGACAGATGCAAGGATGCTCCCATCTCCACACTACTGCAGACAGATGCAAGGATGCTCCCATCTCCACACTACTGCAGACAGATGCAAGGATGCTCCCATCTCCACACTACTGCAGACAGATGCAAGGATGCTCCCATCTCCACACTACTGCAGACAGATGCAAGGATGCTCCCATCTCCACACTACTGCAGACAGATGCAAGGATGCTCCCATCTCCACACTACTGCAGACAGATGCTGCTCCCATCTCCACACTACTGCAGACAGGTGCAAGGATGCTCCCATCTCCACACTACTGCAGACAGTTGCAAGGATGCTCCATCTCCACACTACTGCAGACAGATGCAAGGGTGCTCCCATCTCCATACTACTGCAGACAGCTGCAAGGGTGCTCCCATCTCCACACTACTGCAGACAGATGCAAGGATGCTCCCATCTCCACACTACTGCAGACAGATGCAAGGATGCTCCCATCTCCACACTACTGCAGACAGATGCAAGGATGCTCCCATCTCCACACTACTGCAGACAGATGCAAGGGTGCTCCCATCTCCACACTACTGCAGACAGATGCAAGGGTGCTCCCATCTCCACACTACTGCAGACAGATGCAAGGATGCTCCCATCTCCACACTACTGCAGACAGATGCAAGGATGCTCCCATCTCCACACTACTGCAGACAGCTGCAAGGATGCTCCCATCTCCACACTACTGCAGACAGATGCAAGGATGCTCCCATCTCCACACTACTGCAGACAGATGCAAGGATGCTCCCATCTCCACACTACTGCAGACAGATGCAAGGATGCTCCCATCTCTCCACACTACTGCAGACAGATGCAAGGATGCTCCCATCTCCACACTACTGCAGACAGATGCAAGGATGCTCCCATCTCCACACTACTGCAGACAGATGCAAGGATGCTCCCATCTCCACACTACTGCAGACAGATGCAAGGATGCTCCCATCTCCACACTACTGCAGACAGATGCAAGGATGCTCCATCTCCACACTACTGCAGACAGATGCAAGGATGCTCCCATCTCCACACTACTGCAGACAGACTGCAAGGAAGGATGCTCCCATCTCCACACTACTGCAGACAGATGCAAGGATGCTCCCATCTCCACACTACTGCAGACAGATGCAAGGATGCTCCCATCTCCACACTACTGCAGACAGATGCAAGGATGCTCCCATCTCCACACTACTGCAGACAGATGCAAGGATGCTCCCATCTCCACACTACTGCAGACAGATGCAGAGGCATGCTCCCATCTCCACACTACTGCAGACAGATGCAAGGATGCTCCCATCTCCACACTACTGCAGACAGATGCAAGGATGCTCCCATCTCCACACTACTGCAGACAGAGGCAAGGATGCTCCCATCTCCACACTACTGCAGACAGATGTAAGGGTGCTCCCATCTCCACACTACTGCAGACAGATGCAAGGATGCTCCCATCTCCACACTACTGCAGACAGATGCAAGGATGCTCCCATCTCCACACTACTGCAGACAGATGCAAGGATGCTCCCATCTCCACACTACTGCAGACAGATGCAAGGATGCTCCCATCTCCACACTACTGCAGACAGATGCAAGGGTGCTCCCATCTCCACACTACTGCAGACAGATGCAAGGATGCGCCCATCTCCACACTACTGCAGACAGATGTTTGGGTGCTCCCATCTCCACACTACTGCAGACAGATGCAAGGATGCCCATCTCCACACTACTGCAGACAGATGCAAGGATGCTCCCATCTCCACACTACTGCAGACAGATGCAAGGATGCTCCATCTCTCACACTACTGCAGACAGATGCAAGGATGCTCCCATCTCCACACTACTGCAGACAGATGCAAGGATGCGCCCATCTCCACACTACTGCAGACAGATGCAAGGGTGCTCCCATCTCCACACTACTGCAGACAGATCTCCACACTACTGCAGACAGATGCAAGGTGCTCCCATCTCCACACTACTGCAGACAGATGCAAGATGCTCCCATCTCCACACTACTGCAGACAGATGCAAGGATGCTCCCATCTCCACACTACTGCAGACAGATGCAAGGATGCTCCCATCTCCACACTACTGCAGACAGATGCAAGGATGCTCCCATCTCCACACTACTGCAGACAGATGCAAGGATGCTCCCATCTCCACACTACTGCAGACAGATGCAAGGGTGCTCCCATCTCCACACTACTGCAGACAGAGGCAATGATGCTCCCATCTCCACACTACTGCAGACAGCTGTAAGGATGCTCCCATCTCCTCCTCCTCAATAGCTCCACAAGAAGTAGACAGATTTTTAGCACCAAAAAAAAAATGTTTTCGGAAATACCCGTAGTTGTACACGCTGGTGCAAAATAAAAATCATAGACACTGTTAGACTTTAAACAGCAGCTTCCGATATTTTCTGACATCGTGCATCCGATTGAATATGGTCAGCTAAACAGGTAATTAGTAATTCGAAGATGTTCGTTTCATTAGGTTTCAGTAATTTGTTGTATTTGCACTTCATCAACATCATCAAGTACCCTGCCCGACTGGCGTAGGCGTTTATGCATCTCCCTTGCACTCTGGATATTCTACCGATGATATCCCTCCGTGCCACCTAACCTATAAGAAAGCCTGTTAGAGGCTTGATGGCTACTCCAGTTGTGAGTGATTTTTAATCTAAATGTCATGTGTAACATGGATTTAGTGAATTAGGTTATGTAGAAATGATCTTTTTGGACAAACCAGAATCTCCAACATATCCAGCCTCAACATCATCAACGATGTAATAAAGCAATTACTTACCAGGCACCGCCACCACTGCATATCTCCCTGTCTTCACTTTCCGTTCTTCACTCATTTGCCGTAACTGCGTTAAGTGAGATCTGCTCATTTCGACAACAGTGTCAGGTTATGTAGTACCTACACTAAACATTTCGTTAACCGTTTCTTCTGACATATTCACACCCATGACAATCCTATTGTTACGACAGCAGTTCAGGTTAGGCAGTACCTTCACCACGCATATAGACAAGGCCCTTTGCTGTGTTGTGTTGAACTACGGCCATCATCTCTGATTCTTTGGTCGGAATCAAAGCAGTTGAATTATACGTCATGTATGGTTGGCTCATCGCTCAGTTCAGGACTTTACTTCAGTTACTTTGTAAGTAGTAATATGGAAAGTAATTCTACAAGGGACATAAGAATGTACGGACAATAGTTTCTAGGAAATGGGGAAAAGGTCTGTTCCAGAAGGTATTACAAGGCTGGGTTCAGACCAATACTTTAGCTTCACCATCATCATTAGGAGCCGTTACCAGCACTTAATCATCTCAGTGATTGATTATGGATTGTGGTTACTCGCTGTCTCGAAGAGTCAGCTAAAGAAACTGGAGCGCATACAAAATGAAGCGATGCGGTGGATCCTGGGTTGTACAACAGACACCCAGATTGTGTACATGCGATACATCCTTGCATTGCCGACTATTGCAGATAGGCTTAAGGTTCTGCAGGCTAAGTCATACCTCAGAGTAGCTGCAGACGGGGAACACCCTCTGTATGAAGTTTTGGCTGCAGGCAAGGGTCAGAGGCTGAAAAGGAGAAAATCATGGATGACTCAAGCAGTGGACACAAAAAGATTCTGGAGAACATTGGGCGTGGAGAGGAGTAGGTCAGAGTACCAGAGGGAAAGTCTGACCTGTGTAGGGTTATGATCACATTGGGCCAGGTGTGCGGAGAGTGGCCAGCGGGTTTCCATGGAAGTTGATACACGACAATTCACGACCAGGGGATCTGATTATCTACACAAATGGCTCAGTGTTGAGAGGAAAGAGAAGTGCCAGGAGGTTCGTAGCCAATGGAAAATCTTTAGTGCAAGACAGCTTGCTATATGACACTACAACATCTAGCATAAGAATGGAGGTGGAGGCGGTAATTGCTGCTCTGTGGTGACTAGAGAACAAGATGCATACACATGTCGTAATTGTAACAGACTCTGAAAACATGCTGAAAAATGTGAAAACAGTGATGCTTCGAACAAAGTGGCTAGCTTCACTGGAAAGGTCACGGGTGGTGAGCATAGTTTGGATTTTTTCTACAAGCCATGTAATGAATAGAAAGACAGATTGACTGGATCTGCACCACTGGGTGGTGAAGTAATTCATGACAAGGCAGATGTGGTCAAGGCCCTTTTGGAACAAGCAACGGAATCAGTAGAGAAAGAAGATTATTATGGCCTGGAGAGAATGAGGCACCTGGGTGTAACCAGAGGATCTGACCGGCACACTACACTCCGAGTAAAGGCGAGACGGACTTTTAACCAGATTGTAACCGGTACCATCAGTATTGGAACTCTGCCCTGGCTGCTGAAGATGAGGAGGTTTTTAATAGCTTACACAGAACATGGGAATGCTCCTAATGCTGTAATGTCAATTTTTGACTCAACCCAACTCATATCCCTGTGGACATGACATCTGCCATATGATTATGATATTTCCACGGCTGATGGGGGAGGCAGGTGGCGTAATATGAGCTTGTTTTTCATTAAGGGAGCAGTGGGCCTAAAAAGGTATGAAGAGCTGGGGTTTAGATACACTTGGTCAACTTCTAGGCAGATATTTTCACATAAGGACGAACAATGATAGAGTTCATTTGTGATTCTAATAGTAATACTAATTTGGATTCATTCTTAGCTGTATTCCGTTGTAAATATTGTTACTAGAATCAAATGTTAGGAGGGCGGTGTCTGACTCATATGTTTGTGCTGGTGCGGATTGCTTGTCTCACAAGAATAAGAGGTTACCCGACACTGATGTCCCTGCAGTTGTTTCTGGTGATGATTTCCGTGATGCTATTAGTATTTCTACGGCTAATGCACCCAATCAATGGAACCCAGTCATCCAGATCCAGGTAAAAATTTATCATTTGTTTTAAAACCAGGGAAAACACTCGGAAAACACTAACACCAGGGAAAACACTCAGGATAAAAAAATGATCAAAATATTTAAAAATTAATATTATGTATCTCCGCCATTGCCGGATGAGAAAGGCAGAGGGTTAGCAGGGAGCAGCTCCTAAACTGTGTTTAAAAAACAACTATTACTTGCTACATAAACTTACATGAAAGAATGACATTCCGGTAATTAATTTAGAAGAATTTTTTGAAAAACAGCAAATCCCATATTTTGAATTTTATCGCTTTAAGAAGGTTTTTAATAGCTTACACAGAACATCACTATTGGTAATTTTGAAATTCTGTGACATACCAATGAAAATAATAATGGTGGTGATGATGATGATGTCTTGCTTACTACATGCTTCTCGCGGGACTCTGGTGTTTCTATAATGAAATGGCTGGAAACAAATGTTCTTGTCTTTACTGTCTTTATTGTGGTACTTCAGCAATGACACAATGATACATCAATAATATTTTAAAAGGCGCTGTATTCTCCCTAAGACTACATACTCTTAATGTCGCGTTGTGTTCTTCATCTCTAGTTACTTTGTTTCTAGTGTCTGTAACTGCCACCTGGCTTCTAGTGCTGTCTGGTTCTAACGGCTGACATCTCTATAGTATTTCTAATGTGTCTCTGTTAAACATGGATCCAGGTATCTTGTGTGTTGTCTCTGTGGCTCAATGTCTTGTTTCATAGTTGTTTCTCTAGTGTCTGTCTTCGAGGTTCTATGTGACTGACAAAATGTTAACTCATATGTGAACATTTATGCTACTAATATGTCATTACTCAGATACCATTTTGCAATCTGCATAAGCCATGTACAATTATACATCAACATAGCATTGCCATGTACAATTATACATTAACATCTTTTATCATAGATAAAAATATCAAAGGGTTGCGATCCTCAAGAACCCATCTCTAAAGTAACAATCATTTTTGCAGCAAAATCGTCAATATCATTACATAAACTTTAATATTATTCATCTTTATAATATTTATCCAATACACTCATTTACAATGCACATCATATACAAGCAATAATTCAATTCAGTAATTTCAAACAATGATATTTTAAAAATCATTATAGGAAACAAGCATTTTCAAAACTCCCTAACATTTCAGAGGGGAGACGCTCCTGATTCTAATTGGCTCTACGCCCCTGCATCAAGCAACTCCGCTAGCTGGGATTATAACAACAATGTATTTCACACAGTCTAGTTTGTTTATCCTAATTGTGTCTATCAACGTTTCTCCCGACGCAATTAACAGGTGGCCTTGTGAAAACCTCACTTTGCTTTGCCACACAAAGCTCTGTCGGTTCGAATCCCTTGGAAATAGGGTACCATTGTCTATCACGTGGTCATAAACCACTTGTTCACATCTATGTTTCATATCAAATGACAAGTCATGTTGTTCATCCAGTATATTTATTACTCATGTTCTCTGTCATTTCAATCCTTACAACAAAATCTCTTATATAACTGCAGTAGCTGTACTTGGCCACGCGTTGCTGTGGTATAGTTTTGCTAAATTGAAAAGAAAGAAAATAGAAATCTTGTTTCGATAATCCTGGCCTTGCACTTTGAATGTTGGCATGTATTTCTCGCGCACAATATTTGTTGCACCGAATGATGTCATCTGGAAACAGTAACTGTATTTGCAAATGTTTGCCAAGAAATGTTTCGACTGGACTGTGTCACCTGCTACCAATGATGGCAATTTAAGTTTTCCACCCATGCAGCACATTTCCGGTGTTTCAATCATAAATTTGAAGGCACTGCAATGTACGCACAATTTATCTATTTTGCCAATAATCACCTGTGGATTAAGACTGTAATCATTAATTGCTGTTGTAATGGAATGCACCAAGATTTAAATCAACATGCAGTGTTCGCCTGGATAAAGTAGTGCGCATTCGAACGGTTTCCAGTCTTGCTTTCCGTTGCTCGATTGTTTCTGATAAACGGACTTGAGCAGTGCGTACTTGCTTTCCGTTGCTCGTCTGACTAAGACGATCTAGCTTCAGCAGTGCGCACTTGAACGTTTTCTAGTCTTGCTCTCCGTTGCTGGTCTGATTAAGACGAATGGTTTCCAATCTTACCTCATGTTGCCAGTCTGTTTTTGAAGCAATTAATGCCCTTCTCTTGCGTGTTTTAGGTGTAGATGGGCCAATTGCTTGTCGTTTAGGAGGCATAACTGCAAATTTTGACAGAATGGTGAACAGCGTGTGAATTTAGTGTGCGTTGATCGTCAATAGCTTGTTTGTCCTCACGCACTGAATGAAATGTGACTTGAAGTATCGCTGAAAAAATTGAAATATGAGCATAGGATAATCTATTTTGACTCAAGAGAAAATGCATAAAAACTGCGCAGCAAATATGCTGAAAAGCCGGTAAATGATATGAATAAGTAGGTGTCCAGTGAACAGCTTAAAAAAATTAAAATATAAGCATGAGATAACAATCTATTTCAACTCAAGAGAAATTGCATAGAAATTGAAGCAAATATTAAGAAAGGTTGGTAAACAATATGAATAGGTGTCCAGTGTAGCAGCAAGATTTGTTTTATATATGTGTTGCGACTGAAATAATCGACTTAACTACAGACTACCTGCAGTTGAACTGCGACGGAATTTCATGTAAATGTATACAAATCATTTGAATAATAGGAAAAAGCCAACTGAAATTGTGTAGACAGGTCAACTGTAGCAGTCGTTTGGGAGGCATAACCGCAAATGTTTGACAAAATAGTGAACAGCGTGTGAATTTAGAGAGCGTTGATCGTCAATAGCTTGTTCGTCCCCACCCACTGAATGAAATGTCACTTGAAGTATCGCTGGGAAAAAAAATGCAATATGAGCATGAGAAAACATTCTATTTCGACTCAAGAGGAAATGCATAGAAACTGCGCAGCAAATATTCTGAAAAGCCGGTAAACGGTATGCATAGGTAGGTGTCCAGTGCCCAGCTTAAATAAATGCAAATATGAGCATGAGATAACAATCTTTTTCAACTCAAGAGGAAATGCATAGAAACTGTGTAGCAAATATTAGGAAAAGTTGGTAAACAATATGAATAGGTGTCCAGTGTAGCAGTAAGATTTGTGGTATATATGTCTTGCGACTGAAATAATCGCACTCGAATGGTTTCCAGTCTTACCTCATGTTGCTCATCTGTTTCTAAAGCAATTAATGCCCTTTTCTTGTGTGCTCTATGTGTAGATGGGCCAATCGCTTGTGGTTTGGGAGGCAAAACTGCAAATGTTTGACAAAATAGTGAACAGCGTGTGAATTTAGAGAGTGTTGATCGTCAATAGCTTGTTCATCCCCACGCACTGAATGAAAAGTGGCTTGAAGTATCGCTGGAAAAAAAAATGAATATATGAGCAAGAGATTACATTCTTTTTCGACCTAAGAGGAAATACATAGAAACTGCGCAGCAAATATTCTGAAAAAGCCGGTAAACGATATAAATAGGTAGGTGTCCAGTGCCCAGCTTAAATAAATAAAAATATGAACATGAGATAACAATCTAATTTATAACTCATGAATAGGTGTCCAGTGTAGCAGCAAGATTTGCGGTATAAATGTCTTGTGACTAAAATAATCGACTTAACTACACTCTACAGGCTACCTGCAGTTGACCTGCGACGGAATTTCATGTAAATGTATGTAATTCTTTTGAATAACAGAAGAAAGCAAACAAAAATTGTGCAGACATTTAAACATGTAGACAGGTAAACATGTAGACAGGTAAACATGTAGACAGGTAAACATGTAGACAGGTAAACATGTAACAATCATAATAGTACGCTAGACAGTATGAGAAAGCCAACAGAAAATATGCATACATTTATCATTGCGTGATTTAAGGAGTGGTCCACACATTTTTGAAGTTGACAAACAAATAATGTACATACTGATTAATGGTAGTGAAGTCAATGCGCTTACCTTTTTTCTTTATTTATTATTATTTTTCTTTATTTCTAGATTCCGCAGGAAATTGTTTTCTTTGTCGTGGGCGGATGCTGACAATGGAGCGTCACTACTGCGCATGCACTGTGAAAGTCGATCGCTCATGCGCATTTACTAACGTGGCTATAATTAAATGTCACTAAAAATGAAAATATTAGTTTCGAAGATTTTCCCAAAAATTGTCGCACACTATCTCTAGCAATGACAGTTAGAATTTCAAACCATGATGGGTAAACATCCGGTATCAAAACAAACAAATCCTGAAAATTTCAGCTAAATCGGTTCAGTAGTTGCCGAGTCTATAAGTCATTTAAAAAAATCATTGATTTTTATATATATATAGATAAACTGAATAATTACATCAAATACATGTACACAATACATTAAAAAAAAATATCTTCCTATGCGACTATTAATGAATACACAGTATGTCATCTTTCAGCTCTGAGTACCATTCTATCATGTATCATCAAAAAGTGTGTGTACAAATACAGTTAAAAAAATGTTTTTCAGTATTTAAAACAATTCATTTGCATCCCATAAATCAGATTCCTCATTTAAGATACACTTCTGTTTCGACGCCTCTGACTGTAGCATAAAGTTCTGTTATAGCCACCTGCACAATGGTTCAGTCATGTTTTTGTCAACGTATGCTTATATTTTCCTATCAACACTTGTCCCTACTCCCGCTGTTATCATCACTTCATTGTTGACTGTAGCTAGTCAGTACGAGTCTCCAGCGGTCCCAACTTCTGGCATATCAAAACAATTCATTGTGTCCCTATTGTGTTTACTTTAGCAATAGGGAACAACGTTGCAGTTTCCGCCAGCAATTTCCTGTCCAATGGGTAATGGGTGCTGTGACTGCTGAACGGCATAGTTGTCTTGGGTTCGAATTCTTACTGGTTTCAAAAGTGTCTGAATATCTGCTATATGTTGATCTTATATCTCTCCGTAGATCTTATATAGTAACATAATGCGTAGTAACTTCTTATCATTTTCAGTAATTTGCATTCAATCAAAAAAAATTACACATATATAATGAGACAGTACATGCATGTCTGTGAAAACGTCATCATCTCTCATCTCTTTGTCTCTATATGTTGAACATTATAACACCAGGACTGTATTTACCAATCAATGACTTTTATGGCCTGGGTTCAAATCTACGCATTAAAACTAAAAGTAATCACTTGACTCTCTCTCTCTCTCTCTCTCTCTCTCTCTCTCTCTCTCTCTCTCTCTCTCTCTCTCTCTCTTTCAACTCTGTTCTGACCACGCATAGGGGAAACGTTTGGGAAGGTAAAAGTGATCTAAGGATTCTCATACAGCATCAGATGTCTACTGGCATAAGTTAAACACTATATATCTAGAGGGCCGTATATCTAGAGGGCCGTATTTCTAGAGGGCCGTATTTCTAGAGGGCCGTATATCTAGAGGGCCGTATATCTAGAGGGCCGTATATCTAAAGGGCCGTATTTCTAAACGCTTCACACAATAATTATTACCAAACAATATGGTAACAGGATTATCTCCTGCCAGCAACAAAACAACTGGTCTTGTTTATCTTTTGTGGACGCTGGGCTGGTTGTTGGGTCAAACATTACCATGATTTAGGGTGAGCTAATTGCGGTGGGATGTGAATTCTAACTTTTCACGCCTCCAGTATTGTTGTAGGTGTATAAACACATGAACTGTATTACATTGTTTTAACCAAGGGTTCTAAAGTTTTATGTTACAAAAAGTAAACTTATTGTTAATCAAAGATGGGGCTTGCTGTTAAAACGACAAAATGACCAGTGAGAGATGTTCCAAACATCTTGTGTGTGTGTGTGTGTGTGTGTGTGTGTGTGTGTGTGTGGATGTGTATCGATGTCAGCAAGCCTGATCGTTCTCATTTATGAGTTATCTTCCCTACTGTGGTGTCATTTGCTTCATATTTTTTTTAGAGCAGACAAGTGGCGTTGGTCTGCGCTCAAATCCTTCCACAATTTGGATGTATGTATTTGTGTAGTGTTCATGTTTTCTTGTGTGGAATAGGGAATAGTGTTATCCCTTGATGTCAAAGGTAAGAAGCGTGCTTTATTCGCCGTACTATATATATATATATATATATATATATATATATATATATATATATATATATATATATATATATATATATATATTCTGTGAGCTTAAATCATGTGTCATGTAATCAAACTGTTAACTATGTTACTGCGTCATGCAGTCTGTTAACTCTTTTGCAACAGGAATGAAATCTTCCTGACCAACAAAAGTTTCAAATGCCCGTCGAAACATCTACCTGCATTACCTCAATGAACCGTACAAGTAAATCAATAAACAATAACTCTTACAACATAAAATTACGATTACTAGTTCACATGTGCACATCTCCACAGGTCCTAATATATGATTCCCTATGTGGCCTCTCAAGGCCTCCATAATAATGAGCTTTACATGCCAATGTACGTGATATACTGCTATTCGGCACCTTATCGATATGACGCTAATAATTTAACTCTTGCCAATATCACGCCATTATTATAACTTGCCAGGTTTGACAATTCTCCTCAACTCTCCTCATATCGGACCTTGAAAATAACCGAGTCACTCTCCCCAATGTGGGCACACCTCCTCATCTCAACATTATACTTGTTAAATCAAAAATACACATCACAAAAATATACCTAAAAAAGTGCATGCATATTTACAGGAGTTAATTCATATTTACAACAACAACAAATAAAAACACTGAAGAGAACTCTAAATCAGAACTCTAAAACTCTTCATTGTTGAAGGTGCCCGTTAGCATATCTCCTTAATTCAATGATAACAACTACCATGTGTCACCAGGCCTAATCAGCTCATTTAGTGACTTGAAAGTTAAACTCATATTTGGCTCACGACACCAGGCCGGCATCTGCCGTACTTCGCCTCTGGTTTGTCGCCTGTAGTTCTCTTATCTCTTCAATCTATCGTAGCCGCTGTCACCTAATACTTGTGACTTCTCATAGTTTTTAAATCATCATTACAAAATTTTATATCAATGACATAAATGTGCTGTATACAAAGCAAATTAAAAAAAATCCAAAATGTTTATAATAAAGAAAAGCGTTAACTCATTGCCTCCTCTCTCTTTTTCAATCAAAAATCATAAGGTAAGTGTGCGTATCTCAACTGACACTATATTCGACCTAACGGCTCTACCGTGATTCGCCTGTCTGCCGTCATTAGGTATTATAATCTTAATCCTCAGTGTCACTACAGCCTAATCAGCTCTCCTTAGTGACAGTTTTATTACACCACGTATATTTATTCTTCTTCCTAATCCTCATTAACAAAACATCATATTAATTACATAAAGCTGCTATATACAAAGCGAATTGAAAAAAGCAAAAATTTAGAAGAAAAATACACATTAACTCATTGCCTACTTTTGGGTCGCATCTGTCACCTCATACTCGTGACAGTCATAACATAAATGTCCGTATATTTACAAAGCAAATCAAAAATTGAAAAGCGAAAATCTTACTGTACAGCATAAATTAACTCACTTCAGTACATCTCAACACTTTAATTTTTTTTAACTCATATGATGCATTTGCTCTTTTCACTTCATGACAACACTGATCTTTTTCGACATCACCATCAATATTAATACACATAAATAAAAAGGCGAAAAAATAAACATTAACTCTTCTCCTGTGTGCAATATCAATTCTTTATTGCATGGCTTCTCATAACACCCAACAAATAATTGTTCACATTCACTATGGCATCATTATACATCTATTATTATTGTTTGTTACACATTACTAAGCTCTTAGTTTATTTTTAATCTTCTTGCTTCTCTTGTTAGAAAATAATCGACTTCTCCTAATCAAATGTCTGTGTTATTATTTCTCTTACCCATTACATTTCTCTTATTGTAACTTAGTATGCCCTACAACCGCTGTCTAATATATTATGTACTGTAAAAAAAAATTTGTTTAACTCAATCTTCACTACAATTCCTTCCACAAAGCTCTTCGAAGACATTACCTCATACATTTTAGTCTGATAATTATCTTTGTCACGTGACTGTTTATCTGTAAAATGTTATCTGTTTACTAATCATCTACTATCTTTCCATCTCAAGAATACACTTCAGAAGAAACTGTGTGCTGTGTATGCATGTGCAAAAATGTATTCTTCATTTATTATTCTTTGTTCTATTTTCTATAAACATCATCATTCTTCATTCACTGAATTGACCATTTCGTTTACTTCTTCTTCTTCTTCTTCTTCTTCTTCTTCTTCTTCTTCTTCTTCTTCTTCTTCTTCTTCTTCTTCTTCTTCTTCTTCTTCTTCTTCTTTGAGTGCTTCAGGTGCAAATGGGTACCTGTTTACTGCGTCATTCAAGCATGACTCATATAACTTTTACTTCTAACAAATTATTTTGTTTTTTGCCTAAATTTTCTAGTGCACTACCATATTCAAAACAATCTAAATAACACTTCTATTTTGCTAAACAAATTAGAAAATAATCTGAACTTGTCTTATTTTCCGTAGGCATCAGGTAGTTTGTGCCTCTTCGTCTCTTTATTTTCTGGATCTGTGAACACTGATATGTTGAGTTTTTCTGCAGTCTTTTAGTGAACTGTTCATTGTTCATTGATTTGTACTCCTTATCTTATGCAGTTGTGATCGTCTTTCTTGTTGAAGGATGTTGGCGTTGTGGTTGCTTTAGTTTCCTATTCGTTGACGCATTCTTCTCTTCTTGTCTGCTTCGCTGGGGTTGTTGATGGTCGTCTGGTTGAGTTGATCTGTTATTAAACGTAGACTAAGATAGCGATTTCTTATTTCTGGTCGTTGGATTGTTCTTCCTGACTTCGTTGTTCTGATCTTCAGCAGTGTTTAGTTACTTCAATGATATAAACATGTCATGTGTAAAAATGTCTCTTACGCTTCTGCTGTACTTGCATTACTGGACTTCTGGAGCTTTAGTTGTCTGTACTCTGGGCTTCGAAATCGTTGGTTTTCTGAAACTCTGTAATTTTGGATTTCAGTAAAATAGGTCTTCTGAATTCTGGACTGATACTCTTCTGGATGTCTTGAACTGCTGTCTTCTGGGATTAATAGATTCTTGATGTTAACTGTAAATGTCTATTTTTGCTTCTCTATTTCTGCTGCTTGTGTCTCTGCTTCTGGACTGGTTGTCATTGTGATCGTACTCGTAGTTTTTGTTATCATCCCTGAAACTTGAAAACTTCTGCGTAATGCTTGCATTTATCGTTGAAACTTGAAAACTCTGGCTCAGTTGTGTTAAAAAACTGTCTCGTAATTAGTAAATAGTGACCATGTGTGGCGTTGTTTGACGTGTCTTACAAATCATCTCTTAATGTCATTCTGCTGGGTGATCGTAGCAAAGCTTTGAGGCAACGAAATGGAGTTTTTTTTGAACCTGAAGAGGTGTCATTTATATTTCGCTGATACTTGTGAATTATGGGAAAACGTCACTAAAACTAGGCTTCTTACATCTTGACATCTGTAGAAGTGTCTTGAAAAGTGCTTTATATCTTGAAAATAGTGCGTGAACGGTAGCAAAATTTAGTCTCTTGCATGTCGTTCAAAACTTTGTCAGTTCTTGACAATCCTGGTCACGGCAGTAAAATCCATCTGCCCCTTATGTAGCACAGCTCTCTTCTTCGTTGCGTACGTTGATGTCATACCCAGGTTCGTCTTTAGGTTTGCTACAGGAGGAGTCAATTGGAAAATTATAGACGAAGAGAAAGATTGTCGTGTCGATAGTGGTGGTGATGATGATGATGTCTTGCTTGCTACATGCTTCTCGCAGGACTCTGATGTTTGTATAATGAAATGGCTGGAAGCAACTGTTCTTGTCTTTACTGTCTTTATTGTCGTACTTCAGCAATGACACAATGATACATCAATAATATTTTAAAAGGCGCTGTATTCTCCCTAAGACTACATACTCTTAATGTCGCGTTGTGTTCTTCATCTCTAGTTACTTTGTTTCTAGTGTCTGTAACTGCCACCTGGCTTCTAGTGCTGTCTGGTTCTAACGGCTGACATCTCTATAGTGTTTCTAATGTGTCTCTATTAAAAATGGATCCAGGTATCTTGTGTATTGTCTCTGTGGCTAAATGTCTTGTTTCATAGTTTTTTCTCTAGTGTCTGTCTTTGAGGTTCTATGTGACTGACTCCTAGTTTTTCTAGTGTTGAGCTGGCATCTCTACAGCTGTCATTGCTCTATGAGGGTCCTTGTAAATAGTCCCTCGTCTCTAAGTCTTGTAGACTGGAAGCTTTCTTGGAGGATCAATATGGCTGGCCCCTCCTCTCTTGAGTCGTATGAACTGAAGAATTGCTCTGAGTGGATTCTTACCCATTATTTATACTTAGATGCTGGAATGCTAGTTATTTGGTTTTTTTCCCTCACTTTTTCTGCTTCTAGAATTTTCTAGTACGTCTCAGCTTGTTTACTATGTTCGTTCTCACGTGGGATTTGCTAATTGTATCTCGATTGCATCAGATTTCATCATCTTTTTTTTTTTTTGCGCAAATATAGTAGTTAAACTGACAGCTCTTCTCATAGAAGCTTCTAGAAAACAAGTACAGTTGTGCGTTCACTTTGATAGGGCACTACAGTGTATTTTACTAGTAAGACAAGGTTGGGTCACATGATCGAAAAAAAAACGCATTTAAAAACTTCTAGAAAAAAAAATCAAGGCCAGACAACCTCAGTTATCTCAATAGCTTGTTTTGGCGGGAAAAGAAGATTCTGGAAAAGGGAATGTCGAGGTTACCAAAACTAGCTGCTCACGGTACATCCTAGCTTTGCGCCTTTTAACAAACAAGGGATAATGCCTCCCTGTTACAGGAGGTTTACTAACCGGGGACATCCTTAAAAGTTGGAGTACATCTCCCTGAGAGGCATGGAACCACAAGTCTGGCTACAAATAAGCCAAATCTGTGAACAAGATGTGCATGCTACCGTCAGGTTCTGCAGCAAGACAACAATCAGGAGGTGGACGAACACTGAGTTTTTCTCTGGAGTAGTAGCAGCAGCAGCAGCAGTATTAGTAGTATAGTATTAGTAGTAGTAGTAGTAGTAGTAGTAGTAGTAGTAGTAGTAGTAGTAGTAGTAGTAGTAGTAGTAGTAGTAGTAGTAGTAGTGGTGGTGGTAGTAGTAGTAGTAGTAGTAGTATTAGTAGCAGCAGCAGCAGCAGCAGCAATTGTTGTTGTTTTAGTAGTAGTAGTAGTAGCAGCAGCAATAGTAGTAACAGAAGGACCGCGCCCTTTGCTTGGTAAAAATAAATTTAGACTTATTATGGCCCAAGAATCCATTTCACATTAAAAACTCTATGAATAAGTTTGGCGTTCTTGGTATGTCGTGCTATCATACCGCTCGTTTTTCAGATAATAGTGGTAGCAGAAGCAGTAACAGCAGCAGTGGCAGCAGCAGTAGAAGTAGTAGTAGTAATAGTAGCGGTGGTAGCGACAGCAGTAGCAGTAGTAGTAATACATTCTTTGGTTACTTACGTTTTACAGAATCCGCCTATTTTAATCATTGAAACTAAAACTACACTAAGAAGCTGAAAATGAAGAAGAAATAGAAAAAGAAGAAGAAGAAAAAGAAGAAGAAGAAGAAGAAGGAGGAGGAGGAGGAGGAGGAGGAGGAGGAGAAGAAAAAGAACAAGAACAAGAAGAAGAAGAAGAAAGCAGAAGCAGAAGAAAAAAAAGAAGAAGAAGAAGAAGAAGAAGAAGAAGAAGAAGAAGAAGAAGAAGAAGAAGAAGAAGAAGAAGAAGAAGAAGAAGAAAGCCTCGCTGTATCCTAACCACAATTTACCAAGCTACAAGTTAAGCCGGTGCCCTGGATCCACCCCGTGAGTCTGATACTGACAGCGGTGGTTATAGGGGAGAGGGGCCATCATCGTATACTTGTAGTAACCCCAGCGAACATGAGACAGCAGTCTTCTATTAGAGCAACTTAGCACTCCTCAAAAACAGGGGTAGCCCACTAGGAGAAAAACAAAAGAGGAGTTGGCCCACTGCAAAAGAAAAAAAAAAAGAGGCGGTATCGACCCACCTCTGCTTCATTTTAAAATCTTTCTAGAAGAGATCGACTGGAAAGAAATAGACAAAAGACAAGAAGAAGGAACAGAAGAAATAAAAAAGTCACAAAGGTTGACAATAATTTGTACTACAAGTTCCGGGTGGACTGCAGGGTGAAACAGATGGTGACAGAACAACAGGGAGCTGCAAGGTGTCTCGAGCTAATGAAGCCTGCATTAGCTTATTGTTTTAAGGCATCCTGAATTATTGCATGATATGGATCCATCATCTCTTTTACTACTTGCATATAATCTTGCTATAACAAATGAACAGAAAAACTATGGACCAACAATTAAACTCTCTTTACCCATAAAAAAACAAAGTTGACGTCAAAATAAAAGTTGATGAGAAAATATTCCATTTTTTCCTTGATAAGTTATTCCCGTAGTCTTCCTATTCACGTTAACTAGCAGTAAACTCCGGCGGAAAATGCTGGTGGTTCGTCCACCTCTGGACTATAGTCTTGTTTCAGAACTTGAGTGTTGCATACACATCGGTTTTGCAGATCTGAATAATCTGTATGCAGACTATCGTTTTATTGCCTGATAGGCAGTCGACGTTTACGACATGCTTCTTAGGCAATGGATCTATTGTTCTTCTCCTCACAGTGGTTTCCCAGAACCGACACGGGCAATTCTTGTCATCATAAACTAACTTTTCTAAATCGACACTATCTTCTCCGACGCCCATATTATTACTCAGAAACGTCAATATAATAGCAGCAAATTCTCTACTCCAAAGCCCACAGTGTATTAAATGATCCCCAGTCTAGCCCAAATTGTCTCCAGACAACTTCATTAAGTTACTTGTAACCAAGCTTTGTG
Source organism: Candidula unifasciata (assembly GCA_905116865.2). Classification (NCBI taxonomy): domain Eukaryota; kingdom Metazoa; phylum Mollusca; class Gastropoda; order Stylommatophora; family Geomitridae; genus Candidula; species Candidula unifasciata. The sequence goes on along the minus strand of CAJHNH020001585.1, from coordinate 190,236 downwards.
AGGGATGTTTACTTCAATAATGTAATATGATAAAGTTAAACCCCCACCCCCCACCCTTTTTTCCTCGCCTTTTTTTTGTTTTTTTTTTGTTCTCTATGTATGAACTGTATGTCAGAGGTAATTTTAAAACAACGTTGAAACAGTGCTTTGGTATACTCTGTAGAATTTATTTGCACACTTCCATATTATCATATGTAGCACTAATGTGGTTAATGTTGAATATAGTATGGAACTGTCTGTAGGTGTCTTGATTTTAGTGTCTTCAGACATGGGGACTTTATATTTTATTTTTAACTACAATGTTTTTACATCTGCAATTCTACATGTTGAATACCGTATTGTATCATATGTAGGTGTCTTGATTTACTGTCTTCAGACATGGACAATTTCTTTCTAGTATGGTACAATTGTCAACAGGTTGTTGGACTGGTCATAGACGACTCAATAGATCAGCTAAATTGTTATTAACCCCTTTTATGTGGGCACTATCAAATTTATAATTCTGCAGAAGTAGTCCCCAACGGGAAATCCTGTTGTTTTTAGGTACTCCTGTTGTCTTCTATCTGGCTCTCGTCATTGCATATTCCTATTTCACACACCGACATCACACGACGAGCAGAAAATGGACGACTAGAAAACAACACGAGACTGTTTCTGCACTTTATTCTTCCACTTGCGAATTCTTCAGCCAGCACATGAAATAGACTACTGTCCAGGCATACATGGTAGCTCAAACATCAAATACATCACTTTACCTTTTAGCCGAAATTACAGTCGTCCTACCACAAGCACAATGAACGGAAAAAAAACACAGCTGCTCTGACGCTGACTAACACAGCCGGCAGACATCTTGTCGTCTGCTCGGTCCTATGGCCAAGTTGAACGTTGAAACTACTTCCACTCTCAAATACATGATAGATCCACACACCTTCCAGCGTTGTCCACGCACTCCGTTCTTCGGCCCAAACGAGACTGACTACCAGCCCTTTCTAAGGCATTATATAACCTTCGAATGCCCTCCCCGTGCTTCCGAATTCGTGTTCTCCGATTTATACGAATTCCATTTGGCCAGCAGTTTCTGTGTGACCCCCGTGAATTATTATAATTCACATGAAGTTCGACTGTCAGCATTTCTCTACAACTCCCGTGTTGTCATAGTTAGACTCAAAATAGTCCACGCACATTTATTACTGATGTCATTCCGTCTGGGACATAATTTATCTAGGAGAAAATGAGATGAGGTTCACTACACTCTCCCCAACCCCCCCCCCCCCCCCAAATGTTTTACATTTTCAATCAAAATAGGTGTGATCATTATACTAATGTCTTCTTTGAATATGATAATATTAGACCTTTGTAGTGAATCATTTTCGACAAGTTCATGTCTAACCAAGTTCCCTTTTTTCCATTGGGTTTACAATTCAAACAATCCAAAATGCCATCTGTTAGGTCTTTCCACGATTGTGAATACCTTAATGGGATCCTCACTCCATGCACTTCCCGTTTAGTGAGGAAGACCAATAATCTGGCTCCATAGGTACCCCCCCCCCAGTTCTAAAGTCGGTATACAACCGAACCTCTCCCAAGGCGCCCCCCGTTTGGTGCGGAAGTCCAAAATCTTGGCTCTAAAACCCAAATGTGACCCCATGAAGTCCCACCCTCGCTATTCCCATTCATGGAAGCCCCCAACAATAGTAAAATCAGCAATGTATGGTCATGTTCCCAAATATGTAAGGTACAAGATTTATTTAATCACATTGTCTTCAGAAACTACAACATGTCTCATCTACAAACATATTCAAATTCAATGTTACACAAATTCAGTTTAGTACACCAATAAATGTTGACATAATATTTTCTGCTGAGGTGTATTTTCAACCCGAATATTGTCTCCCTTTACTTTTAACAGCTTACTCTAATATGACTGATTAAACCCTGAACAAAAATTTCTAAGTTGTAAATTTACCTAGCACATTCATTCGATAACATTACATTCATATAATATGTTGACAACATTGCATAAATAAATAAAAATCAATTTACACATTAGTTATATCAGTAGTTGTAAACCGTTCTTTAAACGTGACATGATATTTGGTAAGTGATTTGATTGTTTGTTCTTTTATGTGTTTAATGTTAAATTTGAACTGTGATATTACCAATCCCCATCTATATACCCTTGGATTAATGTTAGCATCAATTGTTTAAAAATTTTGTTAATCCTAAATTATCTGTCAAAATAGTGAACTCTTTTCCCAATAGAAACTTCTGAAATTTTTTCAAACTAATAACTAGTATTGTATCTTTCTTGAGTTTGGTTCAGTTTTTGTGACATATACATTACCGGAGTAATGTCTGTGAATGTTTCTGTGCAAGCATACTAGCTATTGTGTGACAACTGGCATCTGACTGTAAAAAAAAATGTTGGAGGGATCTGGTTGTCTCAAAATAGGATACTTTGAAAAACAGTTTTTATTTTTTTTTTTTTTTTTTTTTTTTTTAACTAAAATTTCATCATGTTTTTCATTCCAATCTGATTTTTTTTTTAATTGATGTTTCTTTAAAAGCTCTGATAGTAATGATGTTAGATTTTCTAAATTTGGGATGAATTTACCGTAATAGTTTATCAACCCTAGTAGAGTTTGAAGTTGCTTTTTAGTTTTAGGTTTTTGGATCATTAACCCTTTCGCTGCTACGTTCCTGGAAATAGTTGTCTGCTGAGTGAATTCGACCTGGCCTCTAAACTGGGCACGGCTTATTGCGTGGACGAGCTGTCCGTTCGCATACTGAGTTGTACTGAAGGTCGACTCGTACAAACGTGATGATTCACTATGGGACATCTGTTGTGCTTCCCATAGCCGAACTGGCCTCTGACATCCGCCCCTCCTAGGAAAGATACTTCCTGACAACAGACGTCCAAGTTCGTTGCATAAGTCTGTAGTCAAGTATCTTTATCGGGTATGGGATGTCCACATGGCTGTGTCAACCTCTTAGTTAATTAAATCTAAAATGTCCTACGTTACAAGTCCAGTGTCAATACCCTGATGTCAGGTCAATGTTTATATAAGTTTGACATATTCATTCTTCAGAGTCACTTACTTGGGAGAATAATACACATAACTTTCTTTGGGGTTTGTATACACATGGGGATAACTCTTCCCTCTGTGGCTGTCAATGATGTCAATACCTGTCACAAATATGCCACCATTTTCTGACACCTTCTGATCATAATGGTGATGACTAAAAAAAATTATGTGGGTGGACAATCAACCTGCTCGGGACCCACTAACCCAACTACACTCCCGTGCCTAGTTGGACGCCACCGACTGCGCTACCCAGCGAAAACATATCAATGGTCTTCATAGATATCAAAGACTCTCCAAGAGTAATATATGGTTAATATGGAAGCCTCCCGTCTTCCTGACATACCGTCGTGAATGTGTCTCTATTTCAAGCATCCCTGCTGCGGACACTAGTCACACCTTCTGACCCACAGTGCAGTATATATAGTAAACCCAAATGTGGCTTGTGAGACACATTCGCAACCAACAGGGATGAGGTCAAACCTCTAGTGTTTTACCCTGTTGTACAATATTCAGTGTAATCTGTGGTTACTCTCAGTGAAAATTCAGAATACTAATATAAATCAACATCTCTTTTATAAATACCAACTACAAAATAATCTACTTTATGTTATTAGTTTATTTCATTTTAAGTTTTTCTTCTTTACTTAAAAAAAAAATAATAATATAAATAAAAATAAGATCAATGTTTGAAAAATAAATTCAAAGTTCTGGAAAAATAAAGTAAAAGTTTAAATTTAAATTTTAGTTAGATACTGTCTGAAACCTATAGTCTACAATTCGTCCTGTTTATATTCCAATTACAGTTACAATTACATTTACATTATGTCTACGTAGAACTTTCAGAAGCGACAAAATTTCGTTTCTTGAATTGAATGTAGATGCATAATCAAAATATGAAGAATACCAATTAATTGTGGCTCAGTAGTGCCAAGCACAGCTGTGTATGATATCTGTGATGGAGCTGGTAACTGTCCAGTTAAGTATATTGGTACTCTTGACTGTACAATTCAGGTCTTTGCAATTGTAGAAATTCAAAGCTTTGATAGTTGATAACTATAGAAGTCAGTCTTTTATTACTGTAGGATTTCACCTCTTCATACCGTTATGTGTAGAATTCAGTTTATGTGTAACATTGTAGAGTTCAGACTATGGACATAGTTGTCTGAATAACTCAGTCTGTAGGTACTGTTAACTGTAGACTGTAACATGATGGTATCATTTCGGATACTGATATTTTATACTGTAGTACAACTGTGAGAATTTAAACTGGAAACAAAAATGTTACAATCTGCTGATGAGGTCAGCCAAGTTGTTCTGTGCACCGTTAATGTGAGTGATTTCAAACTGGTAAGTCTGAAGTAGCAGTGCCCAACGTGCGATTCTGTTGTTCTTGGGCGCTCCTGATTTTATAACATGCAGTGGTTGGTTATCTGTTTGGAGTAAGAAAGGTCGTCCCAAAAGATACCTTTTCAGGTTAGAGATGAATGCAAAAGACGATTGCAGGACATCCATTCTTCCAACGGTGCGTACCTCTCCTCTGCTGAGGTAAGCTCTCTACTGCTGTAGCATGTCGGATGTTGGATATTGCGTTCGAGTTGCATTGGGCCACCTGCAATATCTGTGACGTTGGTATAACATCTAAGGATAAGATACAATATGATATTAGATAATGTTAAAATAGGAGGGCTGGAGAAAAAGAGTCTTGATCCTGGCGAGGGCCTGGTCAAGTTCTGTGTTCCACTGAATCGCATTGGCACATGCAGTTTATTAGCAGCGACTTAGAATGAATTTATTTTTATGATTGATGGTCCCAAGTAGGCTTCGGAATACCTTTTTACTTGTAGGGATGTCAAGGTGTAAAATTTTGGAAAGAATTTTGTGATCACTGCTAAGTGTTCTCTTTGAAAAGTTATTCCATAAAAAATAAATCTTCCCAAAAACGTTTTTCTTCCAACGGTGCGTTTAGAAAGTTCTGACTGTCATGTCCAATTTGTTTGCATTGGGCCATATATCTTTTAACAACTGATGTAAATGTTGTTACATAGTTTACAACATCACCAATGACAGTACATTTATGTATGATGTATGTGGCAACAACTGAAATAAATATGGGTAATATAGCAAATGTGGAAGTTTTTAGAGAATTTACAGTTTGTTTCCTTATGTTAAATGGACTTGCTTTTCATTTCAAACTGTTGTTATCTGTGGGAACATCTTTTATTTTAGTTTAAGTTAAGTTAGTTGCGTATCCTTTACAGGACGTTGCAGAACAACTGAAATAAATATGGATAATATAGCCCCTGGTTGTTGTGTGGTTTCTCTGTTAGGAAGTTGCTTTCCATCCAGTAGTTTGCCATTTTTATTTTAGTAGTGGGATCTAATTTTGCAGTGGGAGATGTCACTGATTTCTGTTTGCCTGTGTTGGGTCGCATAGTCAGCTTTCGAAAATTGAAACCTTTACTGTAAAACTCAGTTAACAGTTGTTTGTCTGAGAATCACCTAGTTTACATGTAGGGTCTTCTAGGATGGGGTAGGATGGTTCTGGGTTGCTGGGGAGTACTTCAACCCGTGGTATTTTACTGGTAAATTCTCTGACGAATTTGCCCGTTGACAGCATTTACTTAAAGTAATTTCATGTTTCTGTTTTGTGATGACTTCATTTTTCAGTTTACTTTTAGTAGGAGGTAACAGAGTTAAAACAGTTTGCATTCTCTCTTTCTCTCTCTCTCTCTCTCTCTCTCTCTCTCTCTCTCTCTCTCTCTCTCTCTCTCTCTCTCATCATCCTTTCTCACTGTTTGTTTTGTCACACCATTACATGCCATGTTCTCATTTTGCCATCTGATCACATCACTCTCGGACATATCTTTCACATTCTTGCAATTCCCAAGTATCACATCAGCAACTGGGTCTAATAGGACTGCAAATTTAGCTCTGCCTGTAAGGTAGGCAGATCTGATATTAGCCCACGCTAAATCATATCGCTCCTTTCTGCCTGAGAATGTCCGACATATAATATGTTCACCTGTGTAATCACTTTCGTTTACAAGGCTCTTTCTGATGCCTAATACTGTGTAACCGCTGTCTCGCAAAATTAAACACTCTTGGTCATTAATTAACCCTTTACTAAACTTGAGCTTGCCATCAAAACACGCAGCAGAATTGGCTTCACATATATCTACTATCTTATGACCACATGTCAATTTACATTCCTCGTTGAATGACTTGCATACTTGGCATGATGTTTCTGCAAAATCGACCTGTTCTGCAGCATTTGCAGTTGTGCTCATATGGTAAGTGAGCATCGGACACTGAATTTTCACTTTCATTGTTGCTGCTCTCTGATGTCTCTGCTGCACCACTCTGATGATACCGTTTGTGATATGGGCACTTTTCTTGCAAATGATCTACTGATCGGCAGCTACGGCATTCCCGACTTACGTTGTACTGGGTTCTCTTTTCTGCTTTCCTCTTGTACCATCTTTGCAAGTGTTCTTTGAACCCTGGGTTTTTCTCACACCATTGTTTTTTTTTTTCCATGCTCTGTTTTGCAATATGGGCATGTAATTACTGGACCCGTATCTCTGTAGGGTCTATGACTCCTATAACCCTTGTAAGAGTTCCTTTGTGGTTCGTACTGGTACAGTCTGTTTCTCATCTGAGGTTGCACATCCGCCCCATAGTTTATATCTGGGCCTTTACCAAAACTGAAAACATTTTAGTGAGCATTAAAATATGCCTTTCCTGATGTTTCCATCTCTTTGACAGTGGATGGTCTTTGTTCGATCAAAAATGTCATCATGCTGGTTGGTACACTGCACAAGACTTTGTCTCTAATTAACAGATCTTTTAAAAGTTCAAATGACTTTCCAATTTTGGCGAAACTTATCCACTTATCAAAAGTGGTTTCAACTTCGGATAAATAATCAATGAAGTTCTGCTCAGGTTTTGGTGTTAGGTTTTTGAATGCATTTCTATAAGACTCTTCGTCCAAAGAAAAATGTTGTAATATTCTGTCTTTAACGAAGTCATAGTCATCTAGTTTTTCAACAGGGATGGTTTCTAAAACTTTCAATGGTTCACCCCCTAGATGCTTTCTGTACATGAGTGACCATTCCGAACGAGGGACTTCATAATGTTTAAGCATGTACTCAAAATTTTGGGTCCAAGCAGAGATTGAATCACCTTGGGTAAAAAATTTAATGAGACCTTGGTATTTCTTAAAAGATGGTTCTGCTGCTTTCATTTCAGCCTTTTTAATCAGTATTTCGACATTTCCAGTTCTTTGGCCCTGAGTTCCATTGTCAGTCTTTCTTTCTGTAGCTCAGCATTACTACTTATATCTTTGTCCTTCAAAATTACGGCGTGTTGTAATTCTTGTTGCTTGATGAGTAATTGGACCCTGCCCCGCTCTGCTAGAGCTGCTAATTCTATTTCCTTCTGTTTAGTCATGGCTTGCGTTTCTAACTCTTTTTGTTTGGTCATCTCTTCACTCTCTTTCTGTTTGGTCATCTCTTCAATCTCTTTATGTTTAGCCATGGCTTCGATCTCTTTCTGTTTGGTCATCGCTTCAGTCTCTACCTCTTTAGCTTTAGCCTCTAATTCCAGCTTTCTTAACTGTCTCTCGTCTGCACGATCCTGCCTTTCTTGCAGACCAGCATATTTCTTGTCCGCCCATTCCAGAGCTTTCTCGCCTGTCAACCCATTCTGTCTGGCCAGCTCAATGAAATCTGACATCTTGTAATGTTATGGGTGCTACCACAAAACAGTGTACTTGCTTTCAAAAAAATAAATAACACGCGCACTAACAGTAAAATCACACAAGAAATTACAATACCAAGAATGTATAATAATATACAATAATACAATTTTAATTTCCAAATGGTATACTGGCAGTTTGGATAAACAATTTGGATTGTAATGACAGTAAGTGAAGGATTCCGAAATCCACTTCTTAACAATAGTTTACAGATGACATGATGATGAATGTACTAAAAAAATATTTATATACACAAAACAGACCTATAGATAACCAACTTCTAGCCCAGCCAACCTCCCGCATAAATATTATCAATGATGAAAGAGGATAGACTAGAATGATAGACAATGTACGGCACCGCTGTTCCAAAGACGACCCTGTGGAACACCACGGGCAGGAGAACAAGACCAAAGCACAACACCACAATCAAAACAAAACTTATCTGTTCTCCAGCCTGGGATCCGAGATGCTCCTTGACACAGGATGATGAACGGGATTACAACAGGATGATGCCGAGGACGAAGGATCTCAGTTGGAGCTTGTGCGTTCTTCACTCACTCAGCACGTGACGCACACACAATTATACCAAAATACTTGCATACAATGTCATTGTCCGTTTTCCTACTCGTCAAGACGCCACATGTTCCTAACACAATCAGTAATACTGCTAAGGACAATAAGTTGATACAATAACAACACAATGTAACAAACGATCACAAACTAGCTTCTATAACTATATAAATTAACTCTCGATCTAACTATCTACTATTAAGAACTGATTTCGATCACGTTGTCACTAATTAAGGGAGCCATCCCAACAACGTCATCATAAATTAAGAAATCAATTCAATAGTTAGATCTAACTTTTAAGAGAACGATAACCTATATAATCTAGCACTAACAATTGCGAAGAGACGACTATAAACGCAACAAAAAACTCGCAACAGCTAATAATGTAGATAAATTGTCAGTATCTATAATCTGTCACTATCCCAGATACAAATCCTAAGGACGAAAGCTGCCCATTTATCTGTCAGGGACCTAATCTACACTACTTATTTTATATGGCTCGCTAGGTAGGCCAGCTGACAGACTCTACTACCCAGACACACTTAAGACGACACTCCTGCTGAGTACAACCATAATCTTTAATATACAATGAACATTAGACGTACAACACTTCAACTGGGCTAAGCAGCTTCCATCCGAAACTGCCTTGGCGATGACAGCTTTACAATCACTAGTCATCCCTGGCCAGCTCCCATGGATCTAGGGGAGCACGACTCTTAGCTGGCAGTGTCTCAGTGCCAATCAATCCGCCGTCTATTGCCAAACGGGACTTTAGCGATACACGGAAGGTGTATGGCCTAAGCGTGCCAGGGGCAGTGTTATCGCCATTACAAGGCGCGTCACCTCGATTAACTGCTCAAACAAATACTGCATGGAATGTCTACTACACAAAGAACCTTAACTCTCTATACTATCTAGACGAAACATTAAATACAAATACAGCCTATCATAGACACTAAATACGAATATCCTATTTCAACCTAACCGTCTCTACCCTAACCGTTACCTCGTCGTAATGTGTTTGTCCTGTCTCTCTCTGTCGACCAGCACACAACCGTCCTACACAACTGTCCGCACACAACTCTCCTCAAACCCGCTTGGACAAAGCCTTTTGTATTTCCCCCGAGTTCATGGCTCAATCCGCAGCACTCCGTGTCGGCTGAGTGAATTCGACCTGGCCTCTAAACTAGGCACGGCTTATTGCGTGGACGAGCTGTCCGTTCGCATCAAGTTTTCTTGCCATTTTGTACTGTGTAGAATAATCCAAAAGCACAAATATATATCAGGGCACAAAATACACAGATCACCGACCACGCTGTCACGGTAAACAAAGCAACAGGATAACGCAGAATGCAGTAAACACACCTTAAACACGCCTAAAAGCACTTGCCAGTGCTTTTAATCATATGTAAATGGGTCAGTTTAATCTAAATATAGCTAATGTATATTGCCCTTCAGCCAATAAAATACGAGGTAACAGAAATCTGTAAGAAAAGTCCAAAAAAGGATTGGGACGTCCATAGCACTGGGGGTCAAGAAAAAAAAATAACGTCCAAAGACGGGCGTAGCAGCGTACGGGAAATCGGGAAAAGACGTCCATAGCAGCGAAAGGGTTAAAATTTTACAGACAATGTTTTCATCTGTCTGAACCAAACATTCGCAGATAACATGTCCTAAGTAATCAATTTTGGTATATCCAATTTCAGTTTTTAGTGGGTTCACTGTCAATTTAGCGTCATTTATTCTCGATAGGACTTTTTCTAGGGTAATGCAGTGGTCATGTAATGTTTTAGTATGTATACAGATGTCATCCATATATACTGTGACGTAAGGGATTGCATGTAACAGTTTTCTAACCATTTTTGTGAAAATTTTCGGAGCATTTATTAAACCGAATGGTAAACGAAGCCACTGTTTCAGTTTGAAAGCTAATATATTTCACAGCTACTGGTGTTAGTGGTATTTGCCAATAACCTTTTGAAAGGTCAATTTTTGAAGCAAAAAAATTTGAGTTATATAACTGTTGTATGATTTCCTCTAAAGAAGGTATGGGCTCAGTTTCTCAATAGGTAATTTGGTTTAGTTTTCTATAATCAACACACAAACATAGTGATCCATCTTTTTTCCTTACTACTACTAAAGGTGAACTATAATTTGATGTGGAATTTTCAATAATTCCTTCTTTTTGTAATTATTGCAATTCTGATATAACCTTGTCCACATAATGAATAGGTACTACATATGGTCTAGACTTCACTGGTACTGATGAGTTCAACTGGATATCGTAATTTATTAGATTGGTTTTCCCAGGTTTATTTGTAAAAATATCTTTGTAACGAAAGATAATGCCTACAATTTTGCTTTTTCATTTTCTGATAGTTCTTGATTCATTTGTACCGATTTCCAGTTGACTTCATTCTTCGTTGATGGTGTTGGAATATCTTCATCTATAACATCAGGTAACTCTTCATTGATTACATTACATGAGTTTGTATCAAGTACATCATCATTTGAAATTTACAATGATCTTCTAAAAAAATGGTTTAAGCATGTTTACATGAAAAATTTTGAGTTTCCCTTCAATTTTGATTTCATAATCAACATCAGAAATCTTTCTTGTAACAACAAAAGGACCTGACCATTCTATACATAATTTGTCTGATTTTTTTGGGTAACAATAATAACACTTCATCACTAGGGTTATATTTGACAAGACTTGCTGTTCTATTTGCATACTGTCGCTGTATCAGAATGGCTTCCTTCGCTGTTTCTTTTGCTTGTTGACAGGCAATCATTATTTTATTTCTTAGATTTGTCACTGATTCATAAGCTGATTTTTCGGTTTCTGTTTCCACTTTTCCTGTGATAAGCTTATTATATAGCTGCAATGGCCCTCGTGGATTTGCCCCATATACAAGTTCAAATGGCGAAAAACCTGTTGAGCTATGAGGAATTTCTCTATACGCAAACATAATAGCAGGCAATAAAGTATCGCAAGACTGCGAATGTTCAAAAGATATTCTGGAAAGCATTGTTTTTATGGATTTATTTAAATTTTCAACAAAGCCATTAGCTTGTGCGTGATAAGATGTTGTGAAATTGTTTGATTCCTAACCAGTTCTTAAAAGCTTTTGTAGCCCAAGATGTAATCTGAGTACCTTAGTCCGAGATAATAACTTCTGGAAACCCAACCCTCGAAAAAATTTCACAACACCTTATTACGCACAAGCTAATGGCTTGGTTGAAAATTTAAATAAATCCATAACAGACACAAACAAAGAAACGTGTCTTACAATACTCAGTGCAATCAAAAACAAAAACAAAAATTATATAACTCGATAATATAATTCCAGAAATATAATTTGCAAGCTATCCGAACTACAAAGGGACTATATTCGGGAATTCATATTGGAAGGGAAAAAAATTATAATCGCGAATAATCCGAACTACAACAGGGTCTATAATCGCGAATTACCAATGGGAAGGGGGGACATATAATCCGAACTAAAACAGGACTTTACTCGCGAATTAATATGAAACCAGATATACAACAATGATACAATTTCACTCACAATTTTACATCACAGCAATCATCAGAAATCATGCAAATCAATTCACCGTAGCAGTACAATAATATTCGTTAAACAATTTGGATGCAAACAGTTCAAAATACCGGACTGGGAATCCGAAGAATACTTCTTATAATTTTCAAATAATGAAGGAATAATAATGAGTGTGCACACAAATTACAAAGATACAACGTAGAAAAAATTCACAACCCGAAAGAGAATTATATTTTTCTACTAATAACGCCACTTAACGAACGATAAAATGCTTGGGAATATACACTTATAGATCTGAAAGTACAACACTGAATAACACTGACGTAATTACAATCGAACCACCACAAGCTACTGCTTTTAACAGTCAACACAATAGCACAACGTGGTGCTGTCGTATCAAGAATCTAGACACAGCTTAAACGTAACAGACTGTTATCCTAACACATAACGAACAGAATAACATACTATTAGCCCTAACCCATCTCATACGAAAACAATAGAACTGATGAGAAGATAAACACTGTTTGGCGCCTATGTACCAACTCAATCGAAATGGAATCTCACGGACTAGAGAAATGACCAGCTCACTTACACCAAAATCAAAACAAAAACACTTATCTCTTCTCCAGTGTGGAAAACATGGCCGCCAATGAACAGGCTGATGAAACTTGATGACACTTGATGATGGTCGAGAGCGACAGGGGCCTCGATCAATTCTTGAATTACTCAAAACAAAACACCATGAAATCAATCACATTATCTCTATCTGTCTATGTCATCTATATTCCTATCCGTCACCACGAAACAATCCTAACATATCCAGTTATTACTGCTACTAACATTCAGTAATTTTGAACAAAATACAAGTAGACGATCTAACAAAAATCACAAACTACTTTAACTTACTCTAAAGCTATCTATTATCTAAACACTATCCCAATATTGCTATTAAATTTTAAGGGTCTATCTCAATTACATTATCAACTATAAAGATACAGCTCTCGGTAGTGTAATCAACACAAATTAAGAGAATGTTCCAATAGCTATATCATAATTTAAGGCAACATGTCTGCTCCACGTTAACTATAGAATAGAACACTCTAATATTTTATTTTGCAACTAAACACTTCTTACTAACCAAATAAATCCATAAAGACGTTTTCCCACTTTACCTGTCACATTCTAATTTTTCCTCTCAACAGTTAAACAACACAAAAACTGGACATGAGAATCCCACTTTACCTGCCAAATTACAGTACATCCGATTTAACTCTTATAATTAACCACATCACCTGTCAAGAACCAACATGTCTAGGGTTCGAATCTATGGCAGCGCTGCCGACTGATGACAGATAAGCTCTGCTAACGAACACACCCAAGCCAAACACTGGTTGAACACACACGTAATCTTTATTATCTAAGAATACGAAATCATCGTCTGTGCCTCAGGAGCGGTAGTGCTCCTTATTCTGAGACCAGGCAGGGCAAACTTTAAAATCGCTAAACGCACTTTCTCACATTTCATGACATCAGCTCTGAGCTCCTACCACACTCCCGTACAGCGCTATCTCAGCTCGCTGTCTCCCGATGCTGTGGCACACGCTGAGTGAGGGCTGGTGATAGGTCGGTAGATGCTAACGCCACAAACAATCCATGGCCTTGTTTCCCATATCGAGATATCACTACTGAAAGAGTTTAACTGCTATCCTAAATCTATCTGCTAAATGAGATCTAAGTGAAACACTTCATACCTACACTGTAAAGTACTAACCACATTTAATCAAACACCGGACTATACGAATCACAGCTAACATCTAACTAACACACACGCCACATTTTTAACGGTAGTTACAATTTGTCAATGAACTATCACAATCTAAAGGTCTGGTCAAACCACGTCTAAGTTACACAGATGTCCTGCCAAGAATCCCCGATCTGTCCTTTGTCCTTTCGTTTGTTGAACTACTAGAGTTCAGTGTTCAGTCAACTCTTCTTGAAGCCCACTGACGTTCGTCAAGCCTCATTCAGCTAACACAGATTGATAGTGTATCAGCTGGTCTGCACTGGCCCTGAGTTTAGTTAGGGGTCAATGACCAAGGCCTTGCTGATTTATCATCATCACCCTGGACTGTCCCATAAATGGGACGACCCCTGACAATCCTGGTCCTCTCATAATTAAAGGTCTTGCGCGTTCTCACAGCCCTGATCTTGCTAGGTTTAGAAATCAACAATTAAGCATGGCACATGGTCACTACCAGGACACTCGACTTTGTGTCCAACACTGATGACAGGTTAACAAACGCCCCCCCCCCCCCTGTCTACTTGTATACCCTGAACCTCTAGTGTACTATGATTATACGGGCCCAAGACAAGAATCACATGCTTCACGCCATTCTTCATCACCAGACATTGCTGATGTCTTCCCTGTCTGGTAGGATTTATACACGAATTCCTGGAACTATTTACTTCTAGAGAATGTGGTGGATTTATATAATCAATGTATCCGAGACATTCTTATTTATCTGTGCTCAATTCCTGCAGCATGATTATATCAAAGCCATGGATCAGTCTGACCTTGGCAGATCCTTTCTGCTTGGGACTACGACAATTTCAGTAACCCACTCTAATATGCTTTGATCCCAGACGCTCCGTTTTTCGGGCTCCCGCTTTCCTTTTTTTTAATTTCTTCTGTTATTTCCATTTCCTCGACTTCTCCTCTTCCCACTCTCTCCGTTGAAACGTGAAGATGGTATCAAGCACAGAGCACGCAGTTCAGAGTTTCGGCGATGGTTCTTTTTATTATTAAGTACAAAATCCATAGAAAATATTCTTTCAATACAGGAAGTAAACGGCCAACCTAGGGGATGTTCTGACGGAGTCCATACGCCTGGCACACTCACACTCGCTAACCAGACGTTCCACGTTCACGACTGTATGTATCACGCAGTCATTCCGCCATTATTCACGTAGGTCCATCGTAGGCTAAAAAAAAAATAAATTTTTTTCAAGTTTTCGTCTCTATATCAGTTGTTTCTTTTGTGCCTCTTCGGTTAAGCACAATCGTCTTGACTGTTGATGGTTTTTCCTAATCAAGGGACTTACGAAGTGAGTGTGCTCCTTTCACCATGTAGGTATAAGTACTCATAATGCTAGATCAAGCTCTCAATGCCGAACAGTTGGTGTGCTCCACAGCGCGAAAGATAAGACATTTACAGCTCTGGATCATTTTGATCCTTGTGTATTCCGGTGCAAACGAATTATGGTGGCCATATTCGCTTATAGTTTGTCCATGTTGCTAAGTACTATGACATGTGTAGGTGGCAAAAACATCGAACAATTAATAATGACACAGTATCTAACTACTATTTTTTTTTTTTTTTGGGACTTTCATCCCGAAATAAAGATGATGAGCCGAGTTTGGTAAAGAAAGCACTCAGAATGGAACAGGGTAACAACATGTTCCCAAAGGGCAGCTGGGCGAGAATATACACAGATGGATCAGCAACAGGAGCAACTACAAATGGTGGGGCAGGTGTTTACATTAATTAAACACCCAGATGCCACTACTGTGTCCCTGGCAGCTTCCACCGGACGACAATGAAAAAAGATGTCCTCAAACATCTGAACAGAACAGACCAAGTCACACCTTTTCGCTAACGCATTTGACACTGCAGACTCAACAATCACTCAGATAGATTAAGCATGAGCTAAATAGCTGTCTGTCAGTGTCTTCATGCTGAACAGACTCCCAAACATGTCTTGCAAGATTGTCCTCTCATGAGAGCAACAAGTGGCAACACCCAGCAGACCTGAAAATTGAGCTTTGGGGAAACATACTCCTACTGGGCAAGTCAAAACTTCAAGATCAGATAGACCAGCTGAAGAATGATATCCTGAGTCTCCAGCAGGAAAAAGCAGTTGTAGACTTAAACACACACACAAATAAGAAGAGAGATAGAGACGATTAGAGACTTACTGAAAACTGTATTAGAAGTCCAAAGACAGATGGCGACAGAGGCAGTCAATTGAACATTTCAAGGCAGATATTGTGGCAATGCTCAGAGATTTCCACCAAAACCGAGAGCAGCCCTAGTACAATAAGAATCAGTAGACACTAGACACTAATGTTGCAAGACCTCTTAAACTAGATCAGAAAACTAAAGAGATGCAAAGAAAAGCCAAAACCAATATCAGGGGAGCGAGGCGGAGTAATGGTTGTAATGGTTTCATCTACGTGCCCACCATAAACATGACTATAATAAAAATGCACTCTCGGGTTCTTTGTTGCACGAGTTCTGCCCACAACCTTTGAAAACAGACTTGCAGTTGGTGTTGAAGTGAAAGCAAATGCTGTCACATACCAACTATCACCTCTGCTTAAACATCCAGATATAACCATGAAGACCAAAAGTTGATAAACACCATCTTCATTCCAACACTCTGCTACCAGTGCCAGACATGGACAAAACAAGACCCATGAAAGAAAACTAGAAGCTGTGAAATGAAATGTCTAAGAAAAGGAATAAGACCAGACCAGTGGATAAAGATGCACATTAGAAACACTGTCAAAAACTACACCATGTTTAGAATACATAGAACATCAAAGAATTGCAGGTTTGGACATCTAACCAGGATGAAAAATGACCAAATAACATCACAAATTTTCAACCAAAGAAGTCAGGATATAAGGCAAGAGGAAGACCAAGGAAACGGTGGATTGACGGGGTCTCCGAAACCTGCCAAAAGCATGGCCTCAGAACATCAGATGCTGCCCGCCTTGCTTATGACAGGAACTTGCATCTCCCCACAACGCTTAGCGGCATACGTGGAAGGAAAAAGTAAAGTAAGTAAGTAAGCTGAAGTGATGATAATTTACGTTGTCAAAGAGAAGAAAACTACTGCTGTGTTCGTTGGGCCGACCAGTGTCCCAGATGCACTATACCACGCATCTATGAGAATAAGTTCTGTTGCAGTTCTTCAGCAACTTGCTCTGAAAAAATACACTAAGATGCCAACAGTATACGATAGAAGAAGAACAACAACAACAATAGCAAAAACTAACAACAATAATAACATTTGTGCCCTAGTTTTTATCAGAAATATGTCAAAACAAACATGAATCTCGGCTACACACCAGACACAGAAGCCAACACTGCCATTGTGCAGACGATCAGAGGATCAATGAAAACACGTCTCAAGAATAACTCAGCGAATTTCATTTCTTTTACAGGTAAAGATTTCTTTTTTTTTAATGGCATGTAATGTCTCCAGTTTTTTTAGGCACAGTTTGCTGAAGTAGGGTCAGCTACTGCTCGAGACCGTTGTGGTCTGTGGTCATCCACAAGCATGTCATAGGTGGAACCAGAGCCATTTTATGAGTTATATATATAAAATACAATTTACAAAAGCTGTATAGAGCGGTGAGTATTGATCGGTTTATTGATTGGGGCTTAGAAAGTATTTGTTATATAGAAAAAATATATTAAAGTGATAAAAAAGGGAGGTGCTGTGCCCTTTGTAGAGTTAGGGGGAAAAACAAGAACATTAGGATAAGAGATTGTCATGTGTGGCGTTACGGTGTTAGGTAATCTTGGTTATCTTAGTTTTAGCTTCATAGTTGCTCCGCTCCTGTGCCAACGAAAAACACACAGAATGTTCGTCGCAGTCCCCTGTTGGAAAGATTGAGAGTTTGGTGTCCTAGCATACGCACTAGCATACACACGCATTAAAAGCCTATGGTAGTTAGCAAAAGTGCTAACACAAACAGTCCGACATTAGAAATGCAGTTCATCATCGACGTTAGCAGAAGTCGCCAACAGATCAACAGTTGCGCACGCGATCAATATTTTTCACATAAGGGCATCCACCAATTTTGCGGTGACAGGCCACGCGCCAGTTTCTGAATCTACAGTTCACAGCACCACGTTGGTCACAGTGGAAAAACATTCCAAATGAAATTCGCAGCTCACAGGGTTGCGCCAGGCACTCAACTCAGTAGCTGGCGCGACAAAACTGTATCCTTTCAGTCTACAAATGGATCAAAAATGCAACAACCACCGTCTGGCAGAAGCACAAAATTTGCCTTGACGCGAAACAGTAACCGCGCCTGGCGTCCATTTTGACAGAAAACTTTTAGGTGTTATGTGCCGATGGCTTAGTGGGGTGTCGAGTCGTCGTGTCGGTTACTTAGATGTGGGGTTTTAGGGCTCTCGAGTCGTCGTGTCGGTTACTTAGATGTGGGGTTTTAGGGCTCTCGAGACGTCGTGTCGGTTACTTAGATGTGGGGTTTTAGGGCTCTCGAGACGTCGTGTCGGTTACTTAGATGTGGGGTTTTAGGGCTCTCGAGACGTCGTGTCGGTTACTTAGATGTGGGGTTTTAGGGCTCACTAAAAATGGGGCTATACCTTTTTATGTAACATTTTAGAACAACGTGGGTAATTTCTTTTGACCTCCACAAATTCCCTAGTGCTATCAAGGCTCCTCTTGCCTTTTGTATTCTTTTTCTAAAATCTATATAAGTTCCCTAATCTTTATCTACATTACTGCCTAAAAAGATGTACGACTCCAAGTCTTGGAGAAACATTAACAGAAACAACATTACTATTGTACCTGATTTATTTGCATTATCTTTGTCTTTTCTTTATGGATTTTCAGAAAAAGCTGCTGTGATATCACATAAAGCATATTTAATTTATCTTGCATCTGATCTCCTAAATGGGACAGAATCATTAGCGAAGTCCAGATCATCAAGCTTTTTGTAGGGGTCCACTGAATTCCATTCTTGGTATTAGCAGTTACTGTCTTCATAATCCAGTCTATAGACAGTAAAAAAAGGAGAGGCGACAAAAGACATCCCTGTCACACACCTGTTCATATTTTAAATGTATCTGTTAGCTTTCCCTTATTAAGAACTCGACATTTCATGTCTTTATATGTTGCCTTTACTAAGTTAATATTTTTCTGTTGGATTCCTTAATGTCCCATGAATTTCCAGATATATTTCCTGTCAGCGATGTCAAATGCGTTTTTCATATCTATGAATACAATGTAAAATGGTTCAATGCTTTGCTCTATTATAATACGTGATGTGGCTATCTGGTCAGTAGAGGATCTGTCTGGCTGAAAACCTGCCTGTTCATCTCTTAGCTTTTTATCAATAGCATCTTTTAATCGTCTTATAGCATACTTTAATATATAGGCAGGCGTCGATGGAAATGATAGAACTGATAGGTTTGCTGGATCCGCTATTACTACCGACGGTGAGCCAATAGATCATGCTGATATTATTAATACCCTCAGAGAAATGGGAAGGATAGAGGACTTTGGTGGCAGTGAATCCACATCACTCGCCAAAATGGCAGACTTTGGAATAAGATCGGCATAGCAAAAAACGAGACGCACACCAGACACACCAGAAGACTTGCTAATCAACATAGAACTAGTTCTATTAGCCATCGGACATTGGGGTTCATACTGAGGGGAGGATCTGAGCACCTATGGACATGTCCGGAGTGCAATGATGATAACCCAACTAACTAACTAACTAACTAACTAACTATCTTTAACGTGTCCCAATGATAATGGCTGCTGTCCCTAGTACATCATAAAGTGTGCTGTGTATTTTGCAAATGCTTATTGGTTTTCTTTGGTAAGTAGTCAATTGTCATTGGTACACCTCAAATCTCTCAATGTCTTTCTCTTCTTTGGAACACACCATAAATTGCTTAGGGTACTTCTTATGTTGTTCCCTTGTTTTCTGTGGTAGGTCATTCACGAATGTCTATTGGTAAGGCAGACACTATCCGTTGATACTTCAAGTCGTTTGACATCTTTTACCCTAAGGACACCTTAAGTGGATTAATGCACATCTCTAGCTATTTACTTGTCTTGGCAAGTCGTTTCCTGCTAAAATTCTCTGGTAAGTCAGCCACTATGTCCAGGACACCTTGGGTCACTTGATGTCTTTCCCATTTGAGACACCTTCAGCTACTCAAGGGACGGCTCAAGTCGGTCACTGAAGTTCCTTGGTCAGCAGGCCACTATCCATGGAACGCTGCAAGTCGATAGATGTATTTCCCCTTGGGGACACCTTAAGTTACTCAAGGGACGGCTCAAGTCAGTCACTGCCTTGACAAGTCAATCACTGAAGTTCCTTGGTCAGCAGGCCACTATCCATGGGAGACTGCTAGTCGATGGATGTATTTCTCCCTGGGGACACCTTCAGTCACTCAAGGGTCGACTTAGGTCTTACACTGGTCTTGACAAGTCGTTCAGTGGAATTCTTTAGTTAAGTCGTTCCCTATTCTGTAAACACATTAGGTCACAAAATATCTTTCTTTCCTATGGAAATACCTCAAGTTGATCAGGGTACTGCCTAATAACTCCTGTCTCTGGCGCAAGTTTAGTCACTTGATGTCATGCATTACAGTACACCTTAACTGACTCGATGTATTCTCCCTGGAATACAGTCACCCAATAGACAATACAAATCTGTTTCTGGTCTTGACAAGTCGCTCACTGAAGTTCCTTGATAAGTCGTCCACAATCATTGAGGCACTACTCGATGGCTTTCTCTTTTTCGGACACTCTAAGTCACTCAAGGTACTTCTCAAGTTGTTCACTGAAATTCCTTCAAGTCGACATATTTTTTTTTTTCCTTTGCCCAATGTTTTTTTTTTTAATTAATTTTTTTTTTTTTTTCATATTCTTTTTTTTTTTTATATAGACACCGTAAGTCACTCAAAATACTTCTGAAATTTTTTAAGGTCTTGGCATCTGTCCTTAAGACACCAGAAGTCTCTCTATGTCTTTCTCCTTTGGAACACTGTAGAACACTCAGTGTATGGCTTACATCTATCACTGGCTTTCATTGGCAAGTTGTACACATGGCGAGTTGTTTTTAAAAAAAAAACACAGGGTGACTTTTTAGAAAACACAACGTGACTTTTATTAAACAACTAGCTGTACCCGGCCAGGCGTTGCTGTGGCATAGTTTGGCTAAATGGAAATGAAAGAAAATAGAAATCGCACGTGTCTAATACAATCATTGTCTGCTCAGATATAGAGATAGTCTTTGACCCCCCCCCCCCCCCCCCAAACCACCACAACTAAATACACCTACTACTCTCTCCCTCATCAAAGGTTTTTGGAAAAGAAAGACAATGGAAATCGCACGTGTCTAATATAGTTAATGTCGCAATCATTTTCTGCACAGATATAGAGATAGTCTGGTTTTCCAACTTTAGAACAAGCACCTTATAATTGTGTCTTTATATTAGTGGTCGTTTAAATGGTGTTATTAGCACAGTAACAAAAAGGGTTATTTGGTTATCACATGCTAAAGCTGTTTGTATTTTTATAAGGGACGAAAGTAAAGCTACAACTGTACTTGTGAATAACAAAGTAAGTCGTAAAAACTAGAAAAGCGGAGGTAGCGTTAGTAAAATATGAACAAATTAGGTAATGAGAACTTGAAAATAACGTGTAAAGCTCTTAAAGTTCTCTTAAATTTAAGTCATTACCCCCTCCCCTCCCTTCTTCCACCGACTACTACTCTCTCCCTCTTCGAAGGATTTGAAAATCATTACCTGGCGATATTTTGTTGTTGCTGTAACTGACATTGACATCCCTGTCCATACGGACTAAAATGGGGAGCAGGAATTGTAATAGGTAGTGAATGGGGCTAGTGTAATATTTACCACATCATTCTTCAAGTACCGGTACAACTAGTACCACGACCACCACCACAGTAGCTAAAATAATGTCACTGCTATCTGTGTTACCATCAGTGTAGACAGAGAGTCGTGAGCTAGAAGATTTGATTCCGCATGGCTAATGCTGTCGCCACAGACTGGTCAGGTTAGGATGTATAATTTCACTTCCCGACAGAAGAACGCCATAACCTTACCGGCGGTCTTCACATGAGAGCACTATGGTGTAACAGCCCAACCACAACTATTACTGCTGCTGCTACTTTAAGTGTGTAAATAAGTTACTGTGGCTTAAAGCTCTCTCAGTTTATAGTTTGAGTTTTTTTTTTTTTTTTTTTTTAGTATTAAGGGAAACATGGCTAGTGCTGTCACCACGACAGAGCAGATGAGGATATTATTTTAGTCGGGGGTAAAAAAAATTAACTACTGCGGATTCGAACCCTGGTCTCCCGCACAGGAACACAGTGTTCTAACCATTCGACAAAGTAGCCACTTAATCGTAGCACCGAAAAGAGAACTAATCTATTAGAGATTTGTGTCCCTACTACTGTGTCCCGATTATAACACAACTCAAAACCGCAGGCAATTGTTTTCTCGTAGACAGATACTCCAGATATATTAATGAAACGGCAAAACAATAGAAATCGCACGTGTCTAACACGGTTAATGAAGTTAATGACGCAGTCAATGTCTGCGCCGACGTCGAAATAGTCCTTGATGCCTCCTTCCCCTTCCGCATCGAAGGTTGTTTGAAAAAAAAAACAGAAAATAGAAATCGTGTTTAATATGGTTATTGTGGCAAATATAAAGATAGTTTTGTTTGCTGTACCACGACCCACTCTATGTATTAGAGAAGGCGTTGGCTGCACGTAACTCGCCGGCGAATAGTGGAAGCCTTGCGTTCTGACTACGGCGGCGCCTGCGCAATTACTAACGTGGCTATAATTAGAAATCACTAAAATTATAAATATTAGTTTCGAATATTATGGCTTAAATTGTGGTCACCTATCTCTAACAGTGACAGGTTGAATTTCAAACCATGATGGTTTAACATCCGGTATCAAAACAAACATATCCTGAAAATTTCAGCTAAATCGGTTCAGTAGTTTCCGAGTCTATAGGGGGCAAACGAACACACAAACATTGATTTTTATATATATATATAGATGTACTCTTTTTTTTCATATCAAGGAAATGAACGCAACGAAATGTTATCATTTAAGTTATTTAGCTGTCCGTGTGAGGTGGTCATCAAATCGGTCATGTTACCAACTTGTTTTTGTTTCAGCAGGTATGAAAAGCTCTCCACGAGAGCAATTTAGACAGTTTTCTTGACAGCTACTTTCATTTTTATTTTTTTAACACTAGAAACCAGCAGCAATTTCATCAAACATTTCTTAGAAAAGTAGCAACTTTTATTTCTGATAATTTCATTGGCAAGGCATCCACAATAACTGGTATATCTCAATATCCAGCAACCAGCTTGCTGCCCATTTTGTCAAATTGTTTTGTTTTACTGACTATGTCAAGTTTCAGCAAATGGCTATCTTTAAGACTTTTCTCCATCCACTGTAATTGGTATATCTTTAGGTGTCAGGTGGCCATCATGTCGGTCATCATACCAGCTGTTGTTTCACTCGAGGTATGGAAATCTTCACGGCGGCTAACTTCAAAACGTTTCTTGTCAAATCATCTATTGACCGTAGTACACCTCAAACTGCTTGACGCTTAGAATAAGTTGTAAAAATGTCCACTGTTGGGCAACTTTGCACCCAGCTTTGTTCACTGGCGGCTATCTATTCAACTCGTGTCAAGTCGTCTTTGGTAAGTCATTCATTGACCTTAAGCTACTCAGTGTCCTTCTTCCTTGGAATACCTTAAGGCACCCGATGTTCTTCTAAAGTCTTTCATTGAGCTAGGCAAAACGTAATAGCAGTCGGCCCAGCAAATCAACTATATGGATCACACACACATACACACACACACACACACACAGTCAGATAACAGAAAAATTAAGAGGTGTTACACATCTGGCTCGCCGGATGTAAATGGGTTTTTCTCTTCT
>CAJHNH020001585.1:120000-158226 GCA_905116865.2 Candidula unifasciata | reverse complement strand
TTGCATTGATCAACACCAGTTACTAGTAAAAAAATCGTCAATATTTTCCTCGGAACTTTCTGTTTTTAGGGCAAAAATTGTACAAAATTGATGTCAAAGATTGGGGAAGTTTTCTATGTACTCATTCGATGTCGGCTTGGGGGAAGTCGATGCAAAGTTTGGTTCGTAATCCCGGGATGCAGGTCGATCCCGGCGGGCAACGGCCTTGCGTTGGTTTCGACAGGGTATCAAAAAAAGCGACCGTCCGAGCAAGGGGAAAAATACTGGTGTAAATTGCCTAGAAACCACACAACGCCGGGGCTTTTGGGTTGGTTCTAACGCCCTGTAAAGGATCCAACTAAAAATCTATTTGATATTGTCAAAACCCTTTCACATTTTTTAATTTTTTGGATCCAAAAAAATCCCAAACCCCCCCTTTGCTATATCCCTTTTCCACCGAGAAAAAATAATCTGTGCGATCTGAATACTTTTCCCTGTCTGTCCGAATTTCATTATTCCAAATTTTTGAGTTCTTTCTTTTCTTTTCCTTTTTTTTTACCCAAATTTTCCTTTTTGTCCCTGTTCTGACATTCCAAACCCAATTTCGGGATGTTTCTACCATTTACTTTTTCTACGTACCCGGGTAAAAGCGGGTATCCGGTAAAAAATGAGCCCCAAAGGTTCCCCATTTCAAGTCGTTTTTGAATTCGTTCTGTTTGGAAGAAATTTTTCTGGAGAAAATACAGGGTAGTTTCCTTCCCCTATGCTGGTTTGAATAGGGTTTTGACTTCATTACCCTTTGTCTAAAGAGACTTCCCCCCCAAGGCAGCTACACCTCCAAGATAGTGGCGTATCGCGTTATTAGGCGAGTTGTTTTAGAGGTCAGGGGTCAACGTTTTAGAGGTTATTGAGGGAACGGCTTGTTAGGGGTTACCAAAGTGTGACGTCACATCGTGTCAGACTAGAAGAAAATTATTTAATTAGCCGAGTAGTTGGTTGTTAATAGGGGGTTTGGGGTGTGATATAGGTACTCAATAAGGGAGTCATTCGTCTATCAGCTAGTTATTGTGTTAGGGTCCTTCCCTGGGCATATGGTGCTAAACAAGGAGAACATTATATCATTAGAGAATTTGTGTTGGTAATAGGCGGGTATGCCATACTGCAAGACACATTAAATAAAATTAATCAGAATGATATAATAATAATAATGGGAGATTTTAATGCTAAAGTAGGTACAGGCAGAGATGAAAATGAGAGACACGTTTTAGGAAAATTTGGATTGGGTAATAGAAATGAAACAGGAGAAAAATTGATTGAATTTTGCATAGAAAATGAATTAACAATAGCTAACACACTTTATAAACAACACCCTAGAAGGCTTTTCACATGGACATCCCCTGACGGTGTTACCAAAAATCAGATAGATTACATTTTAATACAAAGAAGATGGAGATCGAGCATAACATCTGCAAAAACCCTGCGAAGTGCAGATTGCGATACAGATCATCAGTTACTAGAAGAAGATCTAAAATTAAAACTCAAAAAGCTTACCCGAGGACCAAGGCCATTTCGATTTGATCTCACAAAAATACCAGATGCATACAACGTAGAAGTGAAGAACCGTTTTGAGGTCTTGATGTCTGTACAAGAGGAAATGACACCTGATGAACTGGCGGTACAAGCTAGGGATATCTTGATAACAGCAGCTAAAGACTTAATACCCACCAGGACTAAGCAACATAAACCATGGATCACACCATACACGTTAGAACTAATAAAACAACGAAGAGAACTGAAAAAGAAAGGAGAAACCAATGATAGTAGGATGAAGTATAAATTTTTTACACGAGAAATAAGAAAGTACACAAGAAAGGATAAAAATCAGTATGTACAAGATTGCTGTATTAAAATAGAGCAGCATCACAAAAATGGAAGAAATTACGAAATGTTCAAGGAAATGAAGTTATTGACAAGAAATTTTCAACCTCAGTTAAATGTTATTTGTGACAAGTTGGGAAATACTTTAACAGAATCTAGACAAATTCTAGGAAGATGGCAGGAATACTGCAGCGGAATGTATGATATGAATGACAGTGAGGATATGAATGATATACATGAACCAGTAACAGTAGAGGCAGAACCTGAACCTTCATTAGATGAAATTTCATGGGCAATAAGGAGCCTGAAAAATGGTAAATCACCTGGATGTGATGAGATACCAGCTGAATTGATTAAAGCGGGAGGAGAAGAAAGCATAAAAATCTATCATGCATTATGTGAAAAGATATGGAAATATGGTATTTGGCCAAAAGACTGGAAGAGAACTATCTTCATTCCAATACCAAAAAAGGGTGACCTGAAATTATGTACAAACTATCGAACTATTGCCCTGATCAGTCATGCAAGTAAAATTCTACTAAAAATTATAATGAGAAGACTGCAAAAGAAAATGGAAGAAGAGATTAATGTAGCTCAGGCTGGATTTAGACAGGGAAGAGGAACAAGAGATCATATATTCAACATGCGTTTAATAATAGAGATGTGTAGAGAATTTAATGTAAATCTGTTCTTATGTTTTGTGGATTATTCAAAAGCATTTGACTGTGTACAACATCAGAAGCTTTGGGAAATCATGAGGAATATGGGCTTTCCATCACATATAGTGCAGCTCATTAAAATGCTCTATCAAGACCAACAAGCAGCAGTCAGAATAGATGGAGAGACATCAGACTGGTTTGGCATCAAGCAAGGAGTCCGTCAGGGATGTGTGCTGTCACCGTATTTGTTCAACCTGTACGCCGAAAATATAATGAGAAATGTAAGAGATGATATAAACAAGGAACAATATGATGCCCTAAACATCGGTGGTCATGAAATACCAGAAATTCGTTATGCTGATGATACAGTATTACTATCAACATCACAAAATGGTTTAGAAAACTTATTAACCTCACTCCAAAGAAATAGTGAAAATCATAACTTATTTCTTAACACAGCAAAAACAAAGATAATGCATACAAACAAAACTGCCATGGAGAAGGAAATATATGTTAATGAGGAAAGATTGGAAGTGGTGGAAAATTTCGAATATCTTGGGTCACTGGTTACCAACAATGGTGACACAATGAAAGAAATTAAACGGCGACTATCTATCAATTGCTCTTCAAAGACTAAAACAACTGAATAAATTATGGAACTGTACAGATAGAATTACAAAGGTCAGATTTTTAAGAGCATGCATCTTTCCCATTGCAACATACGCCTGTGAGACCTGGACACTTACTAAACAAGCGGAACAGCGCATAAATGCATTTGAATATAAACGTTACAGACAGGTTCTAAGAATATCTTTGGTAAAGAAAAGAACAAATGCATCCATACTTCAAGAGCTGAATATTGAAGAGGGTTGGCTAGTAAAGACAATGAAACAAAGAAAATTGAAATATTTTGGTCACTTGAAACGTCATGGAGGTCTAGAGAGAACAATAATGGAGGGGTATATGCCTGGGAAGAGAGGAAGAGGAAGGCCAAGGAGAAGATGGGTGCAGGATGTGGCAGATGATCTCCAGATGGGTGTATCAGACGCAGGACATCTTGCTCATGATAGGAAGGTTTTCCGGAGGGTTGTTATGGCAGCGAGGTTCCGCGAGGGACATGCTTCTGAATGAATGAATGAATAGGCGGGGATTAGGGTTTTTTATCTTTGCGGGTGGTATGTGTGTGTGTGTGTGTGTGTGTGTGTGTGTGTGTGTGTGTGTGAATGGATGAACATGGCTACTTATTGTCTCAGCTTGGTTAAAATTTAGGTGAAGGTAAGGGTCAATGGTGTCAATATATAGGAAAATATGCCACAATATATGGATCAGTGGACGTGTATCAGTGGGTGTGTAACAGTGGGCGTGTATCAGTGGGCGTGTATCAGTCGGCGTGTATCAATGGGCGTGTGTCAGTGGGCGTGTATCAGTGGGCGTGTATCAGTGGGCGTGTATCAGTGGGCGTGTATCAGTGGGCGTGTATCTGTGGGCGTGTATCAGTGGGCGTGTATCAGTGGGCGTGTCAGGCTTGTTAGGGGTTGTTATGTGCTATTTTCTGATTGGTCAGTAGTGATCAGCAGCGGCCAATAGTAGTGACGAGCTTGACTTTATATAGGCAAATATGAACATTGGTTAGAGGTGTAAAATGGACTTGATAGGTGATGTTTACTGAATAGTAAGTAGTGGTCAGTGATGTGTCAAGTATGATTTTATATAAGAAAATATGAAAACTGATCTTGGTTATCAAGGCGACTAGTTAGATGCTATTTACGGAGTGGTCAATGATGGGTCAAGTAAGACTTTACATAGGAATATATGAAAATAGGTCAGAGGCATCAGTGTGTGGGTTCATCTTGTTACATGAGATTATATGAGTGGCCAGTAGCAGCCAAGGTGGGGGTCAACTGTAAAATATAGGACAAACAACCACTGCACTGAGTCTTGATTACCTTAAACATACCTATTGATCAGATATTTTCCCTCCTATTGTAATATATTGAGACTTAGAATATATTGCTAAACATATATACTACAATAAAGTCATTAAAAAAAAGGAAACTAATAAGAGGTTTATGTACTCTTTTAAACAGCTAAGTGCGATGTGATTACTTAGTGGGTAACAGGTTTGGTTATAAATTGTGATACCTAGGTTTCATAGTTGTATTTTGTATTTTTACCATTGGGGGGGGGGAGGGGGGGGGACAAATGGAAACCAACGAATGAGGTTGTAAAGCGAAAGGTCGGTAACTGTTTCTGACAGCTTGCATTGGTAACTGAAACCATTCATACAACTAATATTTGAAAGAGAATATTTCGTTTCGGCACAGTTGTCTTCTGCCAGTAGGGAAGTACTGGGGTAGTAGCCGAGCTAAACAAAACTATGTGTTCTAGCTGGTATCCTTGGCTTTATTTGAAGAATGACGACACATTTTCAGTGTGATCACATACAGCAACATATGAGTTCCGTAGTCACTATGGTATAAAACTAGTCATCACTATGCGGGAAGCAGTTTTTCGTTATTTTAAAACCAGAGGCCGCAGTATAGCCCTGCCATAAATATGACCTAATGGCTGAAAGCGGTTTCGGGGACCTCTGCAATGGTAATCCTCATCCGCATGGTGGCACTTTGTGCTTGTGATGTCCTAGTGGGGCTACTTTACTGAATAGTCTTTTTTTTTTCTCTCTCTCTTGTATTTCTTACTTTTTTTCTTGCTTCTATTGTTAACTACCATTGTGTGACACCACAGCACATTAATATTATTATGTAGACCCTCACAGTTTACATAATAAATGTGGCCGACAGTTATGTAGGCGCACTTCTGGTGTGTTAAAGCACGTGTCTGTGACTTCGCATTTGTCTTTTGAACTTGACAACTAGACGTTCGCCGTGGATCACAAGGTCGTGGGTTCACTTCCTGGCGAAGCGTTTTTTTAAAAAGGATTTTGGTTCCCAGGTTGACCCAGTCTTGACGGGGTACCGGATGCAGTCCCGGGAAGTAAAAACAGCTGGCGTGATGTTGATCACATCATCCATCTTGTGCCGATTGGTTAAATAAAATATAGGTCTAGCCTGATATGCCCTATAAGCCTAAAGACGTGGAAACGGGTCTACGTTTGTTTTACATGTATTTTACAAGTCTTTCACAAAACTTGACAACTGTTTCTTCACTGTACAAGTTGTTCATGACAATTGTTTCTTCACTGTGCAAGTTGTTCATGACAATTGTTTCTTCACTGTACAAGTTGTTCATGACATTTGTTTCTTCACTGTGCAAGTTGTTCATGACATTTGTTTCTTCACTGTGCAAATTGTTCATGACATTTGTTTCTTCACTGTGCAAGTTGTTCATGACATTTGTTTCTTCACTGTGCAAGTTGTTCATGACATTTGTTTCTTCACTGTGCAAGTTGTTTATGACATTTGTTTCTTCACTGTGCAAGTTGTTCATGAAAATTGGCTAACGTCTTACTACCAGCGTCGACTAAAGATATTAGCCTTGTCAGCTTGTTTTCGTCTGTGTTGTCAATATCGTCAACTTGTTTCCGTCAGTGTTGTCAACGTCGTTAACTTGTTTCCGTCTGTGTTATCAACATCGTCAACTTGTTTCTGTCTGTGTTGTCAACGTCGTCAACTTGTTTCCGTCTGTGTTGTCAACGTCGTCAACTTGTTTCCGTCTGTGTTGTCAACGTCGTCAACTTGTTTCCGTCTGTGTTGTCAACGTCGTCAACTTGTTTCCGTCTGTGTTGTCAACGTCGTCAACTTGTTTCCGTCTGTGTTGGCAACGTCGTCAACTTGTTTCCGTCTGTGTTGTCAACGTCGTCAACTTGTTTCCGTCTGTGTTGTCAACGTCGTCAACTTGTTTCCGTCTGTGTTGTCAACGTCGTCAACTTGTTTCCGTCTGTGTTGTCAACGTCGTCAACTCATTCACAGAAATAAAATGTTTGTCTTTCTTCTTTCCAAAAGGCTTTTTTATTGGAAGCCAAAGCAATTAAGACATACCAAAAACCACGGAAAAACAAAAACTGGAGAATGAGATAAAAGAGAGAGAACGAGAGAGAGAGAGAGAGAGAGAGAGAGAGAGAGAGAGAGAGATAGCGAGAGAGAGAGAATTATAGATGTAGAGCGAGACAGAGAGAGTGAGAGAGCGAATGAAATAGAGAGAGCAAGAGGAAGATAGAGAGAGCGCACAAGAGAGAGAGAGGGAGAGAGAGAGAGAGAGAGAGAGAGAGAGAGAGAGAGAGAGAGAGAGAGAGAGAGGCAGTGCTGAATTTAGACATAAACTAGATTAGCTACAGCTTGATACCTCACAATCTGCTAAGGTCCCACAATTTTTCACAAATGCGGTTCTCTTTAAATATATTTAGTATACACGTGGCACCACAATAAAGTCCTAAAAGAGTTAGCGGACATTGTAGACTAAACTAGGATGAGGGCCAATGCGAGGGCTAGTCCTACTGTCACCCCCACAAAATTTATAATCAACAAGGTCGCAAACGCTCCATCAATACTTGACTGTGCGAGGGACTGGTAACTGGCTGTCAACCCGCCTGGTTTCGAGAGGTACCCAGAGTCAATCCGGAAGACCGGCCTGAGACCTGGCATCGCCTTACACTCTAGGTAAAAACGACAGCTTATCCTGATTGAGCTGACCGTGCCGTATGAGTCGCTAATGGACGAAAATCTCATGTACAAGCTCGACAAGTACCGGGATCTCGTGGCCGGTCTAATGAGAAACGACGCGCACTCAGTAAGAATCTTCGCCATCGAGATAGGCGCAACAGGTCTTATCTCCACTTCCATGTACAATGTGCTAAAGCCGCTAGGTTTGCGAGGAAACGAGCGTAAACGGTCACTTAACCAACTGGGCGAAGCTGCTGAAATAGTTTTGATCTGGCTCTAGACGCAATGGAATGTCGTTGGGGTTAGGCCTCAGTAGATTGGAGAAACAAAGCTTCTTATCCCTCTGCTGGTTGCCAAAGTCTAGCATGTGTCCAACGAACCAACTGTAAGCTTGTCACTTGGTCGTTAGGGTAACCGTTTGGTCTAATTGGCCACAGCTGCGACAATATATATATATATATATATAACTTCGAATCTCACAGTACCTGTTGCATAGTTACTATTTGGTCTTGTCCCTATCTGAGAACATCCGGTGAAGTGCAGCAGCTGATGATCTTTTTGCCTTGATAGTCCCCATTCATCTCATTTGTTTTTTCAAAATTGTAATTCATTCTTTCACATTAAACCGTCTGACAACGTTCTGCCAGAAGTTGTATGGATGTTAATATTAGTTGAAAATAACTTTTAGGGAATACGCAACGCTGGTTGCTCGAAAGTATGTACAATTTGAATTTATTTTACATATATAATCACTGAGCAGACTCTAACCACAGCACACAAATGAGTCGCTACGTATTTTGAAAAGAAGTAAATAAAAATTGTGTTCACGGCCTTGGCTAGGTGGACATATGTTGCTAGAGATCGTATTATTTTAGATCAATGGGAATATTGATGATCAGGCTGGCAGCCTTTACATTCTATATTTTATGGTACGTCATCGACATGGGAGCACTAGGTCAATTATATAATTCCGCATCAGTTCGGGATATGAACCCAAGAGTTTAAGGCCGGCAGACAGGCGTCTAACCACTTAAATATAGGCAGTAGAGCGATGGGAAACTGACAGTCATAAAGCTACAGGCAACTGTAGACAATGTGACTGACTAGTGTGCGGAGATGGGTGTTGTCCAACTCAAAGCGGCTGTTTCATGGTGCTTTCCAGACAATAGAATTGTAAAAGCTAACGTTCCAAGCCTCACAGTTAATTACAGAAACTTCAAAAGAGAAAGCAAACTGAGGTACCTGAGTATCATTTACGATAGAAGCTTTTCTTCAGGGATCATGTGGAGGCAGTTGCGGTGAAACGCCAAAAAGGACTCAAGTTTATTGCAGCAATGGACATGGAACAAAGAATGCTGTTCACAACCTTCCAGCAACAGTTCTCGTCGTCAATAGATTATTGACTTGAAAGGCTTATCGTATAAAAAAAAGTCAGCTGATGAAACTTGAATTACATTCGGGTAATTCTGGGATGTACAAGAGATACCCCGGTAGTATGTATGCAATATAAACTTGCACTGTCATATCTCAGAATAACTGCAAACAAAAAGTGCCTTCTGCATGAAACCCTAGGTAGCGTTAAGGGTGATGGATTGAAAAGAGGAAGGTCTTGGAGGGCGGAGGTTAAAGACACAATTATACATGTGTGTAGACTTGATAAATGTAGGCGAGGAGATGAGTTAATCAAAGTGTCCGAGCAAGAATAAGGTTTATGAAGGGTTCTAATCACTTTAGATCGTGAGTGCAGGGACTGGTCATCTGGGCTCGTGAGTGCAGGGACTGGTCATCTGGGCTCGTGAGTGCAGAGACTGGTCAGCTGGTGCTGCAGAATCAGAAGTTAAAAAATAGGATTCATGACAGTTTCCGCCCAGATGATGTGATTATCAGTACAGATGTCTCTGTGATAAGAGGCTGATGAAGTGCACGGGATGTTCATAGCAAAAGCGAAGGCACATTCCTTAGTGCAACAAAGCCTGGCATGTGTTATCACAACGTCTAGTTTGAGAATGGAGATGGAGGCGGTCACTGCTGCCTTTCGTTAGCTTGAGAATCAGCTGTACACACATGTCGCAATTGTAACTGTGTCACAGAGCATGTTGATAAAGGCCGAGACAGGCATTCTCCGTGCAGTGTGGCAATCATCGCTTCAGAGGTCCAGGGTAATTATTGTCCTTTGGATAGTTTCTCCAAGTTACCACGATATGTTGAAAAATGAGCAGACTGACAGACTGGTATGTTCTACACCACCTGGTGGTGAATTGATGTACGGTAAACTAGATTTTATGAAGGCCCTTTTGGGAGAGAGTGAACAGTGCAAATCACAAATAGATCATTATGGTATGAGGAGAATAGCGCAACGAGAAGTTACTAGGGGATCTGGCCGATGCTTAGGACTTATGGAAAAGATGAGACGGATTTACAATCAGACAGTTACTGGTGCCGTTGGAATTGAAGCTCTTCGCTTGCTGCTAAATATTGAGGACAAAGCGCTTATAGGAGTGTCCCGAGTGCTGTGATGTCAATTCTTCACTTTTTGGAATGGCCGGCTCCTGCAGATATAAGATAAAGCTTACCTCCACCTGGGAGATAGAAAATAAACACTGTATGTTTAAACAGTCAACTAATGAATACTTGTGAATACCACTCCGTGACATAGAACTAAGAAACGGACCCTGCAATGCTGTTGAGGGCGGTTGTTGAAGCACCGTTTACACATTTAAACTAACTCTCATCATCTCTTAAGCAGTCTTATTTTTAAGTACATGAACAGTGTAACAGAGAGACGTCATCACTTGTTTGTCAGGAGATAGGATATTGCATATTAGTTGATGGGACGAAAGTCAACAGGTTTTAGTAACAATATTTTATAAATAGTATTTGACGTTTTTGTTGTCACTCCCTTTCAAAGAGACCGTAGTAGTACTGGCTTTCTGGAAGTCTCTATGACGTCAGCTGTCAATTTAATTACTATATTTAAGCGCAGAATAAGATATGAAATATGATGCAATCGAGATAAAATTAGAAACTCCCACGTGAGAATGTACATAGTAAACAACCGGAGCATACAAGAATATTCTAGAAGCAGTCAAAGTGAGAAGAAAAATAACTAGCATTCCAGCATCCAAGAATAAATAATGAGCAACAAACCACTTTAGAAGCCTTCAGTCGTCAAGACTTAGAAGAGGAGGGACTAGTGACATGGACCCTCGAATAAAACCTTTAGCCGTTGAGACTCAGAGAACGAGCGACTAGTCTCATTGACCCTCACTGTTGTAGAAATGCCAGCTCAACATTAGAAGGAGAAGAGCCAGTCACATGGAGCTTCAAAGATAGACACTAGATAAAAGATGGGAAACATCGAACTACAAAGACGACACAAAAGATACATGGAAACACTATTGAGATATTAAAGTTTACGATTAAGCCGTTAGTATCAGACAACACTAGAAGCCAGGTGGCAGTTACAGACACTAGAACCAGTTAATAAAGTAACTAGAGCTGTAGAACACAACGCGAACTCAGGAGTATGTAGCCATAGGGAGACCACAGCGCTATTTAGAATATCATTGATATTGTGTGTGACATTGCTGAAGTATCACAATATTGACAATATAGACAAGAACAGTTGTTTCAAGACATTTTATATTTCAAGCATCAGAGTCACGTGAGAAGCATGCAGCAAGCAAGACATCATCATTGTCACCGCCACTATCGACTTGACCATCTTTCTCCTCGTCTATAATCTTTCAGTTGACTCCTCCTGTAGCAAACTAAAGACGTACCTAGGTGTGACATCAGCGTACGCAAAGAACAGAGCTGTGCTACACAGTGTTGTCACTTTGGAAGTTTTACATCCAGATTTAGATGTTTTTCCTTGCATTTAGATGGCGTTTTTGAGATTAAGATGGTAGATGTTCTCTAGAAGTTTTTCATTTGGAGTGAATTTATCAAATCTAACCTAAGAAACAGGATAAAATTTTACCTCTTAAATGCTTTCTTGACAATACAATCCTGCCTGATCTATCTATCTATTGTCTTCTTCACTTTTACCGGGTTGCAGCCCAGTGTCGTGGTTTAAAATATTTGTTTTGTGCCTCTCGCGTAATTTGAGTGACAGTTTTCTGGATTTTCTGGCCGTATTCAGCTACTCCATCTATCCATTTTTTCCTGGGTCTTCCTCTGGCCTTTCTTCCCGATGTTCTATTGTAAAAGTCCTTATAGGCCATCTGATCCGGTTGCATTCTTACTAAATGACCAAACCACTTCATTCTCTGTCTTTCAATATGTTACATGCATGCTCTTGTTCCAACTTTGTCTCTAATGCTGACGTTTGTGACTCTGTCTCTTCGTGTATTGTTGGTGACTCTTCGGAGACATAGCATTTCACACGTAGTTATTTTTTGCATATGTGATTTGTTCATTGTCCACGTTTGGCACTGATAACATAACATAGGGATGAAAATGCTGTTGATCATCCGTTGTTTGGCTGGTAACGAGATCTTTGGATGACGAAGAAGTGGGGCCAGTTGGTAGTTGACTGCATTGGCTTTTTGAACTCTAGCCTGTCTCTCTTTATCGAGTCTTCCATCTTCTGTAAATATGCATCCAAAGTACTTGAATTCTTGAACTTGTTCTAATTGTATGTCATTGATCTTTATGTTTACATTACTGTGTTTCTTTCCTATGGTCATTGCTTCAGTTTTTGAGGTGTTTATTTTCATGTCAAATTTTGTACAGTTAGTGATCAATGAATCAACATGTTGTTGTAGTTTTTGTTCTTCTTCTTGTAACAAACATTGGTCATCTGCAAAGAGAAGTTCATTTATAATATCTGTGTTTTGGTTTGACTCCTATGCAATTTTATCCATATATGTGATGAAGAGTAGGGGTGATAGGACACATCCTTGTCGTACTCCTGATGTAATGGGGAACCAGTCTGTCATACCTTCCGTTGTTCTTAGAGCGCTCTGGCTATTTTGATAGAAAGCCATTATGTTTCCCAATAATTGACCCGGTACACCATATTTTTTCTTCGGCCTGATAAGAGTAGGAAAAGGCTGTTCCGCTTATCAGCTCCCTGATTGGGTATTAAAAGAAACTGGAACAGCTAACGCATACCAGAGTCATTTTGGATCTGAAGCTTGAACTTCATCATCCAAGCTAAGTTTATCCTGTGGATCTTGTAATGCAGACTTCAGTAAAGATGACGACATGATTCTATAGGGTAAGTCATATCAATAGCTATGTAATTTGTAACTCTTTCCATTTGGATGTTTTTTCCAGATGTTTTCCACGCAAATTTAGATGTTTTTATATATTTGTAAACTCCGTTTTGGATGTTTTTTGTCAAAGAAAAGTGGCAACACTGGTGCTACAAAAAGTATTGAAAAACGAAAGTAGGAGTAGAACTAGTCTAGAAATGTGCTGCTGATGGACAGTTGAAGACTTTTTGTTGCAGACTCTCAGCCATAGGTGATTGTTTACAACCGCCCCCCCCCCTCCCCCCAACTCTGTAATTAATCATATGCTTGTAACTCTGACAGATGAGACAACACGGAGCGCTGGTTTAGTGCTGCAGCTGATCGCTGATGCAATAGTCAAGCGGCGAACATCCTCATCGCTCAAGTATACGCTGTTCACTCAACCTATTGACTGTCACCGTCAACTGATGAGTGATTCACTTCATACAGTATTCAGATTTGCCATGCCAACTGTGATGTTTGCTACTTATCTCCCAAGCGCTGCCGTTGTTGTTCGTGAAATTTTACTGGAAGACAATCAACACCTGATGGTATGTGAGACTAGTATAATTATAAATTTTTTTTCAACTGTTTATCTTTGATATTTTCATCAAAAGAAAATTATCTGTATCAACATATTTCCTCCATGTTGGAACAATTGTTGCCGGGCTAAGCACAGTTAGGGAAGAAAGGGGTTGGGGGAGGATGGTGGTGTCACGTAACAGCTTTGAATTTCCCGCCGCCAGAAAGATGGACTGCCTTAATAATGGAGGGTAGTCTATTTAAAATTATAAACGACTTAAAACTGGCCGGAGGAAGAATGTGAATGAACTCCACAAAGCATTCTAATCCTCCAACCAGCTGCACAGTTTGTGGAGCAGGATCAGTTAATTTAGGAATCTATAAAAAGCTAGTCTCGGTGAGGAGGTTAAGAAAGCGAAAAGGGAGTGAAAAGCTGATCACGCCGGAGACCTTACGGGACCAGAAATGGCCGGACATGCAGTTCTAGTTGGAGATTACAGAGACAGGTTTTTTACCTGCATTGTCAACATAACAGCTTGTGTAGACGTGAAGATGGTCCCCTCCAGCTGACGGTGGTAATGGCTGTTCTCACTCTGCAAGATTAAGTGCGGTTAGAGATCTCAGACTGAGAAAATTAGACTCTGGACCCTGCACCTACTGACTGGCTGTAACAATACCAGTCTACACTCGGCAAACTACTGCATGTGTGTGGTGTGAAGGAAAAACCAGTCTGATCCACAAGAGATGTAGAAACGAGATGATGAACCCACTGACTGGCTGTTTCAGTTACAGTTCCCACTCTGCGAGAGTGCGTTTGGGGTGAGATCTTAGGCTGTTCAGTTCAAGAAAAAGACAGATACTAGAAAATGAACCCCTGGCTGGCTGTACTGAACCAGTATCCACTCGACAAGGGACTGTGTGTGTACGTATGTCGAGGAGAATCGGTGTGTACGTATGTCGAGGAGAATTGGTGTGTACGTATGTCGAGGAGAATCAGTGTGTACGTATGTCGAGGAGAATTGGTGTGTACGTATGTCGAGGAGAATTGGTGTGTACGTATGTCGAGGAGAATTGGTGTGTACGTATGTCGAGGAGACTCAGTGTGTACGTATGTCGAGGAGACTCAGTGTGTACGTATGTCGAGGAGACTCAGTGTGTACGCATGTCCAGGAGAATCGGTGTGTACGTATGTCGAGGAGAATCGAGACTTATCCAAGAGATATGCAGAAACTGGACCCTGAGCCCATTGGCTGGTTGCAGTCATGGTGGTCTACAATCTGCCAGAAGCTGTTCCCGTGTAAGGAGAAGTCAGTCTGTCTGGTGTAAGAGAGCCGTGTAAGGAAAAGTCAGTCTCTCTGGTGCAAGAGAGCCGCGTAAGGAGAAGTCAGTCTCTCTGGTGCAAGAAAGTGGCAGAAACTGAATCTGAAATCCACGAACTGGCTGTATTAATGCCAGTCGTAACTTTGCAAGGAACTGGATGTGCGTGTCACGAGACGATGGTATCACGTTTCTGTATTAGGGCTTCCCCCAATACTAACAGACACTTTGAAGTGATCTCATGTTGAGATGGTGGCTAGTGTTGGTCTAGAGGTACTCTGCAGCGACCATCCA
This sequence comes from Candidula unifasciata, assembly GCA_905116865.2. NCBI lineage: Eukaryota > Metazoa > Mollusca > Gastropoda > Stylommatophora > Geomitridae > Candidula > Candidula unifasciata. The sequence continues at coordinate 143,718 of CAJHNH020001585.1, read as the reverse complement.
ACATCACTCCAGGGGTGAGGCAACTCAAATTATGGGCACCACAGAATGAATAACTATTACTGGGCACAACTTAGATAGACTTTCTCACCACTTGTTAGACTAGATAGGATTACTATCTTAGTCAACGCAAAGCTAAATGTTTGGCCCATCGCCATGGATGTAATGGACCGGGGTAATGAGTTGTTCACAATTTTCAGAATAATTTTGTTTACAAAGAGTCTTAGAAGTATAAACATACAATGAAAATGAAGAATTTATGACGAAGTCGTATAGAAATAGTGCAATTAGGCGTTGATCTTTCCAGCTTTGTGTCAGTGATATATGAGGTGAAATAATCTGTTTTATGTCAGTGATATATGAGGTGAAAAAAGCTGTTTTGTGTCAGTGATATATGAGGTGAAATAATATGTTTTGTGTCAGTGATTTATGAGATGAAAAAAGCTGTTTTATGTCAGTGATATATGAGGTGAAATAATCTGTCTTGTGTCAGTGATATATGAGGTGAAATAATCTGTTTTGTCTCAGTGATATATGAGGTGAAATAATATGTTTTGTGTCTGTGATATGTGAGGTGAAATAATATGTTTTGTGTCAGTGATATATGAGGTGAAATAATCTGTTTTATGTCAGTGATATATGAGGTGAAAAAAGCTGTTTTGTGTCAGTGATATATGAGGTGAAATAATATGTTTTGTGTCAGTGATTTATGAGATGAAAAAAGCTGTTTTATGTCAGTGATATATGAGGTGAAATAATCTGTCTTGTGTCAGTGATATATGAGGTGAAATAATCTGTTTTGTCTCAGTGATATATGAGGTGAAATAATATGTTTTGTGTCCGTGATATGTGAGTGGAAATAATATGTTTTGTGTCAGTGATATGTGAGGTGAAATAATATGTTTTGTGTCCGTGATATGTGAGGTGAAATAATCTGTTTTGTGTCATTGATATATGAGGTGAAATAATATGTTTTATGTCAGTGATATATGAGGTGAAAAAAGCTGTTTTGTGTCAGTGATATATGAGGTGAAATAATATGTTTTGTGTCAGTGATTTATGAGATGAAAAAAGCTGTTTTATGTCAGTGATATATGAGGTGAAATAATCTGTTTTGTTTCAGTGATATATGAGGTGAAATAATCTGTTTTGTGTCCGTGATATGTGAGGTGAAATAATATGTTTTGTGTCAGTGATATGTGAGGTGAAATAATATGTTTTGTGTCCGTGATATGTGAGGTGAAATAATATGTTTTGTGTCAGTGATATGTGAGGTGAAATAATATGTTTTGTGTCAGTGATATATGAGGTGAAATAATATGTTTTGTGTCAGTGATATATGAGGTGAAATAATATGTTTTGTGTCCGTGATATGTGAGGTGAAAAAAGCTGTTTTGTGTCAGTGATATATGAGGTGAAATAATATGTTTTGTGTCAGTGATATATGAGGTGAAATAATATGTTTTGTGTCTGTGATATATGAGGTGAAATAATATGTTTTGTGTCAGTGATATGTGAGGTGAAATAATATGTTTTGTGTCCGTGATATGTGAGGTGAAAAAATATGTTTTGTGTCAGTGATATGTGAGGTGAAATAATATGTTTTGTGTGTCAATGATAATTGAGGTGAAACAATCTGTTGTGTGTTAGTGATATGTGAGGTGAAATAATATGTTTTGTGTCAGTGATATGTCTGGTAAAATAACCGTGTTTTGGAGATGATGGATATGAAAGAGAAACAGTTGTTTAGTTAATAATGAAAGCCGAACATCACAGATCTTGTTTGGGAAATGATAACTCAGACAATAATGACCTGGGGTCAAGATGGCAAGTATGCCCAAGACAGGAAAGAGTAGGACTATCATGCAGATTACTATCTTTTTTCTTCTTTCTAATACAATTGCAGATGGCAGGGTAAATTTATTGAAAGATAGAAAGCAACAGTCAATGTTACATTGTATACATTTGTTAATAAATAGGGAGAATGTATGTCAGAACAAGTTTCTGTGTTTTGCATGTGTTGGATAATTTTGCGCAAATATTTTGCCATTATTTTACCAATTCCTCAGTGACATTTGTCAGTCTCTCTTTGGCTTCATATAAAGGTGGTATATTAGTTCCCGAGCAAAGTTAAACGATTGCTGCTTGTTCTGTTCAAAATTATAGAGAAGAAAAAAAGTTTGTAAGAAACAACAAACAGTTTATGTTAGCTTTACAAAATCTATCACAATAAACGAACAGAGGACATTGCGGCGATTAGCCTTCATCAGCACATAAAGAACAATACAGTACACATACACAAATATACTCTAACTATAAAGTGACTACATGGGACTAATGTACACAATAAATGATACTCATCTGTGTTCCTGGCGAAAAACTTCCTTTAAAAGCCGTTCAGCGAACCTGGTGAAATGCACCATCTTTCAGTGGTCTGGAAGCTCCCATCCCCATTAGTTTTTGTTAGTGCTTCTCATAAAGCTCTATGTCTCATCATAATCTTTCACCCTTCTATGTCATTTTGTTAGCTCCCCTATTTCTAAGCATGATAGAATGGAGCAGATTCTGTTGCACTACAGCCGTTTTGCATTTCTGACATAGTCAATAGAGTTGATATTAGATATGCCTGTTCTAAACGGTTGCTTACTTTTCAGCATTGAGACAACTGACTTTGTATATATAAAGATAGTAGTGAGCTTCCATTCAAGTATGGCGGATCGGCAGGCAGTACGTTACAACTGTGTTGTTAATGGCCACGGTTTGTTTGCCCAGTTTGCACAAATGGACTGGAGTCCACTGTTTTGTTGCTTAAGGTACAGAGTTGAATGTTTTCGGTGCAGTACTGTAAGTCATGCATTTCTTATGGAAAGTTTTTCGTGTGTGCCAGCGGCGATTTTTGTCTAAAAGTTCAGAAAATATTCGGTATCCAGTTTACATTCGGCCTGGCTGTCTGCTTTATCCAATAATTGTGATCAACCGCGGCGACAAGTTACAATTCTTGTGGTGACTTAGTGTTGGCAACTTTAGCGGCTGCTTTCTGCGGCTACTACGTGTGAATGTTTGAGGATTTTGTCAAGACTCATTGTTGTTCATAAGTTTACACACAGGATAATGAAGGGTATTTAGTGATTTTCGATTGCACAGAGCAGAACAATTACTGGGGTGGAAAAGAGCAGTTTGCAATGAAGCTGAAACCGCGGGTACCGACTGCCGACGACTTTGGAAGATAGCTATGAGTTTCTCTTTATTTTATTTGTTAACAACCTTCCCGTTTTAGATTTAGGGCGTTCCTCTGCCTATAATTACTTCAGAATCTCCCGCTTGCCGCTGTGCTTTTTTTTCCCTTCTATTTGTATAAGATTTTATTAGGAACACTCATGGTTTTTGCCTGGACAAAACTTTGCCTTCTTTTTTTTTTTTAGAACTATTTTCTGAAAAGCTTCAAAGCTAAAATTGTGCACTCTGTTGATGATAGTGCAAGTAGTGCAAAAAAAATTGTGTACTCTGTTGATGATAGTGCAAGTAGTGCAAAAAAATTCATTTTAAAAAAGCATAGTGTTATTTTTTTCTGCTTAGGAAGATTTAGGTAATCGAAAACATATTCAGAGGAGAGAATCCAATAATTTCCATAGCCCTCGGAAGTCCTAAATAAAAGACAAACTATGACTAGTAAGTTTGCGCAATGTGGTGCTAGCAAATTTTGGTTGTTAGAATTTTACCGGGAATTCATGTTGGCTTTATAGAAACAGGATCCATTTCCCACCTTCAGGCACATTAGGCGTATAGGGCTAGACATTTGAACCCACTCTTTCCCTACCCCCACCTCCTTCTCTCTCCCTACCCCCTAGCGATCCATCTGTATATGTATTAGTCTAGGTACTAACTTTGTAACTGCTTGTCTTCCTTCTGTGGGTAAATTTGTTTCCCTCAATACAAAAAATATTTTCTGTTACCACTGACAATAGTTGCAGCCTTCAAACTTAGAAACCGTGTGCATTTTTAATTGATTTGGTCACTGACATGTCTTTATTTTAATTACTGCAGATTCTATCAAGCTGATTGCCTTAAGTCTTTCCCTTCCAAGAGTTTTAGACCTCTAATACATGGACTGTTTTTTTTAATCAACCTTGTAAATTTGTGCCTTTGTTAAGCTTTGCATGTCGTCTTTTCTCCACTGGTTGTAGACCTGTGATCTTTTCCGGTTGCTTAATGTGCGTTATTTTTAAAAATAGGTAAATTCACATCCTTGATTTTAGAGTACTTGTTTTGTTAGAGTGTGATCTAGCTGTTGTTGGCCATTGCACTGTCAAATCTGTTCGTCCGGTATGCCGCTTCTTCAGAACTTGCACAGCTACAAAGACAGCAGCAACAAATAAAGAAATATGTACTAGCAAGCTGCATGCTGATTGTCAGACTTTGCCGTACTCTTGTCCGATTTGTCCCATGATGTGTCTTCCATCTCAGACGACAGTAGAAAGTTATACCGATTTGTCCTATGATGTGTCTTCCATCTCAGACGGCAGTAGTCAGTTTTACTGATTTGTCCTATGATGTGTCTTCCATCTCAGACGCTTATATTGGTTCCTATAGAGTTCTGGTGTTCTATGCCATGAACAGGCAGGCTTCAGAACCAACAGCTGCACAGAAGACCAGCTGTTCAGACTGACACAAAGAATACATGATGGCTTCCAGAATAAGAAACACACAGTGGCAGTCTTTGTCGACCTCCAGCAGGCCTATGACAGAGTATGGAGAAAAGGTCTCCTGATGAAGATGATGAGCATAGGAATACATGGCAGATTGTATATCTGGGTGAAATACTTCCTGATAGATAGAACAATCCAGACTAAGATGCACAACGCAATCTCTTCTAAAGAAGTCTTGGAGGAGGGCTTGCCACAAGGCTCATCATTGAGCTGTACACTTTTCCTAATCTTTATCAATGACCTGCCAGAACAAATCAAGGCCGAAAAAGCCTTGTACGCTGATGACCTAGCAATATGGCAGAGTCATGAAAATGTGGAAAGTGGAGCCCAAAGACTGAATGGAGACCTTAGAAGACTGCATGAGTACTGCCAAAGATAGAAACTCAAGGTTAACTGTGCAAAGACGGTCTACACAATCTTTACCAAAAGCCACCAAGTAGCAAGGAAGAATATTAACCTGAGGTTAGACAAACACCAAGTGATGAAAGAAGAGCATCGCACATACCTTGGAGTCACACTTGACCGGCAGCTCAGCCTCAAGAACCATATTGAAAACATCAGGAATAAGGCATTGAGGCGGTTACAGTTATTAAAGAGACTTGCAGGTACATCATGGGGATCAGACAAGGAAACTCTGAGGGGCTTATATCTAGGATATGTTCGCTCTGTGATAGAGTACAACAACTCACTGCTTATAACTTGCTCCAAAACTAACCTAGAGACTTGACAGAGTACAAAATAATGCCCTTTGATTAATCTGCGGAGCTATGCAGTCTACACCAACTGCTGCATGTGAAATCCATACAAATGTGGAACCCCTCGGGTTGCGGAGAGAAAAGGCCACTTTAGAAATTTATGAAAGATGCGTTAGGAAAAATCGTAACCATCCTAATAGACATCTTGTAGAAAACTGGGAATACAAACAAAGAATAAAGCACAAATCGGTTTTACACTGTGTTAATGAAATTCAGGACAGATACCACCTCCCAGAAAGACGTCAAGGAATTCAGAATGTTGCAAGAAACCTACCACCACATGCTCGCTTTAAAGCTCCAGAAGTCCGAACTAAATTGGTAGGCGAGGAAACCAAACAGTCCGACCCAATCGCTCTTATGAACTCATCACTAAAGACCGTTGATTCTTACCCCCTAGAATGGATACATGTCTATACTGATGGATCAGCATTTAAAGCTACCATTAAAGCAGGTTACGGAATCTACATAGGTTATCCCGATGGATCTGTTAAAAAGATTTTTGATGCATGCGGGGAATTCTGTTCAAACTATGAAGCTGAAATAATTGCACTGGAAACAGCAGTATACCACCTAAAGACTGTAATGGATGTTTACCCTTCAAAGGTCCAAAATATTGTCATCTTCACAGATTCAATGTCTGCCCTTCAAGCTCTGGAGGGCAGTGAACGCTGCAGAACTGACATAGCCAAGATAATCCTGGATGCTGATCAGCTTATTACCTCATACAACATCAGAATAGTGATGCAGTGGATTCCAGGTCACTCCGGAACACCAGGTAATGACAGAGCTGACAGATTGGCAAAGAAAGGAGCAACACAAGAACAACCACCTAGAGCGACAACCCTCCAGACAGCAAAAACACTGATAAGAGCTATAAACAAAGAGACTTGGTTGAACAGATGGGCCATGGGAGACACTGGAAGAGAGGTTTATAGACATATGTCTGGTCCTGATCCTAATGACAGCATTAACCATCTAACAAGAAGGGACCAGGCCACCATCTTCAGACTTAGAACGCAACATACTCCACTCAATGGACACCTAAACAGAATACAGCCACAACACTCCCCAGAGTGCCAGCTATGTAACTACCCCTACGAAACTGTTGAACACAATCTCTTTGAGTGCCCAAAACTCAGTGAGACAAGAAGAACGCTACTCCCTCCGAGACCAGACAAGTGGAACACCTTGTACGGAGGAAAAGAACAGCTTGTGAAAACATGCAAATTCCACTACATGGCATTGGGCCAAAGGGCGAAAGCTCATGCGCCGCTGGATCGATAACAACAACAACAACAACCATCTCAGACGACAGTAGAAAGTTATACCGATTTGTCGTATGATGTGTCTTCCATCTCAGACGACAGTAGAAAGTTATACCGATTTGTCGTATGATGTGTCTTCCATCTCAGACGACAGTAGAAAGTTATACTGATTTGTCCCATGATGTGTCTTCCATCTCAGACGACAGTAGAAAGTTATACTGATTTGTCCCATGATGTGTCTTCCATCTCAGACGACAGTAGAAAGTTATACCGATTTGTCGTATGATGTGTCTTCCATCTCAGACGACAGTAGAAAGTTATACCGATTTGTCGTATGATGTGTCATCCATCTCAGACGACAGTAGAAAGTTATACCGATTTGTCCTATGATGTGTCTTCCATCTCAGACGACAGCAGAAAGTTATACCGATTTGTCCTATGATGTGTCTTCCATCTCAGACGACAGTAGAAAGTTATACCGATTTGTCCTATGATGTGTCTTCCATCGCAGACGACAGCAGAAAGTTATACCGATTTGTCCTATGATGTGTCTTCCATCTCAGACGACAGTCGAAAGTTATACCGATTTGTCCTATGATGTGTCTTCCATCTTAGACGACAGTAGACAGTTATACCGATTTGTCCTATGATGTGTCTTCCATCTCAGACGACAGCAGAAAGTTATACCGATTTGTCCTATGATGTGTCTTGCATCTCAGACGACAGTAGAAAGTTATACCGATTTGTCCTATGATGTGTCTTCCATCTCAGACGACAGTAGACAGTTATACCGATTTGTCCCATGATGTGTCTTCAATCTCAGACGACAGCAGAAAGTTATACCGATTTGTCCTATGATGTGTCTTCCATCTCAGACGACAGTAGACAGTTATACCTAGATATTCTGAGTTTTAGTCTTGATGCAGACATTATCCATAAAGCACTAGCTTAGACTACTATGAAAATAGCTTCCACGGAATTGATAGAAAATATAAAACTGACTGTGGCACCATGGGATGCCACAGAAAATCTGTAAAGGCAACAAATACAATCATGACATGTCGAGTCCCTCCTGAGTGACAACTATTAGATGCATTGTTGATAAGAACATGTTTGCTAAGAGATGCGTTTGAAATCAGAACATTTGTGCAGTAGTGATGCTCGTTCTCATTTCTACTGTTTTTACTTGCGACAGACTGGGTTGTGAACGTAACAACATTTACCGCCACCACAGGAATTCATCAGTTGAGCAGCCTGTGGATTTAGACTTTATAAACATAGCCTTAATGAGATGTCTAAATAAACCACATGAGAAAGATATTGATACTAATGAATCAGACAGACAATAATCTCATCTCTGTTTTTTTTTTTATTATTCTTTTGGAGCCATACACTTATTATTGTTGATAATGCGGGGGGGAGGGGAGGGGAGGGGAAGGGGTGCTGACAGACACATATAATACGAATACAAAAGGCAAGATTAGTTTTTGCAGCACTAGGGAATCTGGTGAAGTAAATGGAAATTAAAACTGGTACTAAACTAACTTATACTGGGAGCAAGAAGCAACAGTAAGATATAACAACATCTGCTTACCCCAGATAGAGATCAAGAGAGGAGTAAGACAAGGATGTGTGCTGTCGCCTAGCCTTTTCAACCTATATACAGAAACCATTTTTAAAGAAATTGTAGAATTACCAGCACTGCACATCAATGGTAGAATAATAAACAATCTGAGATATGCTGACGACACAGTGTTGCTAGCAGAGAGTGAGCAGCAGTTGCAAGACCTAGTGGAGCAAGTAAACAAAAGGAGTGCAGAATTTGGATTAGATATTAATTTGAAAAAGACAAAAACCATGATATTTAGCAAAGAAAATAATCAGCTAACAATGAATATCACAGTGAACGGAGTGAAATTGGAACAAGTTGAAAATGTCTTATATCTTGGACAAGTAATAACACGTGACGGCAGAAGTGAAACAGAAGTCAAGAACAGATTAGGGATTCCCAAAAACATTTTCAACAACATGCAAAAGTTACTGACATCAAGAGAAATAAGCAATACATTAAAAATAAGAATTGTCAAATGTTATGTATTCTCCACCTTACTATATGGCACAGAGACATGGACAATGAACAAACAACTGGAAAATCGTATTAATTCTTTTATGATGACGATATACAGAAGATTAAGTCGTATTTTATGGAAACAAAAGCTATCAAATACAGAGGCACTGAGGAAATTGGGAATGAAAAGAGAATTGTTAGGTGAAATAAAAAAGAGACAAGTGAAATATTTTGGCCACATTAAAAGACATAACAGTATTGTAAAGATCATCCTAGAGGGTAAGGTTCAGGGTAGGCGAGCCAGAGGCAGGCAGCGTTACAAGTGGGAGGATAACATCAAGACATGGACGAACAGCAGTATGAGTGAGTGTACGTCAAGGGCAAGAGACTGGGATTGTTGGAGATCCATTGCAGCCAACCTTCCTCGTGGAGACGGCACCTGACTGATTGACTAAACTAACATATTTAGCCCTATTGTTAAATCAGTGGGATTTCATAAAGATAAAAAATGGAAATGACTTTAAAAAATAATAATAACTTTGAACAAAGAAGACATAAACAATAGATTGTACCATCTATTTCCTAGCAATATCTCGCTGTATCTCGTCAGCTGCTTAGTATAGTAATAGTTCAGTTAAACTGAAGCAAATCAACGAATCCTTGACAATTCCAATGTTTCACAGTAAGCTCATGGGCTACAGTGCGTTTCAATCATTTCCGTACACAACTTAATAGACTTATAGACCCATAGACATTCGGTTCAACCAGTAACCATTCTTCTAAACTTATTTTGTATAACTTACTTCCATTCCTCTTCGACGTTTCTTCACTTCCAATTGCATTTTGGAACCGCTAATAAGTTGTTGTTAGACTTTCTGGTAATATTGGCATTTCATGTCTGACTTTACAATTCCTGGTATAGGGTGTTTCATAAGTTCCTCCACAGTCAACACTTTTTAAATAACTGCTTTCTGCTTCATGAGGGTTGTGTAGTTGGTACTGTTATCTGGCTAGCCTTCGGGAAGTTGGTACTGTGATCTGGCTAGCCTTCGGGAAGTTGGTACTGTGATCTGGCTAGCCTTCGTGTAGTTGGTACTGTGATCTGGCTAGCCTTCGTGTAGTTGGTACTGTGATCTGGCTAGCCTTCGTGTAGTTGGTACTGTGATCTGGCTAGCCTTCGTGTAGTTGGTACTGTGATCTGGCTAGCCTTCGTGTAGTTGGTACTGTGATCTGGCTAGCCTTCGTGTAGTTGGTACTGTGATCTGGCTAGCCTTCGTGTAGTTGGTACTGTGATCTGGCTAGCCTTCGTGTAGTTGGTACTGTGATCTGGCTAGCCTTCGTGTAGTTGGTACTGTGATCTGGCTAGCCTTCGGGAAGTTGGTAGTGATCTGGCTAGCCTTCGTGTAGTCAAGAAACACTCCTCAGGATATAGGACTTATCTCCGTGTGTCTAATAAAGTATGTAAATAAGTTGGCTCAACGGGTACACGTGTCAATGAGTACAGCTTACATGATTCTAATGAAGTATCCTCCATTCAAGTTGTCTGTTGTGCCTCAAATGAAAGAAATAGATGCATTCTCGAGTAAACTACTGCACACTGTTTAAGAATTGTCTTGTTAATAAAAGTGATAATTTCCTTGATTTTACTTTTTCACAGTCGGGGCATGGTTTCATTTTTCTAGGGATGTAAATAGTCAGAACAGTCGTCTCTGGAATAATGAAAATACTCATGAATGTCCTCAAGCTCGTCTCCACGATCGAATACTCCGAACTGCAAAAGGTCTTCCAAAAAATCCAAAGATGCCTGGGGCTTAAATGTTTTTGTTGAGATGTTCCATTTTTGTGAGGGGTGCAAGAGGGAATACACTCACTGTCCTTTAATAAGGGTCCCATACAAGGCGATTCGTTAACGGTTTGCTGAAATGTTTGGAGACTAAAAGACGCAACAATTGTCCCATTGGCCGTGGCTTTCGACGAAACAAAAGTTGCACAGATGCCATTTATACATTAATACAACTATCAGAGAGAGCAATAGAACACGATAAGACATGTTGGTTGACATTCATAGACCAATAAAAAGCCTTTGGTAGAGTCGACAGGAATATGTTGTGGGAATGTATGGGGGTAAAGAGAATCAGCAATCATCTCATTAATATTTGCAAAAGCCTGTACACACGTAGTAAATGCTGCATAAGATCGAAGTCAGGATTGTCAAGAACTTTTATAGTGAACTTTGGTGTGCATCAGAAGACTGCTTTTTTCCATAACATACATGGACGCCACATGTAGGCAAACGAACTTTAATCATGAAGAAGATATTACAGAATTACTTTTCGCTGACGACCAGGTACTTATAGCAGAAAGAGCGGAATGCCTACAGAAACACCTAAGTCAAATTAGTAACAAAGGTGAGGAATCTAATATGAAAATAAACACTAGGAAGACAGAGACAAAGATGACAAGAAGACTGAAAGACAATTGAGAAATAAAATTAGAAAACAACACCTTAAGACACACAGAGGAATTTAATTATTTAGGAGCAATTGTCACATCCGACTGAAAACTGGACAGATAAATTAGCTCCAGATGTATCAAATCCAGTCAAATAATGGGGCAACTATCCCCCTGTTGACACACAAGCAGATACCCCAAGTACTCAAGTGAATATTATCAGAACTATTTTTTGGTCACCACTGTTAGAAGAAGAAGAAAAGACGCCCTTTTAAAAACAAACAGAAATATTTTAAAATCATTAAGTCCATTTTAATTTCTTTTAAAATTGTAATACTTTCACCATGATTTACCTTATTATATGCAAAATAAAATGTATATTTCAACATGTAAAATCTGTTCATGATATCAACGTATGATGATATGATAATGCTGGTTGACTTCCATCCAGGTCATGCTGAGCTCTGTTGGTGTACATGAGCGTGTGTATTGTACAGCCTGGGTTCTGCTCCTCCTAGTTGAAGTCTCACTGCTGGCTGCTGCCACAACTGCAGCATTTTTTCTGCCAGGAGAATTTTCAGCATTACCAAATTCTGATCCAGGGATTATTTTTCTGTTCCTTGTTTCCTACGGCCTAGCATTTATATCCCATACTGCTTTGTTGGCGAAATATCTTTCCAGAGGTGTGTATAATAGAGCGTTGTTGCTAAGAGTTATTAGTAATACAGTTTTGTTGAAGAAACTGAAAGTGTCACAAATAATGTATGTATTAACTCCATAACTAAAAGAAAAATCTAGATCTAGATTTTTTTTTTTAACAAAACGCAGGAAGAAGACTGATAATACCAGTGCAGACTGCATTACGAGCTATTGACACAACAACTGTAGACAATAAACAGTAAATGTTTGATTACATGGGTCCTTCCAGTATGAGCCACAGTGGCTCAACGCTTGCCTGTCGGTCCGAAAGCCTTGGGTTCAAATATGCTATGGGTTATTGGAGGGATAAATCCCTGGATATGCTTGGAAATTCACTGACAGATGCAAAAGAAGGATCGGCTCATCACATTGCTATACACTGATAATGGATTCCAATGTATGCCAATGACAACGAAGAGAAAGGAGGAGCATATCTGGAAAAGATGTATAGCCCAAACTGTTGATGATGATTAGGAACTTAGAAATTCTATTAGAAATAATCTAACACTATAAATGATAATTATTTTTAGGATATCATTAGGGCGGAAAATATCAAACAAAGATTGCAGAAATGAAAAGACACTGTGCCGGGGCCAGACGAAGTCAGGTAAGCCCACATATAAAGCTTGAGTGATAAAGAGTTCAGGAAGATGGCTTTTCATTTCAACCAGAGCATCAAAACAGCTTCAGTACCCCAAGACTGAGAACACAGCTATCTAATTCCACTTACAAAACAGCTTCAGTACCCCAAGACTGAGAACACAGCTATCTAATTCCACTTACAAAACAGCTTCAGTACCCCAAGACTGAGTACACAGCTATCTAATTCCTTTTACAAAACCTAGATTATTGCTGTTAAACTAAAGATATTTTTGGAAAAGGAAAGAGCTCCTGCCAAAAGGTTTGGGTAGTTACCGGGCACAGAAAGAGAGTTAAAATGCAGCTACTTTTGCTTTTGATGCTTATGAGGGGTTCCATAATAGACAGGAGACGGTAGTGGCAGCAGCTGATCTTGAGGATGCCTACAATCGCGTCAGATGTGATATTTTGATATCTATCACGGAGAATGAGGTTTGTCCGTGGCTGATGAACTAGATAGCAGATGTCCTTCATTCATATATGGTTGCCCTTTGCCTGGGTACATGGACTTGAGAAAGATGTAATATCGTTCTGGACTAATCCAGGTTCTGTAATGTCACCAGTGCTCTTCAATGGGTATACACGCAAGACTGCAGAACTGGAAGCCCCAGATGTTGGAAGGATATTGACATTTGCAGAGAATCGTCTTGTGTATAGGCAAGGGAGCAATAGGAAACAAACAGTCCAAGAGTTACAGGCAACTGTAGACAAAGTAACTGACTGGTGTGCAGAGATGGGTGCTGTCATCAACTCAGAAACGGCGGCTGTTTTATGGTGCTCTCTGAACAATAGAATCGTAAAAACTAAATTTCCAATCCTCACAATTAATCTAAGAAACATCAAAATAGAGAGAGCAAACTGGGTAAAATTGAGGATAGAAGCCTGTCCTACAAGGATCATTTGAAGGCAGTTGCGGTGAAATGTCAAAAAAGACCAATGCTACAATACAATGGTAGAAATGGACATTGAAGAATGCTGTTCACAAATTTATAGCATATGATTGTGTCGGTAATAGATAATGGACTTGGAATGCTTACCATATCTGCCTGTCTTTCGTTCTTGTTGCCATTCTCTGAGTGTCTACCAATTTGCTTGCCAACATTCTTCCGCGTCCATATTTGACCTTGGAGATCGTGATCTAGGCTTCTTGTGGCGTATGATTTTAGCAACTGCTCTTCTGATTCTGCTGGTTATGTCTATGCAGGTATTGTCATTAGGCAGGAGTGTTTGCACATCATGTTTGTTTAGTAGCACTACGCTTGGAAGGTGGTCACGGGCGTCCAACTGACACACGGAGGCCAGAGGAACGGTAACAAGAACTCAGTAAATAACACTCTCTGTATCATGAGGGCGATGGGCTAGTCGAGTAATTTTCCCATCATTTAAACATAAAACATCAGTACCAGTGTCTCCTTCAGGTCTTCACTTTGTGGATTAGAGTAGATAGTCCAAGCCATGAACGACGGGTGTAAACGTTTGTTCTGCCAACTAGAACACAGCTGCAGAGATGAGATGGATGGAATAAAGGAATATTTCTTGAAAATATAGAAAATATATTTACTATAAATATGTTCTGAAATGTATCAGGAACAACAAAGATGACATATACTGTTTAACATTTTTATAAACATATTTCACTTTCTGACGTGTTGTGTCAGTCATTTTTGATGCAAAAGTTCTTCCGTGACAGTGTATTAAACAGTCTGTTCTGAGACTGAACTCGGGCGGACCCGAAAAGGACACACTGCGGGACAGAAGTATGAAGAAGGAGGCTTGCAGTTCGTAACGGGGTTCTAACCAGGGACGCCAAATGAATCGTAAGAGCTGGAAGGAAGATGACCAAACCCCCACTGGAGCATGCAAAGACATGCTTCAAGATCATACAAGATGGACGGACAGACATTGTTATCGTCAATAATTCTGCTTCATGGTGAAGGAGCATTTTGCACTTAGTTTAGCATTGTATTAGAAGAGTGTTAAGTTGTTTATTTCGTGGATGATTCATTCTTTTGGATTGAAGTGGATGTTATTCACAACTTGATTATCACTAGCGCCATGGGGAAGGAACCAACAAACTGTATGTATTATATGTTGTCCCTTTGTTGAATGTGTGGTTGCCTGAGGCTTTACAATTAAACAGATTGACACATCCTGTAGTCACGCCTTGATCGTACAGCCTTGAATGAGTGAGACAGTAACATGAGTCTAACAGGTCCGCTATCCAAGCGAGGTACTGGTACATGTATTCGCATCACTATTCTATAAAACGGTATCCCCGCAACTTCCACATAATTCTTCATGGATCTGTCAACTGTTTATCATTGACTTTCATAGATCAAGACTGGCTAGACAGAGCTCTAAGTAATGTTCATTGTCACCTTCTTTGACAGAGCTAACTTTCATAGAATATTTCCCATCTTGTGCTCGGGCTATTGTACAAAGAAATTTCAGTGATATAGCTTATATTTGCTATCATCAGAGAACCCAAAACGACTTACTTCTGAAGAACCCACTTTTACTTTAATGTTGGATTTTCATCATCATCATGTAGCAGGTCCTTTGCAGAACGTCGCTCTCATCACGGTGTGCTTGAAAGAAACGCGGTCTCTCGCCAGCTCTCAGGCCTCATGTACTTTCACAATCAGTGAGTCACTTATATCCTATGCCCATCTTCGTGTCAGTCGGCCCCTGCCCCCCCCCCTCCCCCTTTCCCTCTTTCTAGTACCATACCTTCTGCTATAATGTTTTCCAAACCGTCGTGGCGCTTGATATGATAAAAATATTTCAGCTTCCGAGACAAGATGCTGTTTATTAGCCAATCTTCATTGATGTTCATATCTTTCAAGATGTCAGTATTTCTCCTCTTTTGTGTCCAAGATATTCTGAGAATCTTTCTATAGCATTTCAGCTCAAAAACCCCTATTCTCTTTCTTAAGGACTGGGAGATAGTCCACGACTCACATCCGTATGTAGCCACAGGGAAGACGTATGCTCTCAGAATTCTAATTTTGATCTCCTTCATCATTATCAGTTCTCGTTGTGCCTAGTGGCACATGAGGCTTCAGAGAGGACTTTCTATGCTTTCCAGTACTGTGCAATCTTCAGTGCAGTTTTCCATGTCAAAGATGCCGCACTCAGGTCACTTGCCATCGTTCTTCTCCATGTTGTTTTTGGGCGCCCCTGTTTTCTCTTTCCTTCTGGTGTCCATGTGAGAGCTGTTTTGGCAGGTATATCAGGATTCATTCTCATAATATGGCCAAGCCATTTTCCATCTTCTCTTGGTAATCATACTGTCTAAAGTTTCTTGGTTTGTGGCTTGAAGTAGTTTAGTGTTTGAGATTGTATCTGGCCAGACAATTTTGATAATTCTACGTAGACATGTGTGGTCAAAGGTGGACAGCTTGTGTGCATCCTTTTTGGTCATTCTCCAGCATTCCGCTCCATAAAGAAGAACTGGCAAAATGATGTTCTTGTAGAGTCGGAGTTTCGTTTCTCTGCAGTAATTGTTGGATTTCCATTTGCCTCATTCTTCCAAAAGCAGCTCTAGCTTTGTTCAGACGTGACTGTATGTCCTCTTCGGTCCCTCCAGGCAGGGACACCACACTGCCAAGATATGTGAAATGTTATACATTTTCAAGAGTTTGGTTATTAATGGTCACTGGTTGTTGGTTTGGACTGCTTGTCATGATCTTAGTTTTCTTTGTATTTATTCTCAGTCCCACCATTTCTTCTGTGCTGTGTAGTCTGTTACTTTTTTCTTGTATATGTTCATGTTTATGTGATAGGAGTGCTATATCATCTGCAAAATCAAGGTCCTCAAGCATGGTGAATGGAGTCCATCGTATGCCTGTCAATGTCCTGTCTACTGTGTTCTTTAGTATCCAATCAATCACAAGGTTGAAGATGGGGGAAATGACATAACACATCCCTGTCTTACACCCGTCTTTACTAGGAAAGATGTTTTGTAATTTTTTTATACTGCAGGAAAAGTCTTTATAGAAGAATGCAATTATGTTGACTATTTTTTCTGGAATTCCATAATGTCGTAAAATTTTACATAGACTGTCTTTATGGACGCTGTCAAAAGCTTTCTCAAAGTCCACAAAATTTACAAAAAAGTCCACAAAAACTCCTTGCTGGTGCTTAACCATAGACTTTTAAGGCTGTTTAACCTTTGCATTTCTTTGTCCATTCTCCTTTTAATTTATGCCAAACAATCTCAATTGCTATTTATTATAGAGCCCAGATATTCACAGTCGGTGACATTTTCCACTTCTTCATCGTTTGTTTTTTTTTTCATTTTAGTGTTTAAAAAAAAAATTCGAAAGACAAGCAATTGAGTGAAGAGCTATTTGATTTTACTGTCTGTTACAATTATATCAATTATTTCTTATGGCTGCATTTTATTTTTGAGCAATCAAACTCGTAATATCCTCTTAACTACCCATTTGAGGTTGTTACATTGCTTCAATGAAGATCATTGATGAGTTAGACTAGTCAACCAATATCTCTACTCATCATATGAGCTGTACCGTTTGTATGTAAGCAGAGACTAACCTCTACTTTGCTGCCTATGGTACCATGTTTTATGCTGCCTATGGTACCATGTTTTAATGCGCGGTGTAGGATGGGAGCCAGAAAAGGGGGAAGGGGGTGGGGGTCTTGAGCGAGAGCATTTAGGGCCACGCAGCTAGTGCATTTACCACGTTATTCACCAGGCAGCTGGTGCATTTACCACGTAGCTAGTGCATTCACCACGTTATTCACCAGGCAGCTAGTGCAATTACCAGGCAGCTAGTGCATTCACTACGCAGCTAGTGCATTTACCACGTTATTCACCAGGCAGCTGGTGCATTCACCACGTAGCTAGTGCATTTACCACGTTATTCACCAGGCAGCTAGTGCATTTTCCACGTTATTCACCAGGCAGCTGGTGCATTCACCACGTAGCTAGTGCATTTACCACGTTATTCACCAGGCAGCTGGTGCATTCACCACGTAGCTAGTGCATTTACCACGTTATTCACCAGGCAGCTGGTGCATTCACCACCTAGCTAGTGCATTTACCACGTTATTCACCAGGCAGCTGGTGCATTCACCACGTAGCTAGTGCATTTATCACGTTATTCACCAGGCAGCTGGTGCATTCACCACGTAGCTAGTGCATTTACCACGTTATTCACCAGGTAGCTGGTGCATTCACCACGTTATTCACCAGGCAGCTGGCGCATTCACCACGTAGCTAGTGCATTCACCACGTTATTCACCCGGCAGCTGGTGCATTCACCACGTTATTCATCAGGTAGCTAGTGCATTTACCACGTTATTCATCAGGTAGCTAGTGCATTTACCACCTTATTCATCAGGTAGCTAGTGCATTTACCACCTTATTCATCAGGTAGCTAGTGCATTTACCACGTTATTCATAAGGTAGCTAGTGCATTTACCACGCTATTCATCAGGTAGCTAGTGCATTTACCACGTTATTCGTCAAGTAGCTAGTGCATTTACCACGTTTTTCATTAGGTAACTAGTGCATTTGTCGCGTTATTCATCAGGTAGCTAGTGCATTTACCAGGCAGCTAGTGCATTCACCAGGCAGCTAGTGCATTCACCACGTAGCTGGTGCATTCACCACGTTATTCATCAGGTAGCTAGTGCATTTACCACGTTATTCATCAGGTAGCTAGTGCATTTACCACGTAGCTAGTGCATTTACCACGTTATTCACCAGGCAGCTGGTGCATTCACCACGTAGCTAGTGCATTTACCACGTTATTCACCAGGCAGCTGGTGCATTCACCACGTAGCTAGTGCATTTATCACGTTATTCACCAGGCAGCTGGTGCATTCACCACGTAGCTAGTGCATTTATCACGTTATTCACCAGGCAGCTGGTGCATTCACCACGTAGCTAGTGCATTTACCACGTTATTCACCAGGTAGCTGGTGCATTCACCACGTTATTCACCAGGCAGCTGGCGCATTCACCACGTAGCTAGTGCATTCACCACGTTATTCACCCGGCAGCTGGTGCATTCACCACGTTATTCATCAGGTAGCTAGTGCATTTACCACGTTATTCATCAGGTAGCTAGTGCATTTACCACCTTATTCATCAGGTAGCTAGTGCATTTACCACGTTATTCATCAGGTAGCTAGTGCATTTACCACGCTATTCATCAGGTAGCTAGTGCATTTACCACGTTATTCGTCAAGTAGCTAGTGCATTTACCACGTTTTTCATTAGGTAACTAGTGCATTTGTCGCGTTATTCATCAGGTAAATAGTGCATTTACCAGGCAGCTAGTGCATTCACCAGGCAGCTAGTGCATTCATCAGTTAGCTAGTGCATTTACCAGGCAGCTAGTGCATTCACCAAGCAGCAAGTGCATTCACCAGTCAGCTAGTGCATTTACCACGCAGCTAGTACATTTACTACGCAGCTAGTGCATTCACCGCGCAGCAAGTGCTTTCACCAGGCAGCTAGTGCATTTACCACGTTTTTCATTAGGTAACTAGTGCATTTATCGCGTTATTCATCAGGCAGCTAGTGCATTCACCAGGCAGCTAGTGCATTCACGACAAACGATGCAAATTGGGGTGTTTTTGTCTGCCCCTTTAAGAAAAAAGGCAATAATTTAATGAGGATACCATCCAGATCGCCCGCATGAGTGTCTAAAGTTCTAACCACTTAGCCAGCCGCAGCTTAAAAATAATTAGCCAAAAATAATGACGTCCAAAACAGTCTGCAAAGACTGACACTGTGAGCTCTTTGTTGACAACCACATTCGATCATCGGCAGTCTTTTTTATACATTTTTTATTAAAATTAATTTACTGCTTCTTGTGTATGTGCTTACCTGTACAAGACTGCAGGTGACACCGGCCGTGTAGGGGAGCTTACCTATACAAGACTGCTAGTGACACCGGCCGTGTAGGGGAGCTTACCTGTACAAGACTGCAGGTGACACCGGCCGTGTAGGGGAGCTTACCTGTACAAGACTGCAGGTGACACCGGCCGTGTAGGGGAGCTTACCTGTACAAGACTGCAGGTGACACCGGCCGTGTAGGGGAGCTCTAATTATATTTTAGAGGTTGACGGGGTATTTGGATTCTGTCCTGGTGGTCTACCACCCAGACTCAGTTTTTTCCTCCGCTTTGTAAATATCCAGACAGCAGCCAGGAGAGTGCAGACCGTTCTTATTTCTAGTCTTTGGTCAGAAATTATACTCTGTCTCTTTCTGCTTTTGCTGTGATCTTTTTTTTTTTTTTTTTTTTTTTTCTAAGGTAATCTGCAAAATTATTTGAGCTGCTAATTCTTCTTTCATTGGGCTGCCTCTTTTTCTTTCAAAGATTCTTGTGCTGTCAGTTTTCCTTCGCTCGGTTATATTTGTCTTTATCTTCCATAATTGACTTGATTTCTGTATCCTTATTCTGGGCTTCCATTTAAAAAATTTTTCAACTCCCTCTCTTGTCTTTCGATCTCGCTCTTTTCTTTCTCTGAGGTCTGAATATTTCTTATCGGCCCATTGGAACACGTTTTCACCAGTCAGACCATGGTGTCTGGCCATTTCAATCAATTCAGCTAGACTAGACATTTTTAACAGTTCACAATTTGCAACAGTTGATCAAAACTTTATATCAAAACAATAATTAGCACCCTAAAATTTTCAATATAAATATATATATGCGTGCGTTATACATACTATGGTAATAGAATTCAATATCAGTGTAATAGATTATTACTCAACAGCAATCATTTGGAAACAATTTGGAATTATGTGGTCTAATATGTTGGACTAAAATACCGAAAGCTACTTCTTACAGCGTTTAATAATGAGGAAAGATGATCGATGTTCCTTGAAGTACAGTCTTTGCAATCGAATCATGTCTCACTACGTGCCCAAACCAAGCTAGCTTGTGACGTTTCACCACTGCCAAGAGAGGTTCATGATGTCCCGCAATTTGTACATTTTGTCTCTGACATATTTATTAGTTTTGTGTTCTAAATAACTAATTCGTAAAACGCGTCTGAAGCATTGACATTGGAAAGCCTGAATCCTCCTTCCCATTTCCACAGCGAGAGTCCAACTCTCACATTCGTATACGAAAATAGACAATAGCAGTGATTTGTAAATATTGACCTTGACTGCGATGCTGATTTTGCTTTTGCACACCGTATTGAGCTGCGACATGGTGGCTGTTGTCATATCAAGTCTTGTCTTGATCTCCGTGGTACAGCTGCCATCGTTGCATATGTGGGAGCCAAGATATTTAAAGGTTTCAACTTCTATTATCTCTTTTTCAAAGGGTTTATGTTGGCCCTAATAGCTTATAGACCTGCCACTTTCTTGATCTGCTACCTTTTCCTCCATCAGAAGATAGATAAGTTTCATAATTTTCTCTTTAGATGATATATCACAGTTGATATTTAGTTCTACTGAAAGAGGCTGGATATCTGGAGGAACCTCTGGGATTGGTCTATTCACAAGTATTTCAAAATATTCAGCCAATCTGTGTGTGCATTTGATCTCTAATGTTGGTAAGTACGTCTCCTTGACTATTTTTGACTGAACCAGTTGACTGACTATATTGACCTATTATTTCTTTGTGGCACTGTAAAGGTCTCTGAGGTTTCCATTTGCTGCTGACGTCTCCCTTCTTGTGCTAGGTCATCTAAATATGTCCTTTTATCTGCCGTTATTCACCTTTTTTAGCTTCTGTATATTTTTCCTTAGCTCTAGATTTAGAAGCTCTAGTTTTGCTTTTGTTCAATTCTGCCTTTTTTCTCTTTCATTTGTCGAACATTTTAATGGTTTCTGGCGTCTGACTCGAATGCTAAAGGTCCCGGGTTAAGGACCCGGTGAAGGCTAAGATTTTTTCACGTGGACTTCTAGTAATTTCCACTGGTCTCGGGGTAGTAAAATTGAACCCCTGTGTGTATTGTTGCGCATGTAAACAAGTTCTTTGGCAGTCTGACATCGAAAGGAGCAGCCTAACGGCGCTGCCCCGGCAACATTTGAAGTTAAATGATCCTCGCCGGTGCTACGGAGTTCGTGCATGCGCACGAAGGCTTGAGTTAGAAGTAGATTGGAGCACTTATGGGTTATTCACCTTGTGCTTTAATGTTGATCCTTTGTTTAGACCTAAACCTCAGTTTCTTGCCTTATCCACATCTCATGTTTCCCTTCATTTTTCTTTTTTAAACCAAGAACATCGACACAAAAATTAATTCCAAATGCTCTTAATCTGATCCCAGCAGATTTTGGTGCTGACCTCTTCGGGTAACTGCTGCAACACCTGGTACTTGTTGGAGGCTGTAATAGAAAAGTATCCCTTAACATCTTCATTCCTTACGGCGTGTCGATTCCCATGATGCCGTCTGTATTCTCTTACTAGCTGTACCCGGCCACGCGTTGCTGTGGCCCAGTATGGTGAAAAAAAGAAGAAAGAAAATAGCTCTCAGATAACAGTGTCTGTCAAATCCCCCCACCCCCCTCTCTCCCCTCGACCCAGTCATATCTCCCTCTCTGAAGGATTGAAAAATCATCCATGGCGAAATTATTAAAATGGAAAGAGTTAGGAAATAAGAAAATTAAAGTAATATTTTAAGCTCTCTCAGCTAACTGTGTCTGGCATAACCCCCACCCCACCCCTTTTCAACAATCATATCTCCGAAGGATTGAAAAATCATCACCTGGGGAAGTCATATCTCCCTCTCTGAAGGATTGAAAAATCATCCATGGCGAAATTAGTTTAAAAAAGAAATAGTTAAGAAATGAGAACTTTAAAATAATATCTTGAGCTCTTCAGCTAACTGTGTCTGGCAACCAACCCCCCCCCCCCCCCCCCCCCCCCCACTCACCAATCATATCTCCCTCTCCGTATGATTGAAAAAGCATCACCTGGCGATATTGTTAAAATATAAATAGTTAAAAAAAAAGAGAACATTAAAATAATATTTTAGGCTCTCTCAGCTAACTGTGTCTGACATAACCCTTACCCCCTTCCCTCCCCCATCATATCTCCCTCTCCGAAAGATTTAAAAATCATCACCCTGCGAAGTCATATCTCCCTCTCCTAAGGACTAAAAAAATCATCTTTTGCGAAATGAATAAAATAGAAATAGTTAAGAAATAAGAACCTAAAAAAATATATAATTAAAATAAAAATAGTTAAGAAATGAGAACTTTAAAATAATATTTAAAGCTCTCTCATCTAACTGTGTCTGGCATACATCCCCCCCCCCCTCCCCCCCCCCCCCCCCCCCCCCCCCCCCAATCATATTTCCCTCTTCGTAGGATTGAAAAATCATCACCTGGCGAAATTATTAAAATACAAATTGCTAAGAAATAGGAACGTGAAAATAACATTTTGAGCTCTCTCAGCTAACTGTGTCTGGCATAACTCCTCCCTCCTCCCCCAATCGTATCAACCTCTCCGAAGGATGGGAAAGTCACCATGTGACGAAATATTGTAACTAAATTGAGCTTGGCATCCGTGTCCACCCAGACTTAAATAGGTAGTATTAACTTGTACAGAAAATTAAATGTAGCCAGTGTAACCGTTACCACCACCACCACCATCACAACAACAACAGCAACAACAACAACAACAAAAACTGTCACTACAATCTGTGTAGGTCTGTGTAGAAAAGAGGAGTTAGCGCCGCATGCTGTCGTTACGGACTATTTAGTTTAATGTTGCCCCGGACATATAAATAAAAAAAATAAAAAACTTCATCACGTAACAAGTGATGGAACCCACAGTGAAAATTACACTATACTCACGAACAGCGGAGAAAAATACCCCGCACCCGTCATCTCTCCCTCTCCGAAGGAGCGATTTTTAACTGACCTTGGCATCCGTGTCCACCCAAACTAAACTGGACTGTAAGCCGTCTTAGGTAACAGTTTCTGTCATCGCCGAGTAGTTTTTGATTGAGAAGCGTCGCGGGGAGGCTAATTGTGACTTAACTGAAATCGGATGTCTTTGGGCGAAAGGCGCAGATATTGCAGCCTAGCTGTAACCCACAACACAACGTGGCAACTACCCTTTTAAGGGAAACATTTAGTTTATCCCTCAGTCTCATATTCACTCTGATCAATTTCTGATATTGTCGTCCTCTTAGTAGCT
>CAJHNH020001585.1:0-115000 GCA_905116865.2 Candidula unifasciata | reverse complement strand
TAGAGATAATCTGTCTCATACTAGACGTGGTAATTATTTTCAGAATATCACTAGGGTGGAGGATATAACATATATATTACAAAAAGCAAAAGACACTGCACCGGGACCAAACGAAGTTAGGCATACCTACATATAGAGCATGAGTGATGAAGACTTGAAAGAGATGGCTTTTCACTTCAACCGAAACATTAGAACAGCTTCAGTACCTCAGGACTGAATGCACAGCTCCCTAATCCCACTTTCGAAAGCAATGATCATTCCAGACTTAACGGTTTCAGGTTTATCACCCTGCAGAATACTTTCGGCAAGGTTCGATAGAAGATTACTGCTGTTAAACAAACAAATTTTTTTTTTTATAAAGAACGAGCTCCTGCCAACAAAAGATAGCTACCGGTCAAGGAAAGATACCTGGTTAAAAACAGCTGCTTTTGCTTTTGATGTTTATGAGGGGTTCTAGAATAGACGGGAGACATTAGTGTCAACAGCTGATCTTGAGGATGCCTACAGTAGCGTTAGATATGATATTATGATATTATCGCTCGTGGAGAAGGGGTTTGTCCGCGTCTAGTGAGCTAGATAGCAGCTGTCCTACATTCACGTATGGTTGCCCTTCGCCAGAGTACATGGACTTCACAACCGTGTAATATGGCCCTCGACTACTCCAGGATTCGGCAATTTCTCCAGTGCTCTTCGATGTGTATACAAGCAAGACTGCAGAAATCAAAGAACCATCTGTTGGAAGGATATTGCATTCGTAGATGATGTTTTTGCATATATTTAATATGATGGGAAATTGACAGCCAAAAACTACAGGCTACTGTAGGCAAAATAACTGACTGGTATTCAGAGATGGGTGCTTTCGTCAACTCCGAAATGCTGCTGTTTTATGGTGCTCTCTGCACAATTAAATTGTAAAAGCTAATGTTCCAAGTCTCACAATTAATGACAAAAACAACAAAACAGAATGAAAACTGAAGTACCTGGTTATCATTTTGGATAGAAACATGTCCTTCAAAGATCATGTGGAGGTGATTGAGGTAAAATGCACAAAAAAAAAGGGACCCAATGCTCGGAAGATTTTTGCTGAAATGGACTTAGAACAAAGAATGTTGTCTACAATGTTCCAGCATGTGATTTCCAGCATGTGATTTCCAGCATGTGATTCTGTCGTTGTTAGATTATGGACTTGGAATGCTGACCATTTCAATGAGTCAGCTGACGCAACTTGAACGCAAACAGAATGAAGCCATGAGGGTAATTCTGCAATGTAGAAAAGATGCCCGGTAGTATGTATGCGAGATATACTTGCACTGCCTACTGATGCAGATCAGCTCAAAGTTCTGCAGGCAAAGTCATATCTCAGAGTAGCTGCAGACAAGATCTACCGCCTGCACGAAAGCCCAGTTAGAGCTATGGGTCACAGACCGGATAGAGGAAGGTGTTGGATGGCGCAGAAGGAAGATACAATCAGACATGTGCAAGTTTGATATATTTGGGCGAGGAGTGGAGTGGGTGAAGGTGTCCGAGCAGCTTCACTATTGTTTTCCTTTCAAATATATGTGTCAAAGGACGTTGCCTGTCAGTGAAACATATTCATTCAGAAAGCATTAAAGAAGAGTGTCTGTTTTGTAGGTTACCTAAACTACCACAAAATTAAATATGGAACACAAGGATACCATTTTTGTGACTGGAATAGTAAAAAAGAAACACAAATATATCTGGGTTGTGTACTGATGGTGCAGCAGCTATGCTAGGGTTTAAGTCTGGGTTTTTTTTTAAATATATATATATAATAAAAGAAATAGCTCCACAAGCACAGTGATCCACTTTTTGATTGAGCACTGATATATTCTTGCCAAGAAGCCACTCTCAGCTTCCTGTGAAGTAAACACTTGATTCTGTGATCACAACAGCCATCTGCTGAAACAGCTGGCTATAAACATCAATGCTGGTCATGAGGTTCTTTTTCCCACCTTTGATGATGTACGAATGTTATCAAAAGGAAATATGGTCGGTCATTGTTTTCGAATTAAAGGAAGAAATCAAATTATCCTTGTAAGTGCATCGGAAACACGAATGTGCAACCTGTTTAACTGATTAGGCTTGGTTGAGAAAAATTGTTTTCTAGCACACACATGAAAACAGCAAAATAGGATTTAACCTCAAACTCCAAGAAAAGAAAACAACTTTTATCGAAATTCAAGTTAACTGCAGGCCATTTACATCCAAATTCCAGAACTTGGAAAAGAAAAGTTAATCTAGAAATCGATGCCATGTTTGACAAACTGTGCATTGTGGTATCCAAATCTAAACGTGAAATAAATGTCAGTTTCAAAGTTGTGATTATTTTGCATCTAATTCCACTAGTCATATTTCCCATAATTGAAAGAAGACGCGACGCTAGTCAGAAATCCGTTTTCTGCTCCATTTGATGTCGCAACGATTGTTCAGTTAAAAACCTAAAACAGGAAACATTAAAAGTTGACACAAGAGACATTCAGATGGCATTCGTCTAAACTTAACATACAATTCATAGCTTGGTAATTATTTACCATTTCAATCACTTATAATATTATACTGGAAAAATAAAAGTAGTTATCGATATGTTTTCATTTACAATTTTCATATTATGTATATATATATATCATTACCCTCATCCTCATCGTCAGGTGCCTTGCCGACTGGCGTGGGCGATCATGCCTCTCCATAATCCACGATCTCCTGCAGCATGTATCAGTTCGTGTGCCGACACACCTCCATGCCACAAGACTGTCAAGAATCTCTCTCGTTGTCTTCCTCTATCCCTCCTTCCACAGACCTTTCCAGTGGTCACAACATTTTCTATTTTCCCTCTTCTCCTAACATGGAGGAAAAATGATGACTGTCTCCTTCTGATGTATGTGATTAGTTGTCTTCGGGCTCCGGCCTCTTTCAAAACTTCTTGGTTGCTCTTTTTTGGCTGTCCAAGGTATTCTAAGCATTCTTCTGTAAAACCACATCTCTGAGGCCCCAAGAAATTGTTTGGCCTGCCTACCGATTGTCCAGGATTCACAGCCATATGTTAAAACTGGATGTATGTAGCAAGCAAGAATTCTTTTTCTTACTCTCAATGACAAGGATATATTGCACAAGATGTTCTTCATTTTATAAAATGCAGTTTTTGCCTGTCCTATTCTGTTTCATATTTTAGTTATGCATCTTCCATCTGATGTTATCCATGTGCCCAGATACTTAAATTTATGTACTTGTCCTAAAATAAAACCATTGACTTTTATTACACATTTAGGAATAATTCGTTTCTTTAATACCACCATTACTTCTGTCTTCCCATTTTTCAAACTGAGGCCCATTCTTCCACTTTCTAACACCACAATGTCTATCATTTTCTGTAGTTCTTTATGACTTGTTGCAATCAAGACTGTGTCATCAGCATAACGTAAATTGTTTATATTGTGCCCACAAACCACAATTCCGGGCATATCGATTAAAGATCTCATTTTATATTCACTGTATATTGAAAACAAATCAGGTGATAGTACACATCCTTGTCGTACGCCCCTCTTTATGCTTTGAAATGTACCTAAACAGTTGTTAATTCTTATAGCTGCTGTTAGCTGCCAGTACATATTCTTTATTTTTCGTAGATCTTTTCCATCAGTGTTTAATTTTTCTAGCAGTTTGATTACTTCTTCATGCTTCACACAGTCAAATGCTTTTGTATAGTCGATGAAGCATAAGTACAATTCAGTCTTTACTTTCTGACAATGTCCTTAGGATGTATATTGCATTGTTTGTACCTTTTCCTTCTACAAATCCACATTGTTCATCGCTGATTTCTGGTTTAATTGTGTTTCTTATTCTTCTCATAATTATTCTCAGTAAAATCTTAGTCATGTGACTCATAAGACTTTTTGTGCAATGGTCTTCACATTTTAAAGTGAAGTTTTTTTTTTTTTTTTTTTTTGGCAGAGCTATAAATATGGATTTTGAAAGGTCATTTGGAATATACCCACTATTATAAATATCATTTAAAAGTTTAGTTATTATTTCACTTCCAAAATATTCCAGTGCTTCGATTTCTTCCAGTGAGATGTTGTCTGGCCCGGGTGCTTTTTCTTTCTTCATATGATGTATTGCATCCTCAACTTCTGCAGTCATTATTGTTTGTCTGCAGTTCTACTTCTGGTTTGTTATCATCATACAATTCCCCTATATACTCTGTCCATCTGCTAATTATATTACTATATATTCCATTATAAGTCACCACTTTTTGATTTTGAACATCCAGTGCTGTTGCGTGTCATCTTTCCTGTTAACATATTTATCTCTTGGTACATGGAATGTGAGTCCTGTGATTTTCCCCAATCTCTGTACACATTTGATTCAGCCAGGCTTCTTTAGCCACTTTGCATTTGTTCACTATTTCTTTTTGAATTTTAGAGTATTCCTCTTTATCATTCTTTTTCTTCATTCTTTTATCCATTAACTGCAGAATTTCGGTTGACATCCATTTCTTTTTTGCAACTCTATGGGTTGGTGGGATTGTCATACTGTTCCTCTCTAGGTCGCATTATATAGATACATATATTAATGTTTGGGACCGCTGTTGTCTTTGCCTCTGTAAAACTGGGGTCGCGACGAGGACAAGAAAAGATGGAGATCGCTGTGCTAACTCAATGAACTTGAGCTTATTTATTTTTTTCACGTTACTTTATCACAGACAAGGGCAACATAGACTCATACGTAATTAGTTTTTATGAGAATAATGATTCAACTTTTCATTCTCACTTAAAACATCCTAAATTGTATGCAATATACAGACTGCTTACTTAGTATACGATATATTATTCAATTGAATACTCCCTTCTCAAAATTGCTATTTGATTTGCAGCGACAAAGCCAGACGCAGTGCCACAATACTGGTGTACGTTTTACAGTTTACAAGACAATGACAACAGCACTACTGGGATACCGTGAAATAGATCCTCTCAAAATAGTGAGCATTTTGTCGGGTATGAACATACAGTGTCCTTTATGTCAATTAGTTGGACTGATAAAACATTGTGTCCACTGTTATGTTATTTCCGTATAGTTAAACGTGCTCACTGATAACTGAAAACAGACGATGTTATCTTTAACTTGGTTAAATAAACCATCACTT
This sequence comes from Candidula unifasciata, assembly GCA_905116865.2. Lineage (NCBI taxonomy): Eukaryota > Metazoa > Mollusca > Gastropoda > Stylommatophora > Geomitridae > Candidula > Candidula unifasciata. The sequence goes on along the minus strand of CAJHNH020001585.1, from coordinate 109,839 downwards.
TATATTTTGTGCTGTGTATCATGGGAAAACAAGGTAATGATACACATGCATCTGTCTGCAGGTCACGCTCGCGATGTCTCTGTCAGCATAACAGTTTGTGGTACCCCTTTGAAAGAGCACTTGAAGAGTCACCAAACTCTCATCGGCTTTTGTTCACCAAAAAGTTCGGTGTTTCGTTGTCTAAGCGTCAGGGAAAATATCCACATATTTTCAGAGGTAAACATTTGCATGTCAGATGAAACAATTATTGGTTAATGTTTGACATTTGATATGATCTTGAGGACACATTGAAGTGATGCAGACACTTGTGGCTACAAGACAAGGCTGGTATGGGTCAGGGATGTGTATGTCCTTGTGGAGCTCAAACATTATGCGGCTCACTTCCTGTATTTGGCATGTACTGACTGCCTGGGGCAAACTTCCAAGTTGACATTCCCACAAAGAAATACTTTCAATAATTCGGCAGTTCATTTGTAAAAGCAGCAACATTACATTTAAGAATTAAAACGTATGGAATATTACAATTAAATAAGTAAATCCAACAAAGTCACGTGTCAAAAAAATGGTGCTTTCCCTAATAAAACATCTGTCTGGTACATTTTTTAGTGTATGTGAATATTTCGAGGAGGGGGGGGGGGGAGAGAGAGAGAGACTGTGCTGGTAGGGTTAACCAGTCAAAGAATTGTCAGCTATCGCATAGTCAACTGAAACGAAATTTCTGTTTGAAAAAGAAAAGCGCTTACATAATCGCACAATATGTTTCCATCAACAAACTAGAGCACAGATTCAATTTATATAGAGACTAAAATCTTAAAGGAGCCTGGAAACTTTAGTAGAATGAAAACATCATAGGTTTTGAGGTTTGGAACAACGGATCAACATCATGACACACAGGTAGTAACCCATAAGTGCTCCGTTCTTCTAACTCAAGTCTGAGTTCGAAGAAGCTCAGAACAGGTGCACAGTTTGAAACAAGAAGGAGTTAAAGAACAGTTACAAAACTAAAGTAGAGACAGTTTTCAAATAATTATCGCCTGTGGTGGGAAATATTGAGAATAAATAAATCATTACTGTCGTTTTTTTTTTTTTTTAGCGCTTTTAGGATATCAAGGGAGATATAAGGTTATATGCCTCGCTCTCCTGGTGCTTCACCCTATTGTGTTATTGATAACATTCTCCGATGTTATCTTTTCATGTTGTTTGTGGTCTACCACTTGTTCTACGTGTGTCCTTGTTTAGTGTATATGGTGTATATTTGTATATATATCTTGTGCATTTAATTGACAATCTTTATCATGAACAACAGAGCAGCTGGTCAAACATCTGACTGGTTCCAGGTGCAAAATGGAGGGAGACAGGGGTGCATTCTCTCACCATACCTATTCAATATATACGCAGAAAATATAATGAGAAATCTTGGATATAGAAATACTGACATCTTGAAAGATCTGAACATCAAGGAAGATTGGCTAATCGCTTCCTGTCTCGGAAGCTGAAATATTTTGGTAATTTCAAGCGCCACGACGGATTGAAAAAAATAGAACGCATGGTAGGAAGGAGGGGTAGGGACCGACCAACACGAAGATGGGCACAGGATATAAGTGACTCATTGAGTATGAAAGTACATGAGGCGGGAGAGCTGGCGAGAGACGATGTTTCTTTCAGGCAGACCGTGATGAGAGCGACGTTCTGCAAAGGGCTTGCTTTATGATGATGATGATATCTTGTAGGGTATGGCGTCGCAAGGCACTCTCTCTGAGTCGCCACATTTTTTTTTTTTTTTTTTTTCGGTATTTGACTGCACTTAGGAGTGTTTGGAGGCCGCCTTTGTTTCTTATGACTTCATTCCTAAATTGTTTCTCTCCTGGTCCCACCCCCCCCCCCCCCCCCTCCCGATGCCCTGCTTAAGTGTTTAAAAAAAAAACACGCAGTCCCGATATCTAGTTTGCTTTAGTGATAATTTCCAAACTTGACACCAGCACAATATGTCCATGGTCCTGGAAAATAGCAAAAAACAGAAACTTATAGCTTACTCCACGTCAGAAACACAAGAAGATAAAGAGAAGAAGAAAAAACAAAAGCAGAAGAAAGCAGCAGCAGCATCAGCAGCAGCAGGAGCAGGAGTAGAAGCAGAAGTAGCAGAAGAAGAAGAAGAAGAAGAAGAAGAAGAAGAAGAAGAAGAAGAAGAAGAAGAAGAAGAAGAAGAAGAAGAAGAAGAAGAAGAAGAAGAAGAAGAAGAAGAAGAAGAAGAAGAAGAAGAAGAAGAAGAAGAAGAAGAAGAAAAAGAAGAAGGAAAAGAAGAAGAAAAATAGGAAAAAGAAGAAAAAAAGAAGAAGAAAAGAAGGAGAAAAAAAAGGAGAAAAAGAAGAAAACAAGAAGAAAAAGAAAAAAAAAGAAGAAAAAGAAGGAGAAAAAGAAGAAGAAAAAGAAGAAGAAAAAGAATAAGTAAAAGAATAAGAAAAAGAAGGGAAAAAAGAAGAAAAAAAAAGAAAGAAAAGAAGAAAAGGAAGAAAAAGAAGAAGAAAATGAAGAAGAAAAAAGAAGTAAAAAAAGAAGAAAGAAGAGAAAAAAGAAGAAGAAACCGCAGCAGCAGCAGCTAACTGAAATTTCGCGCTTCACATTTTTGTAATTTCCACTGGAATCCATATTTGTCCTTCCATAACTCATTCGTATCCATATTTCTGATGGTATGTTTCCTAGTTCATCCATTTTTCTGTGCATGTCTTTATTGTTCTTACTTAGCTGAACATCCTTAAACTCGAGATTGTCCAATTGTGTGATCTGCATCTTGTCGATGCCATAGTTCTACAATATTGAATAATGAATGTTGAATTAGGAATCGACATCATAGCACTCGAGACACTCCCTTAAGTGCTCAGTCCCCATTTTTAGCAGCAAGTGAAGAGTTCCAATTCCGACTGGTACCAGTAACCGTCTGACTGTATATCCGGCCCAGTGTTGAGCGTCAACGTGATCCCTGGTAACTCCTTGCAGCGCCATTCTCCTCAGACCGAAATGATCTATCTGCGCCTCTGCACTGTTCACTCGTTTCCAAAAGGCCCTCACAATATCTAACTTGTCATACATAAATTCACCACCAAGTGGTGCAGAGTAAGCCAGTCTATCCGCCTTTTCATTTCCTAAACACCGGCATGACCTGGAGACAATATCCAAAGGATCCGAACTACGCGGGACCTCAGTGATGCTCGCCACCATGCTTGTTTTCACCTTTCTCAACATGCTCTGTGTGTCAGTGACAATCTCATCATGCTCTGTGTGTCAGTTATAATCTCAACACGCTCTGTGTGTCAGTGACAATCTCAACATGCTCTGTGTGTCAGTTATAATCTCAACACGCTCTGTGTGTGAGGTACAATCTCAACATGCTCTGTGTGTCAGTGACAATCTCAACATGCTCTGTGAGTCAGTGACAATCTCCACATGCTCTGTGAGTCAGTGACAATCTCAACATGCTCTGTGAGTCAGTGACAATCTCAACATGCTCTGTGAGTCAGTGACAATCTCAACATGCTCTGTGAGTCAGTGACAATCTCAACATGCTCTGTGAGTCAGTTACAATCTCAACATGCTCTGTGAGTCAGTGACAATCTCCACATGCTCTGTGAGTCAGTGACAATCTCAACATGCTCTGTGAGTCAGTGACAATCTCCACATGCTCTGTGAGTCAGTGACAATCTCAACATGCTCTGTGAGTCAGTGACAATCTCAACATGCTCTGTGAGTCAGTGACAATCTCCACATGCTCTGTGAGTCAGTGACAATCTCAACATGCTCTGTGAGTCAGTGACAATCTCAATATGCTCTGTGAGTCAGTGACAATCTCAACATGCTCTGTGAGTCAGTGACAATCTCAACATGCTCTGTGTGTGAGGTACAATCTCAACATGCTCTGTGTGTCAGTGACAATCTCAACATGCTCTGTGTGTGAGGTACAATCTCAACATGCTCTGTGTGTGAGGTACAATCTCAACATGCTCTGTGTGTCAGTGACAATCTCAACATGCTCTGTGTGTCAGTGACAATCTCAACATGCTCTGTGTGTCAGTGACAATCTCAACATGCTCTGTGTGTGAGGTACAATCTCAACATGCTCTGTGTGTGAGGTACAATCTCAACATGCTCTGTGTGTCAGTGACAATCTCAACATGCTCTGTGTGTCAGTGACAATCTCACCATGCTCTGTGTGTCAGTGACAATCTCACCATGCTCTGTGTGTCAGTGACAATCTCAACATGCTCTGTGTGTGAGGTACAATCTCAACATGCTCTGTGTGTGAGGTACAATCTCAACATGCTCTGTGTGTGAGGTACAATCTCAACATGCTCTGTGTGTGAGGTACAATCTCAACATGCTCTGTGTGTGAGGTACAATCTCAACATGCTCTGTGTGTGAGGTACAATCTCAACATGCTCTGTGTGTGAGGTACAATCTCAACATGCTCTGTGTGTCAGTGACAATCTCAACATGCTCTGTGTGTGAGGTACAATCTCAACATGCTCTGTGTGTGAGTTACAATCTCAACATGCTCTGTGTGTCAGTGACAATCTCAACATGCTCTGTGAGTCAGTGACAATCTCAACATGCTCTGTGTGTGAGGTACAATCTCAACATGCTCTGTGTGTCAGTTACAATCTCAACATGCTCTGTGTGTCAGTTACAATCTCAACATGCTCTGTGTGTCAGTGACAATCTCAACATGCTCTGTGTGTCAGTGACAATCTCAACATGCTCTGTGTGTCAGTTACAATCTCAACATGCTCTGTGTGTCAGTTACAATCACAACATGCTCTGTGAGTCAGTTACAATCACAACATGCTCTGTGTGTCAGTTACAATCTCAACATACTCTGTGTGTCAGTGACAATCTCAGCATGCTCTGTGTGTCAGTTACAATCTCAGCATACACTGTGTGTCAGTGACAATCTCAGCATGCTCTGTGTGTCAGTTACAATCACGGCATGTGTGTACAGCTGATTCTCAACATGCTCTGTGTGTCAGTTACAATCACGGCATGTGTGTACAGCTGATTCTCAACATGCTCTGTGAGTCAGTTACAATCTCAGCATACACTGTGTGTCAGTGACAATCTCAGCATGCTCTGTGTGTCAGTTACAATCACGGCATGTGTGTACAGCTGATTCTCAACATGCTTTGTGTGTCAGTTACAATCTCAGCATACACTGTGTGTCAGTGACAATCTCAGCATGCTCTGTGTGTCAGTTACAATCACGGCATGTGTGTACAGCTGATTCTCAACATGCTCTGTGTGTCAGTTACAATCACGGCATGTGTGTACAGCTGATTCTCAACATGCTCTGTGAGTCAGTTACAATCACGGCATGTGTGTACAGATGATTCTCAACATGCTCTGTGAGTCAGTTACAATCTCGGCATGTGTGTACAGATGATTCTCAACATGCTCTGTGAGTCAATTACAATCTCGGCATGTGTGTACAGCTGATTCTCAACATGCTCTGTGAGTCAGTTACAATCTCGGCATGTGTGTACAGCTGATTCTCAACATGCTCTGTGAGTCAGTTACAATCTCGGCATGTGTGTACAACTGATTCTCAACATGCTCTGTGAGTCAGTTACAATCTCGGCATGTGTGTACAGCTGATTCTCAACATGCTATGTGAGTCAGTTACAATCTCAGCATGTGTGTACAGCTGATTCTCAACATGCTCTGTGAGTCAGTTACAATCTCGGCATGTGTGTACAGATGATTCTCAACATGCTCTGTGAGTCAGTTACAATCACGGCATGTGTGTACAGATGATTCTCAACATGCTCTGTGTGTCAGTTACAATCTCGGCATGTGTGTACAGATGATTCTCAACATGCTCTGTGTGTCAGTTATAATCACGGCATGTGTGTACAGATGATTCTCAACATGCTCTGTGAGTCAGTTACAATCTCGGCATGTGTGTACAGATGATTCTCAAAATGCTCTGTGAGTCAGTTATAATCACGGCATGTGTGTACAGATGATTCTCAACATGCTCTGTGTGTCAGTTACAATATCGGCATGTGTGTGCAGATGATTCTCAACATGCTCTGTGTGTCAGTTATAATCACGGCATGTTTGTACAGATGATTCTCAACATGCTCTGTGAGTCAGTAACAATCTCGGCATGTGTGTACAGATGATTCTCAACATGCTCTGTGAGTCAGTTACAATCTCGGCATGTGTGTACAGCTGATTCTCAACATGCTCTGTGTGTCAGTTATAATCACGGCATGTGTGTACAGCTGATTTTCAACATGCTTTGTGTGTCAGTTACAATCTCGGCATGTGTGTACAGATGATTCTCAACATGCTCTGTGTGTCAGTTACAATCTCGGCATGTGTGTACAGATGATTCTCAACATGCTCTGTGTGTCAGTTACAATCTCCGCATGTGTGTACAGCTGATTCTCAACATGCTCTATGAGTCAGTTACAATTTCCGCATGTGTGTACAGCTGATTCTCAACATGCTCTGTGAATCAGTGACAATCACGGCATGTGTGTACAGCTGATTCTCAACATGCTCTGTGTGTCAGTAACAATCACGGCATGTGTGTACAGCTGATTCTCAACATGCTCTGTGTGTCAGTGACAATCACGGCATGTGTGTACAGCTGATTCTCAACATGCTCTGTATGTCTGTGACAATCACGGCATGTGTGTACAGCTGATTCTCAACATGCTCTGTGTGTCAGTTACAATCTCGGCATGTGTGTACAGCTGATTCTCAACATGCTCTGTGTGTCAGTTACAATCTTGGCATGTGTGTACAGCTGATTCTCAACATGCTCTGTGAGTCAGTTACAATCTCGGCATGTGTGTACAGCTGATTCTCAACATGCTCTGTGAGTCAGTGACAATCACGGCATGTGTGTACAGATGATTCTCAACATGCTCTGTGTGTCAGTTACAATCTTGGCATGTGTGTACAGATGATTCTCAACATGCTCTGTGTGTCAGTTACAATCACGGCATGTGTGTACAGCTGATTCTCAACATGCTCTGTGAGTCAGTTACAATCTCGGCATGTGTGTACAGATGATTCTCAACATGCTCTGTGTGTCAGTTATAATCACGGCATGTGTGTACAGATGATTCTCAACATGCTCTGTGAGTCAGTTACAATCTCGGCATGTGTGTACAGCTGATTCTCAACATGCTCTGTGTGTCAGTTACAATCACGGCATGTGTGTACAGCTGATTCTCAACATGCTCTGTGTGTCAGTGACAATCAAGGCATGTGTGTACAGCTGATTCTCAACATGCTCTGTGTGTCAGTGACAATCAAGGCATGTGTGTACAGCTGATTCTCAACATGCTCTGTGAGTCAGTTACAATCACGGCATATGTGTACAGCTGATTCTCAAGCCAGCGGAAGGCAGCAGAGACTGCCTCCACCTCCATTCTCAAACCAAACGTTGTGTCATCATATGCAAGGCTTTGCTGCACTAGGCGAAATTCATTCATTTGAAACCCCATGAACTTCGTGTACCCCTCAACACAGAGCAGTCTGTATAGAAATTCACATCACCTAGGCGGTAATTGTCATGAAGCATTTGTTGAACTTCTGATTCTGCAGCACCAGCTGGCCAGTCTCTGCACTCACTACTCAAAGTGTAAGAACTTTACACAAGTCTGAGACTCGCTCGGACACTTTGACCCACTTCTCTCCTTGCTTAAATTTATTGAGCCTGCACACATGTCAAATTGTGTTGTCAGCCTGCGCCATCCAAGACTTTCCTTTTTTCAGTTTGTGACCCTTAGCTCTACCCAGGGCTTCAAGCAAGAGATGCTTCTTGTCTGCAGCTACTCTGAGATGTGACTTTTCCTACAAAACTTTGAGCCCATCTGCAATAGTAGGCAGTGTTTCACAGATCAGGACAAAAGACAGAAAAGATCAAATACTCCTGATTCGCGTTACTTTAAGCTGCAAATCAGTCATTAGAACCACCATCAATGAGCACAGTACACTCTGAGCCCTCCTTCTTTGCTCAAATAGTGCTTATTTTGTCTTTGGTTTTCCACAGGATTCCAGAATTGCGCACACACATATTCTTTAAAAACTATGGAAAGACGTCTTAAAGTAAATGTGCTTAAGACAAAGAATTACAATTGTGTGCGTGTGTGTTTAAAAAAAAATTATTTTAGTCTATTCCTAATTATTGGCACAACAATTCAAGACTGACAAAACATTGCCAGAAGTATTCCATCCTCTTCCCCGGTTGCCAACCAAGTGTTCCCCTACCGATGGTACAAGTTGCAATCAGTTTGCCCTCATAGGAAACAACCATAATTAATTGACCTAGTATGAAAGCTAGCTTATTTCGCTTCGACTACTTCTTTTATTTTATTCGGACAGAATATATTTTAGCAAACTGTGAAGTAAATTTTACTAAATCTGTATTAGAAATGTGTTTGTGTGTGTGTGTGTGTGTGTGTGTGTGTGTGCGAGCTGCATAAATGCACACAAGCATGCATACATGTATTCATATATGTATATATTTATTATGCATACATTTATGTATGTATGTACCTGTGTATGAACATATGCATGCATAAATTCATTTAAGCATAGCTCTGTGTATGCATTAACATATACGAACATTCAGATTCATTCATTATTCTATGTGTAGTTAAAAGGACTTACGCCAGAAACTTCACTGACTCAAGATATTGTACCGTTTGGGCTGAAGGAAAAACTTCATATAAAGGCAGGCATGCTCTCTGCTTACTGGTCTACTATTTTAAAAGTGGTACTTGCCACATTAGGAGAACATCAGGTAACATGTTTCATGTTTCACTGTCTATTAAATAACAGTCAGGATTGACTTTTGTTGAAGAACATTGTGCACGTAGAGCATTTTAACGTGGGCTGTGCTGTATGTTACTTCGTCACTATTATATTCTTTTTCTCGTCGTTCTACTCATGTTCCTCCTCTTTTACAAAACTAAGGACAGTGCTTAAACGATATCTGTGCGACCGTTGAAAAAATATGCATATTTTTTTTTTATACTGCTTGTAAACAATTGAGTCCTAATCTTTGGCCAAAAATACATGTTCTTGAACACAGTTATAACCCTAAGATGTCCAACCTCCTCTCATTGATTGTGTGTGTGTGCGTGTTGTCCATCAAGATGATGATGACCACTCTTTTTCATCAAGTATGAGTACGAAGATGACTGATAAGGCAGATGCGGGCCCGAAATGTTCTTGGACAGTGAGGACAGGGGATGAGCATTGCGCCAGGGAGGGGATCCCCTGCAGACGCCTTTCTGTCCATCCTTTTCTTTATCAGTCTTGCTGTTCTGTTTGCTTCACATGTAGCCGTGCCCTTGTGTAGAGTTGCACGCCATGCATTTCGGTCTTGAGAGGCAGCCTCCCAATTGGTGTCATTCATCCCAAATGCTTTGAGTGAAGACTTCAAGATGTCCATAAAGCGTTTCTTTTGCCCGCCTTTGGAATGTTTCCCATTTTGCAGCTCACAATAGAAAAGCTTTTTTTTTTTTTTTGGGCATGCGTGCCAAATGACCAGCCCAACGAATTTGATACTGCATCAGTAGAGTGTGGATGCTGGGCATGGCTGCTTTCTCAAGGACTACGGTATCAGGTACTTTGTCCTGCAATCTGATCTGCATTAGTTTTATAAAGCAGACTGTGTGAAAGTGGTTTATCTTTCTAGCCTTGCTCTGGTATACAGTCCATGTTTCACATGCGTACAGCAGTGTAGTTAATACAACTGCTCTTATACTCTAAGCTTTGTCTGCAGGGTTATGCCACTTCTGTTTCAAACATTTGTGTACAATCTGCCAAAGGCAATGCTAGCCTTAGAGATCCTTGCATTTGTTTCGTCATCAGTTGTGGGGTTCTGTGAAAGGTTGCTGCCTAGATAAGTAAATTTCCTGGCAACGTTTAATCTGTGACCATTCACTGTGATATTGGGCTCGATGTATCTTTGCCTTGGGGCTGGCTGGTGCATGGCTACAGTTTTATCTTTGTTGATGGTGAGCCCAAAGTTTATACAGGCATCACTGAATCAGTCGATTTTGTGCTGCATACCCGTTTCTGTGTTGGCATAAAGGGCACAATCGTCGGCAAACAGGAGCTCCCTGATGGTGTCTGATTTAGTTTTTGCTTTTAGCCTCCTGAGGTTGAACAGCTTTCCATCCATGCGGTAATTTATGTCGATTCCAGTATGATCATTTACAAAGGCATCAGTCAGCATGGCGGGAAAAAAACAGACTGAACAGTGACAGTGCAAGCACGCTGCCCTGTTTGACTCCGTTTGTGACAGAAAAGGACTCTGTCAGTTCCCCGTTATCCTGCACTCTTGCTTGCATGTCATCATGAAACTGACGCACTATCTGGATGAACTTGTGTGGGCAACCAAATTTCTCCATAATCCTCCACATTCCATCTCGATTTACTGTGTCAAACGCTTTAGTAAGATCAATAAAGGTGGAAAACATGTTCGAATTCTGCCTGTTCTTAAAATTTCTGTTGCAGCTGTCTAGCAGCGAAAATGATATCAACAGTTCCACGATCTTTTCTAAAACCACACTGACTTTTAGGAAGGTTACCTTTGTCGAGATGAGCTGTAAGACGACCCAGGAGAATCCTGGCAAGAATCTTTCCTGCAACTGAAAGCAGTGAGATACTTCGGTGATTATCACAGGACTGTCGTTTCCTTCACGTTTGTCATCATCATCATCATGTAGCAGGTCCTTTGCTCTCATCACAGTCTGCCTGTAAGAAACTCGGTCTCTTGCCAGTTCTCCCGCCTCATAAATTTTCACACTCAAGGAGTCACTTATATCCTGAGCCCATCTTCGTCGGTCGGCCTCTGCCCCTCCTTCCTGGTACCATGCCTTCTGCTATAATTTTTTCCAATCCGTCGTGGCGCTTGATATGACCAAAATATTTCAGCTTTCGAGAAAGGATGCTGTTTATTAGCCAATCTTCCTTGATGTTCAGATCTTTTAGGATGTCAATATTTCTCATCTTTTTTGTCCAAGATATTCTGAGAATCTTTCTACAGCATTTCAGCTCAAAAGCCCCTATTCTCTTTCTTAAGGACTGAGAGATAGTCCACGACTCACATCCGTATGTAGCCACAGGGAAGATGCATGCTCTCAAAATTCTAATTTTTATCTCCTTGCTGGTGCTTAACCATAGACTTTTAAGGCTGTTCAATCTTTGCATTGCTATGGCCATCCTCCTTTTAATTTCTGTCGAACAGTCTCCATTGTTGTTTATTATAGAGCCTAGATATTCAAAGTTTGTGACATTTTCAATTTCTTCATCATTTATTGTTATTTTTGGGTGACAGCCAGTTTTATCTGTGGACATTATTTTCGTTTTCTTTAAATTCAAGAACAGATTTTGATCTTCACTGTGCTTTCGGACGGAAAATATTAAATTTTCTATTCCCTTTACGCTGTTCGAAAGGAGGACTGTGTCATCTGCGTAGCGGAGTTCCGAAATAGGGTTGCCACCAATTTTGAGCGGATCATAACTGTCACAAGTCTGGTCATTTTTGACATTTCTCATTATATTTTCTGCGTATATATTGAATAGGTATGGTGAGAGAATGCACCCCTGCCTCACCCCCTTTTGCACCTCGAACCAATCAGATGTTTCACCAGCTGCTCTGATGGCTGCTTGTTGTTCATGATAGAGATTTTCAATTAATTGCACTAAATGCGCGGGAAACCCCATACTTTTCATAATAGTCCACAGTTGGTGGTGCTGGACACAATCAGATGCCTTGCTATAATCAATAAAACAAGCATGAAGATCTACATTGTATTTTTCAAAAATTATTCTCATATTAAATATGTGATCCCTAGTTCCTCTACCCTGTCTGAAACCCGCTTGTGCTTCATCTGTTACGTTTGTACAGATGAATTATTACATCGTCCTTAAGATCCTGTGGGATGGTCTCACTCTCCCAAATTGCTCAGTCAGAACAGGACCACCCACTTTGATTGTATAGGATGTATCTCAGCGCGGTTCACCAACTCCACTGACTCTATCACTTATGGGCTGACTCTCAATAGAGGCACTGGTTGCAATTATCTCCAGCCCATCCTGATTGGCGTCATTGTTGCAGTACTCTCTCAGACGGTCGTCGTTCTCTTGAAATTATGTTCCCATTTGTATAACTATCTTCCTCTTGCTTCCTTAGCTCACACCCCCCCCCCCCGCATAGTTTTTATTTATGGTCATATTCTGGAAAAGAATTTTGAATATGCTGTGTCCACTGGAAAAATCTGTGGCAAGACAGGCATATGAAGACAACGCAAGAAGATTCGAAACAGCCTGTTGTTTTTTAAGACCTCAGATTGTGGAGACGCGTCTTCGGCCACGCCAGTAGGCCAGGCACTAAATGTGGTTGATAGTTTGTATAAGATTACTTTTAATAAGGTAGCAATATTTCACTTGACTCCCACCCCTTCGCCCCCCTTCCCCCCCCCCTTCCCCCCCCCCTCCCCCCCCCTTCCCCCCAATAGTATGCTGCAGTCTTTCTAAAATCTCTGTTTTTGAATGATTTCCGCCTGTCTCCCCCACCCCAACCAATAAATATGATCTTATTTATATTCATGTTCGACTGTTTCATTGCTTACTGAATGTCCTTAATTATATAGTGTATTATAGCACATAGTATACATAACATTTGACAGTCCTCATTTTAATGCGTTGTTTATCAAAATTTTGATATTGTTTTATCCTTCTGATAAAAAATATTTTAGCAATTTCCAATTTTTTTTTTTTTTTTTATTAAATGTCGCAGTTTTGTTGGTGAGATTCGAAAGATGCGTAGCAGTAAAATCTCAAATGCCTTAAATAAGATTAAGAAGACATGAATAAGTGTAGCCTAGGTTTTCACTGACTCGTGTCAAACGTGGAAGTATATTTTGTTTCCATTTTAGATGCTCATCTTGGAAGATCCATTGAATACCATTGAACATGTTGAAGCAAGGATGATGTTACACACACTGAAACGGTTGCTGGCTTGTCGAACTTCTGTTTTCTTGACTGTGTCTGCAGATACTGCCTTTTGTCTAGCAGACACAATTGCTGTCAATGTTGATGATTTCACTGTGTGCTTCGGCAGCACAGATTTTGTCAAACATTGTTTTGGTAAGTTGAGCACATTACGGCGTTTGTGTACAATAAAGAGTTGTACTTGCTAACAAATCTACCTTTTTCCCCTGGTTTTTTTTTTTTTTTTTTCCTTTTTCAACCAATACTAATTGCAGTGAACATGGATTATCCAGAAAAAATCTCTGCGGTTTTATGACTTTATATTTTATAAAAAACCGTTTCTACCTGGCGGTTCTGGTAAGGCAGGAGTCAGATGAGGCTTAGTGGACGCTCTTGTTGGTCAGTAGTAGGGCTGTGGAGCCTCGTAGTAGGACTGTGGGACCTCGTAGTAGGGCTGTGGAGCCTCGTAGTAGGACTGTGGGGCCTCGTAGTAGGGCTGTGGAGCCTCGTAGTAGGACTGTGGGGCCTCGTGGTAGGGCTGTGGGGCCTCGTGGTAGGGCTGTGGGGCCTCGTGGTAAGGCTGTGGGACCTCGTGGTAGGGCTGTGGGACCTCGTAGTAGAGCTGTGGGGCCTCGTGGTAGGGCTGTGGGGCCTCGTGGTAGAGCTGTGGGGCCTCGTGGTAGAGCTGTGGTTCCTCGTAGTAGGGCTGTGGGGCCTCGTAGTAGGGCTATGGGGCCTCGTGGTAGGGCTATGGGGCCTCGTGGCAGAGCTGTGGGGTCTCGTGGTAGAGCTGTGGGGCCTCGTGGTAGGGCGATGGGGCCTCGTGGTAGGGCTATGGGGCCTCGTGGTAGGGCTATGGGGCCTCTTGGTAGGGCTGTGGGGCCTCGTGGTAGGGCTGTGGGGCCTCGTGGTAGGGCTGTGGGGCCACGTAGTAGGGCTGTGGGGCCTCGTGGTAGGGCTGTGGGGCCTCGTGGTAAGGCTGTGGGACCTCGTGGTAGGGCTGTGGGACCTCGTAGTAGAGCTGTGGGGCCTCGTGGTAGGGCTGTGGGGCCTCGTGGTAGAGCTGTGGGGCCTCGTGGTAGAGCTGTGGTTCCTCGTAGTAGGGCTGTGGGGCCTCGTAGTAGGGCTATGGGGCCTCGTGGTAGGGCTATGGGGCCTCGTGGTAGAGCTGTGGGGTCTCGTGGTAGAGCTGTGGGGCCTCGTGGTAGGGCGATGGGGCCTCGTGGTAGGGCTATGGGGCCTCGTGGTAGGGCTATGGGGCCTCTTGGTAGGGCTGTGGGGCCTCGTGGTAGGGCTGTGGGGCCTCGTGGTAGGGCTGTGGGGCCACGTGGTAGGGCTGTGGGGCCTCGTGGTAGAGACAACAGAACAAGATGTCTGTAGAACACAAGAGACAACAGAACAAAATGTCTGTAGAACACAAGAGACAACAGAACAAAATGTCTGTAGAACACAAGAGACAACAGAACAAAATGTCTGTAGAACACAAGAGAAAACAGAACAAAATGTCTGTAGAACACAAGAGACAACAGAACAAAATGTCTGTAGAACACAACAGACAACAGAACAAAAAAGTTGAGTACATTCTATTCACACAGCCTCCAGTCTTTCGGGAATACACCACTCACTGTATTTAACATAACTTCTACCATCTTTGTGTAACCATCTGCAGCAGCACCAACTGCATCTAGTATAGCCTCTTCTACTTCTAAGAGATGACATCAACCACGGAACTTCTTGCTTCTGGAGCACCATCCACCCCTAAGGTTCCATCCACATCAAACCAACAAAATAACCTATTCTATAACACCAGGAGCCCCTTGGAAAGCCGCACCCAGCTTACCTCCTTGTACACAACCATCCTCCTCTGTTACAGCCAACCATCCTCCTCTGTTACAGCCAACCATCCTCCTCTGTTACAGCCAACCATCCTCCTCTGTTACAGTCCCAACACCAACAACATTGCACCGGCCGGAATTAGCCCAGAAATAGAAAAAACTGAAACACACATGCAATGAATCTGTTGACACACTCTCACCAGACAGGTGCAATATTGACAGAAACAATTGGCGGCTGATACGCGCACATCATCATCACACACACCTACCCTACACTCTCAACATTGGACACTCTACTAACACCTCTCTTTCAAAACCAGGTTCGTTGATTCAACATTAATTACACTCATCAAAGTGACCTACGACACCGGGAGATAAAGACTGTGCATTTCCTCTACGCCTTTACCAACAATACAACAATGCAGCTGCACTCCCTCTACCTAAATTAACAACGCTCCTTCAGACTTTGCCGTTTCGTCTCTTTAGTCTCTGAAAATGAATACTTGTGCCACCAGGCACTAAATACGTCGTCCAGGCCATGTCGATCACATCTTTCTGTGTCTATAAGCTCGTTGAATATCCACTTGGATGAACAGCAGCTATCCTCACTTCACACATGAGAAACACAAAAGGCATTGACGTCTTTTAGCAGGAGCAAAATATCTTGAACAGACAATGTTTGCTTTTTCTGGTGCCCCTTCTAATTTAGGGGCGGTTCTGTCAAAAATTTAAGAAAACCTACACGTCGACGACTGGAAGAGTTTTCAGAAGAAAATCAATTAAATACTTCTGAATCTTCATCTTGGATTTTCTTGAAAGATATTTCCTCAAAAGAAAACTGTTTTCATGTGAATGCTTCTGATTCCAGCAGTTTCTGATGTCTCTTCTTATATGTTCTGGCACTTTAAAAAAAAAAAAAAGTTAAAAAAAAAAAAAAAAAACCTAATGGAACATTTAGTCAGTAAAACCAATTTCTTGTACATTGTCCACATTTGTCTGGCCTCTAAGACCTGTGGCTGCCCAAAGTGGGTTACACTGTTTCCAAGTGTTGCCGCCTTCAGCACGTGCCAAATGTTGTATGGGTGGCCATCACAAATATATTTAACATATCGGTGTCTACTTGACACCAGCTCCTATCTCAGATATAACTGCCTCTTACGGCGTTAAAATTCCTGACCAATCCACCCATCCCTTTCAGGCCACAGATGATTTCAAATGTTTGTTTAGCGACGAGTCTCTGCCGTCTTCCTCAATGTCAATCCAGTAGGTCGCAAAACACATTCCAGTGTGGTGTTCTGTAGCCTCAACTGTGCCCGACTGTCTGACCCCCGCCTTCTTCGTTAGCAAGGGGGACCCCAAACTCTAGGTAGATCAAATGCTCAAGTGTAACAATCTCTCACGCCCTCTGTTTCCTTCTGCAGGCTGATTTCTCTAGTGTTTTTGGTCATTTGTTAGCGTCAGGTGAGGATAAATTTACTAAAACTTTAGAGGCCTACTTGTAGGAATTTCCCGTTTACCTTTTCAATTCGGGATTTAATCAAACCATTTCTTGTCCACTATTTTGCCTATAAAATTCCAGAGTCCTCATTCAAATTTGACGTCAATTATAATAATAATAATAATAATAATAATAATAATAATAATAATAATAATAATAATAATAATAATAATAATAATAATAATAATAATAATTATATAATTCTGTCTACCGATAACTTCAGGTTTATAGACATATCCAAGTATCTGGCCCTGAGAGGTTATTATAGCAAGTACTTAGCGGCTTATGATGTTAATGAAACCAAACGGGTTTTCTGTATGAACATATTACAAATATTAGCCAGTTATATGAAATGGTTTTAGCTCCACAATCTGCCTTTTTCTCCTTAATAAATAATAGTAACATAATAGCCCGACTGCCAGAGAGTAAGTACACATTAAAACAATGATATGCTTAACCCTTTCGCTGCTAAAGACGTAACTTTACGTCTGCCCCGTAGATTGCTAAAGACATATTTCTTCGTCTTCTATTTTCAGTGCCCTCACTGCTAGACGTAGGAAGTGTAAGAAACTCGGGCCCCGCTACATACTTATGAGAGATGAAGAGAACAATGTGATTGGACGTTCATTCATAAGTCTTAGCCTTTAAGAGGCGCAAGTTTAAGTGGCAGGGGTGACGGCTTGGTGCCAGTTTGTAGTGTGTCAACCGTCTTACCCGCGACCACGCGTGCTCTGTATTACAGGATATGAGTGGTTTTAACGGTACCATAAAATATACAACTGGCCCTAACCCCAACCCTCCTACCCCACATATTGAACCTAGGTCCCACGAGAGAGTGCATTCTACGTCACATAGTTTCAGACTTCTAAACATTTTTCGGTGGCCAGCAAAACACAGTGTTGCTGCTGACAAGCAACTCCACCCTCGTCGCTCCCGCTGACACTGACAGCTGGAATAAACTCATGTCCTACTAAAAATTCTAGACGGCTGTCATATACTCACCAGCAAACACTAATTTTCCTTACGAGTGAAAATGCGATATGGGCGGTCGCTGCTCACAAAAGAACGATTAACACGCAACGCAGAAAGCGTTGTGAAGACAGCAGTGCACCGGGACACTCCTATAACGTAGACCAGCCTGATCACCCATCAATGACAGATCAGCTAGTGTTAGTTACTAGTTTCACGATTTTTACTTTTTTTTTAACAGATTCCTAAAGACTGTAATTGTCGGGGGTGAAATGGGAATACACCTCACCTAAATCTTGTCAAATTTAACCCTTTACATACAATTAAATCCCTTATCACGTTTATATGTATTTAGATGCGTTCTGCGTTATCCGATTGCTTTGTTTACCATCAAAGAGTGGTCGGTAAACTGTGTACTTTTTGCAATGAAATATATTTCTGGCTTTGCGTTAGTCTACATTGTCTTTTTTTTTTTTTTTTTTTTTTTGTAAATACAAAATAGAAAGAAAATAGGTAATTAGAGTTGTTGAAGAATTAATGGAGTTTCTTTCAAGGAGTAAAATTAAGGATCACTTTGAAATGTGTGAGTTATGAGTTGGGTTATCTGCACGGCACGCAGGTGGATATGTGTTCTTCTGGCTATGTGCAAAATTGACCATATGACCTGGCCATTAACATCAACTGGATCTGAAATGAATCTTCAGAGATCAAGAAGAGGCCACGTACTGGCATGATAGCTAAAATAATTGTATTTCTTCTGTCTTATACAACATATATGAATGTCTCGGTCTGTTACAGTATACAATACTGGTCCTATTTTCCGTTCTCAATTTCGTACGAATTTCTAGGCTACTTGGTATCACTTCTGCCTCACAATCTAAAGGTTCAGCGGTTAAATCCTTCATGATATTTTTTTTAAATGTAAATTTTAAATTTAAGCTTTTAGGTGGTACAACAGCAAAGACGTAGTCCCTTTTATAGAACCCCTACATAAACATTCTTACTGTTATGATGCTTTGGGGTATAATTGTTCAAAGATGCCTGGATAGTCAGGCGAAAAACGGAGCGTTTATCTACGTTATAGGAGTGTCCCGGTGCACTGCTGTCTTCACAACGCTTTCTGCGTTGCGTGTTAATCGTTCTTTTGTGAGCAGCGACCGCCCATATCGCATTAAAGCTTTTTAGAGTGGGTTACTGGAATTGTCGTAGTGCCAAGCAGAGCGGACCTGTGCTGGAGAGACTGATTTATTACTGATATCATTATGCTGCACAATTAAATATAGATAGATATAAGTGTCTTGGATACATTAATTTTATAAATCCTACTGGACAGGGAAGGCATTGGCAATGTCTGCTGGTGACGAATGGGTTGTAGCATGTTGTTCTTGACCTGGGCCAGTGGAATCACAGTACACTAGAGGTTCCGGGTATACAGATAGATAATAGGGAACAACCTGGAATTTAGTAAATGTTTACGCTGCTGTTGAATCTCTTGTCACAAAGGAACATTGGGACTGGCTCAAAGAGTTGGAGGAAATCCCTGGTAATAGGCTTCACATCTGTGGGGATTTCAATGAGCGAAACAGAGAAATTGGACAGTAGTAGGGACAAGAGGCAAGGAAATGCATTAGCAGAGGCTATGGGGGATGAAGAGGTAGTCTATATAAACGATGGTAGGCCAACTAGAATGGCAATGAGACCTAGTGCTGCTGACGCGGATATTACTTGGCGTTTGTTACCCCAGTCAGCTGTACTGGAGTTTGTTACCCCAGTCAGCTGTGCTGGAGTTTGTTACCCCAGTCAGCTGTGCTGGAGTTTGTTACCCCAGTCAGCTGTGCTGGACACAAAATCGAGTGTCCCAGGCCATCATGGGAGTAACCATATGCAATGCGCAGTTTTAATTTCTAAAGCTAGCAATGTCAGGGCTGTGAGAACGCGCAAGACTTTTAAGTGATGGGAGGGATAGTACCCTTCTTGGACGCCTTCGACAGAAGGTATGCAGCAGAACCACCATCTCTGCTTTTCTGCATGCTCCATGGAGGACCCAAGAAATAGAACAGGCATGGAGAGCAAAAAGAGCAGCAGTTAAGAAATTACAGAAAGTGCGAAAGGCACCTCACAGGTTACAAGAGGATGTAGAGAGGCTAGAAAGAGTTAGAAAAGAAAAAGTAGACGATTTCAAAAACTGTGCAGCAAATGCAAAGAAGGCTAAATGTTAACACTTTATGAGCGAAATTGAATAGATCACTGGGTATGTTTTGGAGCTTTTCCCAGACAGATGCAAAGGAAAGATCGGCCTATCACAACAGGCATTATATACACAGATAATGATATACCAATGACAGCAGACAAAAAGAAAGGGGAAGTATTTTTAAAGAGAGAAATAGCCCCAACTGATCATAATGTAAGTCAGCTTAGAAATTTAGTTAGAGATAATCTGTATAATACAATAAATGATAAGTATTTTGAGGATATTATTAGGGTGGAGGATATAAAACATACAGTGCAAAAAGCAAAGGACACTACGCCGGGGCCAGACGGAGTCAGGGATGCCCATACGAAGAGCATGAGTGATGTAGACTTGAGGGAGATGGCTTTTTTACTTCAACCAGAACAGCTTCAGTACCCCAGGAATGGGTACACAGCTACCTAATTTCGCTTCCGATACCAGGAAAAGATCATTCCAGACTCAGCGTTTTCAGAATTATCACTTAACAAAATACTTTTGACAAGGTGCTAGAGAAGATTATTGCTGATAAAGTACAAATGTTTTTTGGAAAAACAAGAGCTCCTGCCAAAAGGAAAGATACCTGGCCAAGTGCAGCTACTTTTGATTTTGATGTTTATGAGGGGCTCCAGAACAGAGAAGAGACGGTTGTGGTAGCACTTGATCTTGATTATTCCTACCATCATCCTCAGGTGCCTTGCCGACTGGCATGGGCGATCATGCCTCTCCATAATCCACGATCTCCTGCAGCATGTATCAGTTCGTATGCCGACACACCTCCATGCAACAAGACTGTCAAGCATCTTCTCTCATTGTCCTCCTCTATTTCTCCTTCCGCAGATCTTTCCAGTGGTCACAACATGTTATATTTTCCCTCTTCTCATAACATAGCCGAAAAATGATGACTGTCTCCTACTGATGTTTGTGATAAGTTGTCTTCGGGCTCCGGCCTCTTTCAAAACCTCTTGGTTGCTCTTTTTTGGCTTTCCAAGGTATTCTAAGCATTCTTCTGTAATACCACATCTCTGAAACCTCAAGAAATTGTTTGGCTTGCCTACCGATTGTCCAGGATTCACAACCATATGTTTAAATTGGATGTATGTAGCAAGCAAGAATTCTTTTTCTAACTCTCAATGACAAGGATATATTGAGCAAGATAATCTTCATTTTATAAAATGCAGTTTTTGCCTGTCCAATTCTGTTTCTTATTTCAGTTGTGCATCTTCCATCTGATGTTATCCATGTGCCCAGATACTTAAATTTTTGTACTTGTCCTAAAATAACACCATCGACTTTTATTACACATTTAGGAATAATTTGTTTCTTTGATACCACCATTACTTCTGTCTTCCCATTATTCAAACTGAGGCCCATTCTTCCACATATTCTTCTACAAATCCACATTGTTCATCGCTGATTTCTGGTTTAATTTTGTTTCTTATTCTTCTCATGATTATTTTCAGTAAAATCTTAGTCATGTGACTCATAAGACTTATTGTGCGATGGTCTTCACATTTTAAAGTGCCTGGTTTCTTTGCAAGAGCTCTAAATATGGATTTTAAAAGGTCATTTTGAATATACCCACTATTATAAATATCATTTAAAAGCTTAGTTATTATTTCATTTCCAAAATCTCCCAGTGCTTCGATTTCATCCAGTGAGACGTTGTCTGGCCCGGGTGCTTTTCCTTTCTTCATATGATATATTGCATCCTCACCTTCTGCAGTCATTATTGGTGGACCAGCATTGTTGGTCTGCAGTTCGACATCTGGTCTATTATCGTCGTACAATTCCCCTATATACTCTGTCCATCTGCTAATTATATTACTATGTCCCATTAATAAGTCACTATCTTTTGATTTCAAACATCCAGTGCTGTTACGTGTCATCTTTCCTGTTAACATATTTATCTTGTGAGTCTTTCCTGTGATTTTCTCCAATCTCTGTACACATTTGATTCAGCCAGGCTTCTTTAGCCACTTTGCATTTGTTCACTGTTTCTTTTTGCATATAGACATTTGAGAGATATGCGACGGAAAGCCTACGAGCTACAGATAACTGTAGACAAAAAGACTGACTGGTGTGCAGAAATGGGTGCTGTCATCAACTCAGAAAAGGCAGCTGATTTGTGGTGCTATCTGGACAATAGAATTGTGAAAGCTAACGTTCTAAACCTCACAGTTAAAAACAGTAATTTCAAAAGAGAAAGCTAACTGAGGTACCTGGGTATCATTTTCGATCGAAGCCTGTCATTCGGGGATCATTTGAAATGCCAAAAAAGACTCAATGCTCTCACGATTATGGCAGCAAAGTACGTGGAACACAGAATGTTGTTCACAATGTTCCAGCATGTGATCCTGTCGGTGGTAGATTATGGACTTGGCATGCTTACCATATCAAAGAGTCAGCTAATGAAACTTGAAGGCATTCAGAACGAAATCATGCATGTAATTATGGGATGTACAAGAGACACCCGGTAGTATGTATACAATAAGTACTTGCACTGCCTACTATTGAAGACAGTCTCAAAGTTCTGCAAGCAAACTTATCTCTCCTAGCTGCAGACAAGAGGCACCTCCTGCATATAGCCCTTGACAAAGCTAAGGAGACTAAACTGAGGAAAGTCTTAGATGGTGCAAGCTGAAGACACGCTTGGAGATGTGTGCAGGCTTGATACATTTAGGCGAGGAGTTATATGCAGCACAGAATGGTATCCCTAGAAAGTGAAAGGCAGTTGAGCTCACGAAGGCTACAGGTAACCTCATGCAGCCTTATCAGTCTCAAATCGTTTAAAAGCCAAAGACACTTTACAGCCTGTCTATTAGGTTACACCCGAAAGACAACCGAAAATATGATAGACCAGAGGATGTTGTAAAAAAGTAGGGGAAGTGAATACAATATTGTTGTAGCATCGTTATGTTTTGTAATGAGATAAGGTACATTTTAGGCAAGGAATAGACAATAAAGAAATCGTCTCTTTGTGGGATGCAATTTTTCGTTATTTGAAGCCCCACCCTGGCTTTTGCCAGGGGCCCAGAATATAGCTAGGCCATAACGGCTGAAAGGGGTTTGTGTCACCGGGTGTTTATCGCTTGTGTGATGTCCTGGTGGGGTACAACAAGCAAGCAAGCAAACAAGCTACTTTCGCAGGGCGGGACAAGAGCACTGACCCGATCCTATTTCTACTGATATATAAGATTGTAAATCATGGCCGTCTATGCTGATCGGCCTGGCAGATAAATGGTAGAATGTTTAGAGAGAAATGCGGCGCTAAACAATTTTTTTTTTCATTGAAAAGAAAAATGGGGCGTTGTGCAAAACAAGGTTTCGGAACCTATCATCCAGAAAAGTGCTTCCAAATTGCGATTGTTGATAAGGTACTAACGGCATGTCACAATGTTTTCTCTCTCAGCTTATTCTCTATTTCTCTCTCTCTCTCTCTCTCTCTCTCTCTCTCTCTCTCTCTCTTTCTCTCTCTCTCTCTCTCTCTCTCTCTCTCTCTCTCTCTCTCTCTCTCTCTCTCTCTCTCTCTCTCAACCGCTCTTTTTTTCATTTAATGCCCCCAAACTTCACATAAGGCTGCTACCGCAACCCTCCCAGCGCCCCCAGAGAGGAGTGGCGCCCACTTTAGAAAATAATGATACAGACAAAGTGCTGAACGTATAATTTTATTCAAGCAAATCACGGAATCCAGTCTGTATGTGTCATGGCCTTTTCGCGAGGGGGAGGCCGGGCCATGAAAGGTACCCTGAGTTAATCCAGAAGACCGGCCATCGACCTGACAAAGTTCTCTACTCTGCGGAGAAACGCCAGCTCATCCTGATTGAGCTGACCGTCCCGTATGAGTCGCGTATGGATGAAAATCACCTGTATAAGCTCAAGAAATACAGTGATTTAGCAGCCGGTCTGGGGAGAGACGAGGCGTACACAGTACGTGTCTTTGCCTCGTCTCCACTTCACTCTACAATGTAGTTAAAGAACTAGGATTGCGCGGTAATGAACGGAAACGAACATTTAAGCGGCTGGGCGAGGTTGCCGGGAGGGCCTCGAGCTGGCTTTGGACGCAACGAAACAACGTAGGGGACGGGCTTCGGTGAGCTTGTCCGGGTGTCTAGTGGAAAGAGGTTTCTCATCCTTTGAAAGTCCATCTTGTCTGAATTGTCTGCCAGTGTTTCTCTGCCACCTGCTAACTCTGCCAGTGTTTCTCTGCCACCTGCTAACAAAGTCCAACATGTGTCCGGTATACCAATCGTAAGCTTGTAGCTCGGTCGTCCAGGTATGCAGACTGCTCTTATTATGCTACCGTGGCGGCTTCTTATCTCACAGTACTATCTGCGAAATCACCAAGTCGTCTTGTCCCTATCCGAAAAGAAAACACCATCTGGTAATTCCATGCAGCAGGGAAACCAGCCATGAGCCTCATGAACTCAAGTGGGCCCACTCTCTGAAAACGTCTAGGAAGTCGTGGGCTGAAACGTTTGTCGACGAGGGATAACTTCTACTGATGACTGGTAGATCCCTGCTGTACTTGCTCCCCTGTGGAGTTTATTCCTACTGTGTGACGGTTTGCTCGGATACCCACGCTAAAGCTCTAGAAGCAGCGGCTATTTCTATTGTCATGCTTGACGTGGTTGTCTGGTAATCGCCGCTGTCCTCGTGTATTGTTTCCCCCCTTCTTTGCGCTGTGTATGCCCATGCTGACCTTGATCCGCGCCTCACGGATCCATCTGTGTAGAGGATGATATCTTCTGGGTCTGAATGTTGATCTATTAGTTCCCTGACCTCTGTGTCGGGGGCCGCAGAAATTTAATCCCTGCAGTACCTTCCGAGTGGACGACGAAATCAGATATGCATCTACCTAATATGGAAGAAATCAACAGTCTGCATACAAATAAGCCAGCTCTGTGAAACGGATGTGCACGCAATACTCACGTTCTTAAACAGGAACACAAGTGGACGAACAGAAAGGCGACAATCTGTATTTTTTTTTAGGTCACATCTGTAAGACGGACGAGAGCGCAAAGCTCAAGTTCTGGAACAAGGGCAAAGTCCATGACTAGATAAACATCAAGTTCTGGAACAACAGCAAAGTCCATGACTAGATAAACATCAAGTTCTGGAACAACAGCAAAGTCCATGACTAGATAAACATCAAGTTCTGGAACAACAGCAAAGTCCATGACTAGATAAACATCAAGTTCTGGAACAACAGCAAAGTCCATGACTAGATAAACATCAAGTTCTGGAACAAGGGCAAAGTCTATGACTGGATAAACATCAAGTTCTGGAACAAGGGCAAAGTCTATGACTGGATAAACAAACACAACTTTCCGCCGGAGGATGCAGAGACTGCGCGCTAAGAAGAAGAAGAAAAAGAAGGGAAAAAACATATTATTATAAGAATCAGATAATAAGAAGAAGTAGAAGAAGAAGAAGAAGAGAAGAAGAAGAAGAAGAAGAAGAAAAGAGAAGAGAGAAGAAGAAGAAGAAGAAGAAAAAGAAGAAGAAGAAGAAGAGAAGACGAAGAAGAAGAAGAAAGAAGAAGAAGAGGAAGAAGAAAAGAAGAAGAAGAAGAAGAAAGAACTAGATAGAAGAATAAGAAGAATAAGAATAATAAAAGAATACCTAACTTAAGAATAGAAGAAGAAGAAGATTGAAGAAGAATAAGAGAATAGGAAGAAGAAGAAGAAGAAGAAGAAGAAGATAAAAGACTGCCCCCCCCCCCCTTCTTCCTAAGAAGAATAATAGACTAATGAATAAGAATACTAAGAATATAATTTCCTCAGAATAAATAAGAATAGTAGAAGAATGAAAATAAGAGGATTGACCAAAAAGAGAGAAGTGAAGTAAATAATAAAAGCACTTTGCCTCAAACTATAGATAGTTAAAAGCACTTTGCAGGAAAATGCCCAAAATGCCAATAAAAAAATATTATATTGAGCAATGAAAGTGTGTCAGCTATGAATTTATTAACTTCAGTTATTTAACAGACAGTGATTTCCAGCAAACCCCCCCCCCCCCCCCCCTCCCCCCCCCAACCCCCCCCAACCACACACATACTACGTATATACATGCCTCTTTAAAGATAAACATATGCGACAAAAAAGCTTACATTTAAATATTTTGGTCCCCAGGTGTTGGCTACAGGCTCGATTTGTCGCTCTCTGCTGATTCTAATGCAGACAAGTTGATCAGCTACATGCAGTTATTTGTGCCAACGCTCACTGTAGTGACTGTTTCAGCGTATCAACTTATCTGCATTCTTCCAACAAATTTAAGACAAAGTTTGAGTTTCTTATTAGTAATCTGTACGTTAAAGACAGAGTACTTGGAATACACAGTTTACAGATCAGTGAGATTAGACTGGAAGACCTACTAATTCCGGCAGTGAGGAGTGGAAGTTCGAACAGTGGACAGACAGAGAAGACAGACATACACACACACATACATACATACATATACATACAGACATACACACAGACACACACCACATACACACCCACCACACACACCTCACAGACAGACAGACATACAGACATACAGACATACAGACATACAGACAGACAGACAGACAGACAGACAGACATAAGACATACAGACAGACATACAGACAGACATACAGACAGACATACAGACAGAAGACAGACAGACAGACAGACAGACAGACAGACAGACATACAGACATACAGACATACAGACAGACATACCAGACATACAGACAGACATACAGACAGACAGACATACAGACATACATACAGACAGACATACATACAGACAGACAGACATACAGACATACAGACATACATACATACATACATACAACAGACATACATACAGACACAGACATACAGACATACAGACAGACAGACAGACAGACAGACAGACAGAACATACATCATACAGACAGACAGGACACATACAGACATACATACAGACATACAGACATACATACATGACATACAGACAGACATACATACAGACATACATACAGACATACAGACATACATACAGACATACATACATACATACAGACATACATACAGACATACATACAGACATACAGACATACAGACAGACAGACATACAGACAGTACAGACATACACAGACAGACTAATCACATACAGACAGACATACAGACATACATACATACATACATTACATACATACAGACAGACAATACAGATACATACAACCGACATAACATACAGACAGACAGACATACATACATACAGACATACATACATACATACATACATACATACATACATACATACACTACATACATACATACACGACATACAGAACATCATACATACAGACCAGTACATACATACATACATACATACATACATACATCATACATACATACATACATACATACATACATACATACATGACATACATACGATACCATACCATACCAGACATAGCATACATACATACATACATACATACATACAGACATCCATACTCATACATACATACCTACGAACATACATACTTACATACATACATACAGACTTACATGCACATACATACATACAGACATACATACATACATACATACGACATACATGCATACATAGGTAGAGCAGGGATTACATACATACATACATATCATACGTACATACATACATACTTCACAGGATACATACATACTACAACATACATACATACATACATACATGACATACATCTCTATACGTACCTAAAACATACTTACATACATACATCGCATTACATACGATACATACATACATCTGATACCTACATTATTCATACTACATCTTCTTCACTTCCTACATACTTCTTCTTCTTCATACTTCTTCATACTTACTTACACCTTCTACATCTTCTTTCATACTTCTACATATTCTTCTGCTTCTTCTTCTTCTTCTTCTGCCACCTTTTTCTTTCTTCTTCCTCTCTTTTCTTCTTCTTCTTCTTCTTCTTCTTCTTCTTCTTCTTCTTCTTCTTTCTTCTTCTTCTTCTTCTTTCTGCTCTTCTTCTTCTTCTTCTTCTTCTTCTTCTTCTTCTCCTTCTTCTTCTTTCTTCTTCTTCTTCTTCTTCTCTTCTTCTTCTTCTTCTTCTTCTTCTTCTTCTTCTTCTTCTTCTTCTTCTTCTTTCTTCTTCTTCGTCTTCTTCTTCTTCTTCTTCTTCTTTCTTCTTCTTTCTTCTTCTTCTTCTTCTTCTTCTTCTTCTTCTTCTTCTTCTTCTTCTTCTGCTTCTTCTTCTTCTTCTGCTCCTTCTTCTTTGTCTTCCTCCTCCTCCTTCTTCTTCTTCTTTTTTTTCTTCATCTTCTTCTGCTCCTCATGCTTCTTCTTCTTCTACTTCTTCTTCTTCTGAACTATTTGATCTGTTGTCGCTTGATGTCGTCTCGGCTCATTTCCTGAAATTTTGTCTTATCTTATCTGGTTTTGTTAAAAAGGATTTGTCATAGACGTTTCATAGCTATTGTTTCGATGTTTCTTTTTCTTTTTATTGGTAATTTTGATATATGGCACCTAACACAATATTGGTAACATTTTTGTATGCAATATTGCTCTTTTGATAGCAATTGTTACATGTTTGTTTGCAATATTGATGAAATCTGTGCAGTGATTTAATTTCATATGTAACAACTGTAGTTTACTGTGCTTGCATATTTGCTGCCATGATGGTTATTACCAAGAGGAAAGAAATAAAACATTGTTAAATACATGCACATATCTGAATTCTTGCTGAAGTGAATCGATACAACTATCTTGAAACAGTGACTGAGTTACATCTAGCGCAAATGTATTCTTTAGCAGTCCTAACATCTGAAGGAAGGTGATTACAGACATTAGGATAAGTATCGCAGTGGCAAACGTGTCCCTTACCAAGATACAAAAGATACTACTAATCTGAAAAATGTCCATTGCAGTGAGAAAAAAGGATATTCAGGCTGAGTACAACCTGCGTTGCTATGTGTCTGTGGGACACGAACAAAAATCAGACAAGCTAGGGGCGGGGGGGGGGCGGTGGATGGATAATTACTCACATGTTATGAGACATGTTATGTGACATGTTATGTGATATGTTATGTGACATGTTATGTGATATGTTATGTGACATGTTATGTGACACGTTATGAGACATGTTATGTGACATGTTATGAGACATGTTATGAGACATGTAATGAGACATGTTATGAGACATGTTATAAGATATGTTAAGAGACATGTTATGAGACATTTTATGAGACATGTTATAAGACATGTTATGAGACATGTTATGAGACATGTTATGCGACATGTTATGCGACATGTTATGAGACATGTTATGCGACATGTTATGCGACATGTTATGAGACATGTTATGTTATGAGACATGTTATGAGACATGTTATGTTATGAGACATGTTATAAGACATGTTATGAGACATGTTATGTTATGAGACATGTTATAAGACATGTTATGAGACATGTTATGCCAATGAATTGACTCGAGCACTTGGTGACAACTGGCAAGATTCACAGAAAAAGATCAGGGAGAATGCAAAGACAAAAATACCTGGATGGTTTAGACATGGTGGAGATAAGAGAAAAGCACTGAGCTGATCACTGATTCTGGTTATCGTGTGAGATAGCGAAGCATGGCATCCTACGCATATAAGCACTGCACGTGAGATGAGAATGAGTATTTATATACCCCCCCCCCCCCCCCACACCCACAATTTTGCCCCATCCCTGTCTTGCAACAAAGCATAAATAAAAATAAGTGGGTTGGGTGAGTCACCCGTCATTGAACCTCCAGTTCCGGGGCTTTTGGCATCTACTGTTGTGAGAATATCACGTGGTGTAGACTCAATCTTTCCAAGGGTGCAACTCTAGATACCGTCCTGAATTCATGATAACGGTCTTTACTTTCGTTCGTCCTGAATCCATGATAACGGTCTTTACTTTCGTTCGTCCTGAATCCATAATAACGGCCTTTAATTTCGTTCGTCCTGAATCCATGATAACGGTCTTTACTTTCGTTCGTCCTAAATCCATAATAACAGTCTTTACTTTCGTTCGTCCTGAATCCATAATAACAGTCTTTACTTTCGTTCGTCCTGAATCCATGATAACGGTCTTTACTTTCGTTCGTCCTGAATCCATGATAACGGTCTTTACTTTCGTTCGTCCTAATTCCATGATAATGGTCTTTACTTTCGTTCGTCCTGAATCCATGATAACGGTCTTTACTTTCATTCGTCCTGAATCCATGATAACGGTCTTTACTTTCGTTCGTCCTGAATCCATGATAACGGTCTTTACTTTCGTTCGTCCTGAATCCATGATAACGGTCTTTACTTTCGTTCGTCCTGAATCCATGAAAACGGTCTTTACTTTCGTTCGTCCTGAATCCATGATAACGGTCTTTACTTTCGTTCGTCCTGAATCCATGATAACGGTCTTTACTTTCGTTCGTCCTGAATCCATGATAACGGTCTTTACTTTCGTTCGTCCTGAATCCATGATAACGGTCTTTACTTTCGTTCGTCCTGAATCCATGATAACGGTCTTTACTTTCGTTCGTCCTGAATCCATGATAACGGTCTTTACTTTCGTTCGTCCTGAATCCATGATAACGGTCTTTACTTTCGTTCGTCCTGAATCCATGATAACGGTCTTTACTTTCGTTCGTCCTGAATCCATAATAACGGTCTTTACTTTCGTTCGTCCTGAATCCATGATAACGGTCTTTACTTTCGTTCGTCCTGAATCCATGATAACGGTCTTTACTTTAGGTAACTTTTTCAATTAAAAAAAAAAAGTTTTAACCTTGAACTAGCGATATTCCTAAGAGTTGAGCATAAATGCAGTAAATAATAAATCTAAAGGAGCGCTCCAGCAATAATATAGGACAAAACAGGTTAGAGCCCGTCCCAAATGTCGTGTCCAGCTTTAACAATCTGTAACTCGGTAGACCAGATAGACAAACTAAAGCGCATACAGAACGCAGCTCTGCGGGTCATTCTGGGTTGCACCAGAGACACCCAAGTAGTGTGTATGCTATACATCCTTGGTTTGCCGACTGCTGCAGGTAGGCACAAGGTGCTGCAGGTGAAGTCATATCTCAGGGTAGCTGCAGACACAGACCACCCTTTGCATGAAGCTCTGGCTGTAGTTAAGGAAAGACACAATCAGACAGGTTTGCATCCTTGAGAACATTAGGCGTGGAGAGGAGTGGGTCAAAGTGCCACCTGAACAGTCAGACTTGTGTAGGGTCATAATCACACTGAGCCGGGAATGCAGAGACTGGCCAGCAGGTGCCACAGAGGTGGAAATTCAGCAATTAATTCAAGATAATACTAGCTCAGAAGATTTTATCATTTACACAGACGGTTCAGTGTCAAGAGGCAAAAGAAGTGTTTGGGGTTTCTTAGCCAAAGTTAATGGTCGACGTTTGGTGCAGGAGAGCCTAGCATATGGTACCACAACATCGAGCTTAAGAATGGAGGTGGAGGCGGTCACTGCAGCTTTCCGCTGGCTGTAGAACACAACACACACACATCGTGATTGTACCTGACTCAGAAAGCATGCTGAGGAAGATCAGGACAGGCATGCTTCGTGCAAAGTGGCATGCCTCGCTGCAGAGGACACGGGTGAGGAGTATTGTCTGGATTTTTTCACCAGGTCATGCCGGTGTGTTGGGTAATGAACAGACGAACAGACTGGCTGGCTCTGCACAACTTGTTGGAATACTGATGCATGATCAGGCAGACGTGGTTAGTGCCTTGAGGGAGAGCTTGTACAGTTTGGAGGAGCAGATGGATCACCACAGTATGGTGAGATTGATGCAGTTGGGGGTGACGAGAGTTTCTGGCAGATGCTTGATGCTCAGAGGAAAGGCAACAAGACGGACAATTAATCAGAATGCTACTGGCACCATTATTATCGGAACTCTTCGCTGGCTGCTGAAGATGAAGACGGAGCGCTTATGGGAATGCTCCGAGTGTTGTGATGTCGGTTCCGGAATCAAATCCCATCGACTCAGTAGCCGTTCGGTGTCAGTTGTTGAAATCTGGAATGCAACCTGTCAACGTTTATGTCTCTGTAATCAAATAATTGTTATATAAACAAACATTTCGTTTTTATTTCCTATAATTTGTGGTATATGAGGGAAAAAACCGATTTGAGACACACAATTAGCATGTTTACAGAATATGTATTGACACGAACTTGGTAAAACATCAAATTGCACTCGTTTTTGAGAGGTAATCCGTGCGAAACACTCATTCATTCATTCATTCAGTAGCATGTCCCTCGCGGAACCTCGCTGCCATAACAACCCTCCGGAAAACCTTCCTATCATGAGCAAGATGTCCTGCGTCTGATACACCAATCTGGAGATCATCTGCCACATCCTGCACCCATCTTCTCCTTGGCCTTCCTCTTCCTCTCTTCCCAGGAGTGCGAAACACTAGGCGCACTTATTTTGATTAGTAAAGTCCATACATCATATACTGGTATGATGCTTGTTGATTGGATCGTAAAAAGCATACGATTTGTTTCAGTTGCTGTATCCATATATTTGTTTAAGGGGTACACAGATGACTAATGCGACAGAAATCAATGAAATTCGCCACTGTAAGAAATAAGATGACATTATAAGGTTATATTGGCTGTGGATATCAAGCAAGGAATGTTATAAACACTCAGTCAGTGCTGAGTTATGCTCGCTCAATATTGTCTGGATGTGCTGACTATGTCAAAGACTCAGCTGGAAAAGCTGGAAGGCATACAGAAGGATGCTATGCCAAGGATCCAGGTGTGCACATGAGGCACACCATTTGTGAGTATGGGATATATTTTGGTTGTGCCTGTCGTTGCTGATACGTACGGTATACTCCAGTCTGTGTACTATCTCAGAGTGGCAAGTGAAGGATGACTGAGAAGAGCCTTGCATATGACAATACCACACCCAGCATGAGAATGGAGGCTGAGGCGGTAGCTGCGGCGTTCCAATGGGCGGAAAAAATCTAAAGCCACACATGTTGTTATAGTATCGAATTCGAAATCATGCTAAGGAAGGTGAAGTCCTGTTTTCTTCCAGTGGAATGGGATAAATCAACTCAATTCATAAACATTTTGTTATTCAGTTGTGTTTGGGAATGAGTAGGCAGATATGCTGGTTGGACAGACCCCTTGTGCGGTTGGAATGGGGAGGGGGAAGGGGGGGGGGAACTACTGCACAAGACAGAGGAGATCTCTTACATGTGGGACATGATAACAGGGGAAACAGAAGTTACTGACAAGCCGTTCCTAGGGAAAGGGATGTAACGAGAAGTGGATAAGAGCCCTGGGCACCTGTCGAGACTCAGAGGGAAGACAAGACGAGTGGTTTTAACCAGATGACAACACGTTCCGTCAGTAAGGAAACTCTTCGCTGTCTGTTAAGGAGGGAGATGGGGTTAACATGGGCTTCCCCTGAATGCTGCTATGGCCAATGTTTATCTAGATTAACCTAGATCACAAGGACATTGACATCTACGACCACACTCAAAAGTTCTTGTTGATCCGTACACGAGTTTTACAGATATTTGCTAAAGTACGAAGGCACGACTTTGGGAAGGGACTAAAACATAATCATTCACATGCAAAGGTTGACACAGCAAATGTTGTCTGTGATGGCAGATTTTAAAGATATCGCCGTTATCCGTGGGCGGCGTGCACTATTATAATAAATAGAAACAATTATTAACAGATTACGATAAATTTGGTATAAATAAAGTTAAAGTATGTTTGATTTTTTTTTTGTTTGTGACCACTTGTGTGATTTTGTATATGTGTTCGCGTGCTTGTTGTGCCAATAATTGAATCCGATACATTTATCTGAGTCAGTTGATTTTTGTTTTTCCTAACCGTTCTAGTCAGGGTATGAGGTCAGTCAGTCTTTTCTGCTTCAGATCACTGCATTTGTTTACCTTGCGTACATTGCGTGTGTTTGCTTGAGAACTCTATCATCGAAGCTCTTGTAGACTTTGTTGTTTTATCGGTTGGGTACTAATTGACTGCTACAGATAACTACAATTAACCGTAGTCACACACATTGTCCTCCTCTCCCACAGTCTTCTTGTTTTTCTTTTTTTTTTTTTTCTCCTCATCCTCCTTCATTTTTAACTTAATTTCTTTCTATTTTTTTTTCTTTCTATTTTTCTTTCCTTCTTTTTCTTCTTCTTCTTCTTCTTCTTCTTCTTCTTCTTCTTCTTCTTCTTCTTCTTCTTCTTCTTCTTCTTCTTCTTCTTTTTCACCACTAGCTGTAAACTTCAGCGAAATGTTTTGGTTTTTCGTCTTCTTTCTTTTTTCTTTTGTCGATATCTGCATATGCCGCTAGACGTCGCAGTTCGTCAGACGTTCAGCAGCTGAGCCAGGGCGCGCTCAACTTTCTCTCTAATGCTGGTATTCGTAACCCTGTCTCGTCTAGGGTTGTCAGTGACCTTGCGGAGACATCACATTTCACATGCTTCCTAGTTAATAGAATTATCGTACTTGTTTGAGTGCAGTACTGTTAACATGAACGTTCATGATATTTTGTTTTCCTACCTAACCTCATTAATTCACTTTTCGCTGTATTTATTCTCATGTCACGCTTTGAGCAGGCTTGATGTAAGGAGTCAATATGGTGTTGTAAATTCTTTTCTTGGTGGTGTATTAGACACTGATCATCTGCAAAAAGAAGTTAATTGATTTCTATCGTGTCTGTATTTAACTCCTGTGATATTCTATCCTCATAAGTGATGAACAGCAATGGTGAGAGGACACATCCCTGTCTGAGACCTGATGAGATGGGAAACCAGTCTGTCATTCCTTGTGTTGTTCTTCCTGTGCACAGACCATTTTGATAAAGAGCCATGATGTTACCAAATAGTGGATCTTAAATACCATAATCTTCTAGAATTGTCCATAGTTTGCCATCTGTTGACTCGATCCAATGCCTTCTCTTGATCTATAAATATAAGATACCTGTAAGGGTTTGCTCAGGTGCTTGCCACCTCAGCCAGCACTGTTAGGTTGGCTAGCTTATCTTCGCTCAGGTGACAAGTGACAAGTTTAATGTAAGTAGTTTGCCCAATGCACCCTTAAAGCACACTGTTTAAGGTCAGCTAGCTTCCTTCTTGTGGAAATGCACGCTGGGAAAGCACCCAAGTAAGCCCCACCTTCTTGTGGTGCACGCTGGGTTTCAGGCTAACGGGGCAATAGCTCGCCTCCAAGGAGACGGGCACCGAAACAGGTCAGATTTTATCCTGCCCGGCTACGCGACGGGCCTAGCAAGCCGGCAGTGGTGTATTTGACTGCTACTACTCAAGAAACAGTGAATGATTATAGACTTTGATCTTTGAACTTTACCTTCTTCTTCGCATTCACCAGCTGTAAACTCTGGCGGAAAGTTCTGGTTGTTCATCCACTTCTGAACTGCAGTGGTGTTAAAGAACCCGAGTGTTGCGTGCACATAAGTTTTACAGATCTGATTAATTTGTATGCAGACTGCTAGTTCCTTGTCTCTCAGGCAGAAGCAATTCAACTTCGAAGGAAGCTCCCAATTAGTCGACTCTTACGACATGCTTTTGGGTAGGCAGTGGGTCTATTCTTGTACGAGGACTTGTACGAGGTCTAGTTGCATCTGAAAGCCAGACATAGTGTCCTCTGTCGCGCTGAGCGGTTCTGTTACAACAGGAGAAGAACCAAAAGGCAGCGAGAGAAATTCTTTAGAGGCCCGTTCCAGTTTGCCCGAGGTCTATTCGAGCAACCGAAGTTTGGGACTCTGGTGGTCGGTAAAGAGTAGCTTGAGTCACATCTACGCAAAATGTATTCATATAGGAAAAGGAATGAGCCTCCTGATGACGACCCAGAGATCCTTAGCGGCCTGAAGCGGTCTGAGTTGCCGAAGGTACTATTTAAAAATGCCTCCCTCTTGGTCTAAGGTCGAAGAAGTTGGGAAAGAGCTAGCGGCAAGTCCGCCCCAGGTGCTCCGTACGTCGTGTCAAGCGCTGTCCTAAAATTTTCCCAATGCTTTACCACTTGCTGAGATTAGCGTGGAGCCGAAACCATATACGTTCCGAGTGGCAACGGGCCAACGGGGTCTACATTTCAAAGGAGCGAGACTCCACGAGTCTGTCTCAATTCAGGCCTATCTCGCTGTTGAATACTGAGGGCACAATATTTTTCTCGGTTATGGCTCGCAGGCTCACACAGTATCTGATGGCGAACAAATACATCGATACGAGTGTTCAGAAAGGTGGAATCCCGGGCGTCCCTGTGTGCCTTGAATACGCGACTATGATCACATATACATTTCTATTTCCATGTAATCGTTCATCTGTACCTTTCACGCATCTATATTCCCACTTTCCTACGTACATCTTTTCATATGTGTTTATCCTATGCATAAATGCACCCACACTACACGCACTCTTCCAATTATGCTATTCCTTTCAGATTTTCAGCCCTACTTCTACAAATACATAGCATTTAGCTCCTTTTTTTTTTTTTGCAGCTTTATCAGCTTTTTCATTGCCAATTTAACATCTATATACCCATGCAATGGTGACTTGGCATCCTTTATTCTTGAGTTAGGTTGTTAGGTTTAAGATCGTTTCTTTACTATCTGGTCTACTGCTAGTTTTATGAGTTCTTAAAGTCTGCACTGAGGACTACGAATCTGTCAGTATGGTGAATGTTGTTGGAGGTTTAGTTATTACCATCGGCATAATGAAGTTTTAGGTCTGGTGTCTCCAATTTATGTTGATCCCAAAGCTCCTATGGCCGCTGCTCGCCTACGAAGTGACGATGAAGGCAGTGAAGACAACGGAGCGACAAAATCAACACAGCTATGAGGAAATGGTTGGAAGCACCACCTTGTCTGACTGATGTGGCTCTGTATTGTAAACAGGCGAAGCTGGTTCTACAGTTAAAATCAATAGCCGAAGAGTTTAAAGTTGGCAAAGTAAGACTCGCGATGATGTTGCGAGAGTCTTCAGATCCCACTGTCGCTTCTGTCCAACCCGCTCTAGGGACAGGTGTCAAATGGAAGGTCCTAGATGCGATCGAATCTGCTCAAGATGTACTGAAATTAAGAGAAGTGATGGGTTACATTTCGAGGCCTAGGGCAGAGGAGAGTCAGTAGGTGGTCCAAAGCCACAGCCAAAGAGCGCCGAGACATGGTGATACAGCAGATCATGGAAACCGAAAACGAGGTTCGGGTCCAAAAAGCCGCACAACAGTTGCAGCAAAGCCAATAGATCGGCCTCGAGAGCGCCTTGCCACGAGTACTCACATTGGGTGAGATCTGGCGAATGGCCCCGCTGCGACTGAGCTTTATCGTACGATCTGCCTACCATGTTTTACCGTCTGGTGTCACCATGGTAAAGTAGAGTGCGACTAACGACCCGACATACCCGCTGTGTAGACGCTCAAGCACGTATTGTCCGCGTGCATGAAAGCCCTAGGTCAGGGAAGGTATACTTGGCGACACAAGGTCCTGAAAGAGTTAGCGGCCGTTGTGGAACATGCTACGATGAGGGCCAATGCGAGGGCCATCCTACTGTCGTCCCTGTGCGCTTCCTTAAGGCTGGGCAGATTTATAAAGGTAAATTCAACAATGTCGCATACGCTCCACCGATGCTTGACTCTGCGATGGACCGGCTACTGGCGGTTGATCTGCCTGGTCACGAAAAGTACCCAGAGTTAATCCGGAAGAACGGCCTGCGACCCGACAAAGTCCTACACTCTGCGGAGAAACGTCAGCTAATCCTGATTGAGCTGACCGTGCCGTATGAGTCGCGAATGGACGAAAGTCACATGTATAAGCTCGAGAAATACAGTGACCTCGCGGCTGGTCTGAGGAAAGACGAAGCGTACACATTAGAAATCTTCTCCGTCGAGGTAGGCGCAAGAGGTCTTATTTCCACTTCTATGTACAATGTGATAAAACAGTCGGGCTTGCGAGGAAATGAACGGAAACGATCACTAAAACAACTGGGCGAGGCTGTAGAGAGGGCCTCGAGCTGGCTCTGGACACAACGGAACGTCGTGGGGGACGGGCCTCGGTGAGCTGGTCCTTGTATCTAGTGGAAATGAAAATCTCATCCCTTAAAGTCCATCGTGACCGAATTGTCTGCCGGTGTCCCTCTGCCATCTGCCAATAAAGTCTAACATTTGTCCGACAAACTAACCGTAAGCTTGCCACTTGGTCGTCCAGGTATGCTGACTGCTTTAATTATGTTACCTCAGCGACTATGTAAATCAACTTCGAATCTCACAGAACCTTTTGCTCAGTCACCAATTTCGTCTTGTCCCTGTCCGAGAACACCATGTAATACGTGCAACAGGAGCAGATCAACCCTGAGCTTCATGAACTCAGGTGGGCCCACTTTCTGAAAATGTCTAGGAGCTCTTGGGCCGAAACATTTGTCGACGAGAGATCACTTCTACTGATGATTGGTAGACTCCTGCTGTACATGCTCCTCTGTGGAGTTTCTTCTTATTGTTTACCCACAAAAGCGCCAAACCCACAAGGGGATCTTTGATCTTTATAACGATGGTTTGTTGCTCTCTACTTATTCTCATGACTTCTGTGTGTGTGTTTTTTTTTCAATATCGATCTTCATCTGATGTTTAAGGCAACTGTCGTGTAGTTGGTTTATGTGGTCCTGCAGCTGTTAACTTTCACTGAGGACTATAGACTGGTCGTCGGCAAAGAGCAGCTCACTGAAGTCCTCCTGTTTTTCGACATCTGGTAGTGTTATTTTATATATTATTAAGGTCCATGAATATTAAAAAAGTAAAGGTAAAAACACACCTTTGGCTTATTCCTGATGTTACTGGGAACTAGTCTGTGAAGCCAGCGCACTTTCTATATAAATAACTCTTACAGAATCCAGCACTGTTCAATTTATACCTTAGTTTTCAAGAACATCCCATAGTAAATGTCGGTTTACTCTGTTAAAAGCCTCTATATTGTTACGATCTTGCTTAATGCCTTTTCTTTTCCACGTTGGTACTATAATGGCTCTGTGCCAGTCTACCAGTACAGTTCTTTCATTCCAGGCTTTGCCTAATATACGGTGTAGCCACGTGACTCTAGTTTCTCCACGAGGACAATAATTTCATCAACGCCAGCGACCTTATTTTTTAATACTGCACCTGATTGCTTTTCTGACTCCAGGCTGTTGCTTCGTCTGTAAATGAGGGTGTGAATGGTACACTTACTTCATTTTATGTTATGTTCAGAAAAGTTTGGAAATACGCTTTCAATCTTTCTTTGATCTTACCCTCTTCATGTAGGGGTCTTCATTTACATATTTTGATGGTTGGAATGGGTTATCTCTAGTTTTCATTTTTTGTAATGGATGTGTTAAACTGTTTACTAGAATGAGCACAAAGTTTGGTCAGATTTTTCCCATACATGATCCAGGATGTTTCCTTGGCTTGTTTGATTTCTCTCACAGATTGTTGCCTTACTACTTACTCTATACGCGATATAGTTATCTGTGCGGGATCTCAGCCATTTCTCGAATTTCTCCTTTTTAATTTTCACTGCTTATGTTGCGTTATCATTCCACCATGCTGTTTTTTTCCTCGGTGTTCCTCATGCCTGTCTGATAGTGTGTTGATAAGCAGTTTAGGAGCGTACTCTTAAATGTTCGGCATGTTGTTTCTAAACTGTCACATTTTAACTTTCACCCAGTGCTCGATTTTAGGCTTGTTCTGTATGCATATTTATATGACAGATCTGGTTTAGTTGTATGCAGACTGTTGGTTCCATGCCTCTCAGGAAAATGCAGCCTGGCTTCAGAGAAAACATCCCTAATTTGTCAAATCTTACGACATGTTTGCTAGGGAGACAGCGGGTCTCTTCCTCACCACCCCAAGCCCTTCCCCCGCCCCACCCCAGGCCTTACCCCGCCCCACCCCAGGCCCTTCCCCGCCCCACCCCAGGCCTTCCCCCGCCCCACCCCAGTCCCTTCCCCCGCCCCACCCCAGGCCTTCCCCCCTGCCAAGTGAGGCTCCGGGAACCCTCATGGAGAGTTTACATACATAATGACGCCCTGATCACAGCGCGTGTCTTCAGTGACATTATTACACTGGTTAGTTTATGAGCCATGATTGCCAACCAGCGCCTGTCTTCAGTGACATTGTTACACTGTTTAGTTTATGAGCCATGATTGCCAACCAGCGCCTGTCTTCGGTGACATTGTTACACTGTTTAGTTTATGAGCCATGATTGCCAATCAGCGCGTGTCTTCAGTGACATTGTTACACTGTTTAGTTTATGAGCCATGATTGCCAACCAGCGCCTGTCTTCAGTGACATTGTTACACTGTTTAGTTTATGAGCCATGATTGCCAACCAGCGCGTGTCTTCAGTGACATTGTTACACTGGTTAGTTTATGAGCCATGATTGCCAACCAGCGCGTGTCTTCGGGATACTTATAACACGTTAACGTAAATGGTCGTACTTAAACGTGTGTCATTTAATGTTCCCTTTTTTTTTTAAACTGTTTTAGATTAAAAGTTGCAAATGCATGTTAAAATGCTTTTAACGGACAAAATATCCAGTCATTATTTTAAATATAATATTTTGAACAGTCGCATACTGGTTATGTAGACGTTCGGTCTTTAGTGAAGGACAATACTTGTGTGGCATTTTATTACCAACTTTTTATAGATATAATAATGTTGCATTAGTTTTGACATTGTTGTTACCGGAAACTAAAACATTATTTAATCTAACATCATGTATAATCTTTAATGTCTTTTTTCAGGCTAAGATCTCAGGATACTGTGCAAGCACATCTACGTGAGATTGACAAATATCGTTCAGCAACAGAAGTATTTTCTCTGACATCTTGGCCTAGCAGTGCGTTTAATCCAAAGTTGTTATACTCGTCAATCATTCGGAAAAGCAGTGATCGACTCGGCAGATTTCAACATGCACCCCTGTGTCAAGAAAGCTTAAGTGAACTCAACCTAAACGATAGTGTTAATTATAGTCAGCAAAGTGATGTGTCAATATTTCATAACTTGCGTTTCATGAACACACGATTACCCATTTTTTCGACTGTAAGTTCGGCTGTTGACGAGATAAAGGCACCATGATAACAGCACCGTCTGTCACTCTTATAGGTAAACTCCGCACAACACTAGTATACTGTACTGAACATGTTTTACAACTTAGTCTTGGTCGAGATTTAAGCTTCACTGTAATCGAATTGCCACACTTGCTCTGTCGCTGTGCTGGTTCAAATTAAATGAAATTTCCCTCACTGTCGCACTTAAAAAACCGGGGAACAATAGTCACGGAACAATCCAGAAATATGCGCACGTAGTAAACGCATATGGCATTTGCTAGAGGTGCCAAAGCCAATAGTCGCCATCAGAAATGCAGTCTGTCGTTGACAAAAGTAGTCAGACACGATAAGTTGGCTACACACACGTCGAATAATACATAAGGTATTTCACAAGCTCACACGTTAATTGGCTACCGGCCATTTTGAATATCACGATAAAACCGCTGCACAAATAAAAGGCATTCTACGTGAAAAACACAGCTCACTAGGCTGTACCAGGCACTAAACTCAGTATCTCAGGCAGCGAAACCATACACTACCGTCCATCTGTGGAAACTGCATCAGCAAAACAAATATAACTTCGAAGCTTATCATTCTGTAATGCCTAATCCTCCGTTTTAGGCCAGAAGTACACAAAAGCGGCAGTGAAACTACCACCAGTATCATATACAGCAGTTCTTCTAGTTAACCCAAAAACTAAACAACAATACAAATAATAATTTTCTAGTGACACGTAGGACTATGAGGGTTGAACTTATATGAAATTCAGACGTTAATCCACCCATTGCACAAAGCTATACACGACACAAAAGGAACGCGTCTCAAAAGAGGCCGCTCTTGGATGGCAAAGGCTGAGGATTTAATCCAGCAGGTATGTGACCTAGACGTGATTATTCACGAGAAGAATGGACGAATACACCAGTAGACATGCATGGCATCTCTAAGGTTGTCATCACACTCGGAAGGTACTGCCCGGATCAAATTCCTGCGGCCGTAGACACAGAAGTAAGGGAACTAATAGATCAGCATTCAGACCCAGAAGATATCATCATCTACACAGATGGATCCGTGAAGCGCGAATCAAGGTCAGCATGGGCATACACAGCGCAAAGAAGGGGGGAAACAATACAGCGGCGCTTACCAGACAACCACGTTGAGCATGACCATGGAAATAACCGCTGCTTCTAAAGCTTTAGCATGAGTATGCGAACAAACCGCCACACAGGCAGTTATTGTATCAGACTCCGTGAATGTGTTTATGAAGATAGCAACAGGCGGTATGCGCTCTGAATGGGTAGATAGCATTCGAAAATCGAACTTAACCTCCGTAACCTAGATCTACACACCGGGTCATACGGGCGTAAAGGGAAATGCATGGCTGTTGAGTGAACAGACGTTAACGAAGGCAGTCATGTCGCTGTAGAGGCGACACTTGCTGGTTGATGTAGTGTCCTAAGTCCCTTCCCCAGATAATAGTGAGGGTACTGCTGGGGTGACCGTTTATTAACCCTCACATAATGCTTTAGGTCAAAATGGACGATAGGCATGGCCACGTTTTTAGCCGTGGCAAATCTTTTTTGCTTCTGCCAGACGGTGGCCGTTGCGTTATATACCTTGACACCCACACTCCGTTTGAGACGTTTCTTTGGCGAGTCAGCTCTCAAGTTACCTATCACAATAGGACTGACACGGAATCGCCTAGAATGGGAACAATTGCTTTACCTAAATACGGAGATCCTGACCGAGTTTGAGCGACTGGAGATGCTAACCAAGCCTTGTTATCAGCCCATGAATACACCTACAGAACCGTGTGCTGATACTGACATTAAAGAGAACACCCCCACCAACAACCACCCGGATCATGTGTTTACCGCTACCCAACACTCTGAGACTGCCGACCACCCAGATCATGTGTTTACTGCTACCCAACACTCTGAGACTGCCGACAACCCAGATCATGTGTTTACTGCTACCCAACACTCTGAGACTGCCGACAACCTAGATCATGTGTTAACTGCTACCCAACACTCTGAGACTGCCGACAACCCAGATCATGTGTTTACTGCTACCCAACACTCTGAGACTGTCGACAATCAACCGATTACCTACTTAGATAAAGCTACTATGAGTCATTTGCCACTTGTCAAGAGAAGATGTCTACTCTGACTTGGATCTAGTGATTTCATAAATAAAAGACTATAAAACTGAAACAATTGTTCTTCTTCTTCTTCTTTTGCCAAAATCTGCTTGTGCCGCTAGGCGTCGCAGTCTATCAGATGATCGGCAACCGAGCCAGGGCTCGCTCAGTCGCTTCATATGCCGTGATGTTATGAAGTTTCAAGTTGTCCGTGACTCCTTCAATCCATCTTCTTCTTGGTCTTCCCCTGCCTCTTGGTGTTTCGATTTTCATGTTGTATGCTCTTGATGCTGGCATCGTTGGTTTCATTCTCATTAGGTGACCAAACCATTTCATTCTTTGCTTCTCAATAAATTTAACGATGGGTATGGTTGCAATAGTTCTTGTAATCACATCGTTTCTCACTCGATCTCTTCTGGTTTTATTCGCAGCCATTCTCAAACATCTCATTTCACAGGTGGTTAGTCTTCTCCCGTGTTCTTTTGTTAATGTCCAAGTCTGACATTGATAACCTAATGTCGGTATAAAGATTGTAATTATAATTTGTCTTTTTATCTCAGCTGGGACGGCAGGGTGTTTCAAAATTGGGGCAAGCTGGTATGCGACATTGTTGGCTTGTTGGATTCTTGCTTCGATCTCTCTGTCTATTTTACCATTGGATGTAAAGATACTTCCCAAGTATTTAAATTCTTGCACTTGTTTTAGGCTGTGATCTAGAATCTTTATGTCGATGGTCTGTTGCTCTCTACTTATGCTCATGACTTCTGTCTTTTCAGTATTGATCTTCATATGATGCTTGAGGCAACTGTCGTGTAGTAGGTTTATGTGGTCTTGCAGCTGTTTAAACATGCATTGATCGTCGGCAAAGAGCAGCTCATTGAAGTCCTCCTGTTTATCGACATCTGTTGGTGTTATGTCTATTTTATTAATATTGTCCATAAATATTATGAAAAGTAAAGGTGATAATACACAACCTTGTCTTACTCCTGATGTTACTGGGAACCAGTCTGTGATGCCAGCTCTTGTTCTAATGGCGCTTTCACTTTGTCTATAAATAGCCCTAACACAATCTAAAATTGTTCCATTTATACCGTAGTTTTCAAGAACTTTCCATAATAAATTTCTGTTTACTCTATCGAAAGCTTTTTCTTGATCTATGAAAGCGATGTTCATTTGATGTCTGTGTTCTATTGTCTTTTCGCTAACTTGTCTTAAAGCAAAAATAGCGTCAGTACACCCTCTTCCTTTCCTAAATCCGACCTGTGATGGGCTCAGAATCGGTTCTACAACGGATCTAATATATATATATAAGAAAAAATAGAAAGTAAATATCCTTTTTTACGCTAGCGGCGTGCCTTGTTTAGGCGTTACGAGTCCGACTCGTAATTCCAACGTACCGCGATCGAAACCCGCTGCTGGCTGCCTGGAGTTTTAGCATGGTATGGGGCGTGAAATGTGAAGACCATAGCACAATAAGTCTTATGAGTCACATGACTCAGATTTTA
The DNA here is from genome assembly GCA_905116865.2 of Candidula unifasciata. Classification (NCBI taxonomy): domain Eukaryota; kingdom Metazoa; phylum Mollusca; class Gastropoda; order Stylommatophora; family Geomitridae; genus Candidula; species Candidula unifasciata. The sequence continues at coordinate 65,571 of CAJHNH020001585.1, read as the reverse complement.
CTGAGAATAATTATGAGAAGAATAGGAAACAAAATTAAACCAGAAATCAGCGATGAACAATGTGGATTTATAGAAGGAAAAGGTACAAACAATGCCATATACATCCTAAGGACATTGTCAGAAAGAGCTATAGAAGTAAAGACTGATTTGTACTTATACTTCATAGACTATACAAAAGCATTTGACTGTGTGAAGCATGAAGAAGTAATCAAACTGTTAGAAAAGTAAAACTGATGGAAAAGATCTACGAATAATAAAGAATATGTATTGGCAGCAAACAGCAGCTATAAGAATTAACAACTGTTTAGGTACATTTCAAAGCATAAAGAGGGGCGTACGACAAGGATGTGTACTGTCACCGGATTTGTTTTCATTATACAGCAAATATATAATGAGATCTTTAATTGATATGTCCAGAATTGTGGTTGGTTGGCACAATTTAAACAATTTACGTTATGCTGATGACACAGTCTTGATAGCAGCATGTCAGAAAGAACTACAGGAAATGACAGACATTGTGGTGTTAGAAAGTAGAAGAATGGGCCACAGTTTGAAAAATAGGAATACAGAAGTAATGGTGGTATCAAAGAAACGAATTATTCCTAAATGTCGATGGTGTTATTTTGGGACAGAAATTTAAGTGTCTGGGCACATGGAAAACATCAAATGGAAGATGCATAACTGAGATAAGAAACAGAATAGGACAGGCAAAAACTTCATTTTATAAAATGAAGAACATCTTGTGCAATATATCCTTGTCACTGAGACTAAGAAAGAGAATTCTTGCTTGCTACATACATCCAGTTTTAACGTATGACTGTGAATCCTGGACAATCGGTTGTCAGGGCAAACAATTTCATGAGGCATCAGAGATGTAGTTTTACAGAAGAATGCTTAGAATACCTTGGACGGCCAAAAAGAGCAACCAATAGGTTTTAAAAGAGGCGAGAGCCAGAAGACAACTTATTTCAGACATCAAAAGGAGACAGTCATCATTTTTCGGCAATGTTATGAGAAGAGGGAAAATAGAACATGTTGTGACCACTGGAAAGATCTGTGAAAGGAGGGATAGAGGAAGACAACAAGAGAAGATGCTTGACAGTCTTGTTGCATGGCATGGATGTGTGTCGGCACACGAACTGATACATGCTGCAAGAGATCGCAGATTGTGGAGAGGCATGATCGCCCACGCCAGGCGGCAAGGCCCTAAGAAAGCGGTAGTTTATATTTCAGGAAATTACAATATAGACCAATGCAACTAAGTGATCATTGTGAAATTAATAAATGTTTTAATTCGAAAATAAATTCTACTTTTCATATAAAATGTTTCACTAATAAGTAATTAGCGGCACGCCAGTATATCTTTTCCAGTGTTGTGAGATCTGCTAAAATAAATGTATAGATGTTTTTACATTTTCCTATAGTTTAGTGCTTTGTCAAATCTGTACCAGGTAGAGTCCTGGGAAGTAAAGGTAGCCAGCGGGGTGCTGACCACATCACCCACCGACTGCCGATTGGTCAATAAAATACGTGTCTAGCCCTATATGCCTAATGTGCCTGAAGGCGGTAACAAGGGTCCTTTACTAATGTTTACATTGCCGAGTCTAAATCTGGTCCTACTGACCACCCAGTATGTCTATAACTTTTCACATTGGGACAACGTGATTGGCCGTTCATTGATGCTTTTTACCTTTCACACGCGCCACTTTCTCTCACAGGGGTGTCAGGTTCCATTCACGGCTGCGATCACGCGTGCTCTGTATTGAAGGATGTCAGCGGTTTAACAACCGCATAACGTCTACAACTGGCACTAACCCCAAACCCCCTGCCCGTACCTCACAGCCTCAGTCTTGGTTCTACAAGAAGGTTCATTCTACGTCCTAAAAACGCTGTATTGCTCAAGAAAAGCAACGGTATCCTCCTTGTCGCCCGCCAACTGGAACATCTGAAATAAATTCATGTCCTACTTAAAATCCGCGGCGATTATCAGATACCCACTGTCGTCACCCACAAAAACATTACACGACCAGAAATATTCAACACTCAGACTATACAAAACAAAACAAAAACCTGACACGCCGGTGAGGGATAGTCGGGCGTGTGATAGTGGTGGTTTGTATGATATGATAGTGGTGGTTTGTATGATATGATAGTGGTGGTTTGTATGATATGATAGTGGTGGTTTGTATGATATGATAGTGGTGGTTTGTATGATATGATAGTGGTGGTTTGTATGATATGATAATGGTGATCAGGGACGAGAGAGAAGAAGAAGGAATGTAAATTTGGAGGTGATAGTGCAACAGCCAGCAGGGTGAAGGAGAAGAAGAAGACTCTGGCGTACAATTAAACGTTGAAGTGAGTGAATGAGAAGAAGAAGACTCTGGCGTAGAATGAAACGTTGAAGTGAGTGAATGAGAAGAAGAAGACTCTGGCGTAGAATTAAACATTGAAGTGGGTGAATGAGAAGAAGAAGACTCTGGCGTAGAATTAAACATTGAAGTGAGTGAATGAGAAGAAGAAGACTCTGGCGTAGAATTAAACGTTGAAGTGAGTGAAGGAGAAGAAGAAGACTCTGGCGTAGAATTAAACGTTGAAGTGAGTGAATGAGAAGAAGAAGACTCTGGCGTAGAATTAAACATTGAAGTGAGTGAATGAGAAGAAGAAGACTCTGGCGTAGAATTAAACGTTGAAGTGAGTGAAGGAGAAGAAGAAGAAGACTCTGGCGTAGAATTAAACGTTGAAGTGGGTGAATGAGAAGAAGAAGACTCTGGCGTAGAATTAAACGTTGAAGTGGGTGAATGAGAAGGAGAAGAAGACTCTGGCGTAGAATTAAACATTGAAGTGGGTGAATGAGAAGAAGAAGACTCTGGCGTAGAATTAAACGTTGAAGTGAGTGAATGAGAAGGAGAAGAAGACTCTGGCGTAGAATTAAACATTGAAGTGAGTGAATGAGAAGAAGAAGACTCTGGCGTAGAATTAAACGTTGAAGTGAGTGAAGGAGAAGAAGAAGACTCTGGCGTAGAATTAAACGTTTAAGTGAGTGAATGAGAAGAAGAAGACTCTGGCGTAGAATTAAACGTTGAAGTGAGTGAATGAGAAGAAGAAGACTCTAGTGTAGAATTAAACGTTGAAGTGGGTGAATGAGAAGACTCTGGCGTATAATTAAACGTTGAAGTGAGTGAAGGAGAAGAAGAAGACTCTGGCGTAGAATTAAACGTTGAAGTGAGTGAATGAGAAGGAGAAGACTGGCGTAGAATTAAACGTTGAAGTGAGTGAAGGAGAAGAAGACTCTGGCGTAGAATTAAACGTTGAAGTGAGTGAAGGAGAAGAAGAAGACTCTGGCGTAGAATTAAACGTTGAAGTGAGTGAATGAGAAGGAGAAGACTCTGGCGTAGAATTAAACGTTGAAGTGAGTGAAGGAGAAGAAGAAGACTCTGGCGTAGAATTAAACGTTGAAGTGAGTGAATGAGAAGGATTAAGACTCTGGCGTAGAATTAAACGTTGAAGTGAGTGAAGGAGAGGAAGAGGAAGTAGAACAGCGAAGGCCACGTCTCAGCAACCAGTCGCATTAACAAATTGGACCTGTTTAAATCCCCGGCTCTCTAGCGTAGTTGGCTAAACCGGATTGCGCGGTGAGCGGGTGACGAACTCCTTGTGGTCCGGGTTCACTTCTGGGGGTGGGCATAAAAGCCACATTTCTCCTAGTTTTACGGTATTTAAAATGGAATCAAGGCCGAAGGGTTGCGATATCCGTAATACCGGGCCTAAGGATTAACAACTCATGGCTTCTGGATACTAAAACAAAGCAACAAACCTGTTTTAATATATCAGCATACATATAGGCAGATCCATCCATCCATCTACCATTGCATCTACCTACGAACGTAACCATCGTCCCGCCCATTCATCTACCCACACCATTTATCTCACCATCCACTCAATGCTATTTTTCACCGCTTCCTTCCATTCTGGCTGTTACCAGCCTTACACTTGGGCTCGACCAACACTTTGTATAAAAATCACCCTTACTGTCTCTATTTGATAGCGTGTTACTAGACTCATGTTTTTACCTCATCTCATATTTGGTCGATCCATCCATCCATCTACGATTCCATTCATCCACTAATACAGTCATCCATCATTCCATCCATTCATCTACCCACCCATCCATCCATCTACCATTCCATTCATCCACTAATACAGTCATCCATCATTCCATCCTTTCATCTACCCACCCATCTATCCAGGACACACTCGCCTATCCACACCATCATCCACACATACTGTTTTCCCATCTATCCCTTCATCGCTCCCTTACACTCTGGATGTTACCAGTCTTATTCTCGGGCTCGACTGATTACTTTTGTATAACAAGCATCCTTACTGTCTCTATTTGATAGCTGACAGTAAGAGAGAAGCATCTATCTATCTATCTATCTATCTATCTATCTATCTATCTATCTATCTATCTATCTATCTATCTATCTATCTATCTATCTATCTATCTATCTATCTATCTATCTATCTATCTATCTATCTATCTATCTATCTATCTATCTATCTATCTATCTATCTATCTATCTATCTATCTATCTATCTATCTATCTATCTATCTATCTATCTATCTATCTATCTATCTATCTATCTATCTATCTATCTATCTATCTATCTATCTATATCTATATCTATATCTATCTATCTATCTATCTATCTATCTATCTATCTATCTATCTATCTATCTATCTATCTATCTATCTATCTATCTATCTATCTATCTATCTATCTATCTATCTATCTATCTATCTATCTATCTATCTATCTATCTATCTATCTATCTATCTATCCATCTATCCATCTATCCATCTATCTAGCTATCTATCTATCTATCCATCTATCCACCTATCCACCTATCCACCTATCTACCTATCTATCTATCTATCTATCTATCTATCTATCTATCTATCTATCTATCTATCTATCTATCTATCTATCTATCTATCTATCTATCTATCTATCTATCTATCTATCTATCTATCTATCTATCTATCTATCTATCTATCTATCTATCTATCTATCTATCTATCTATCTATCTATCTATCTATCTATCTATCTATCTATCTATCTATCTATCTATCTATCTATCTATCTATCTATCTATCTATCTATCTATCTATCTATCTATCTATCTATCTATCTATCTATCTATCTATCTATCTATCTATCTATCTATCTATCTATCTATCTATCTATCTATCTATCTATCTATCTATCTATCTATCTATCTATCTATCTATCTATCTATCTATCTATCTATCTGTCTGTCTGTCTGTCTGTCTGTCTGTCTGTCTGTCTGTCTGTCTGTCTGTCTGTCTGTCTGTCTGTCTGTCTGTCTGTCTGTCTGTCTGTCTGTCTGTCTGTCTGTCTGTCTGTCTGTCTGTCGATATTTGTTTGCAAGCACAGGCACCACTTTTATTCCATGCGGATGGATTAAGGTCATCCCCACAACCCAACCCCGGTTACGCCCTATAGGCCAACCCCTCCCTCCTTAGACACTCAGTGTACGCTGTTGGCGTCCAACCCGTCCCTTTTTTTGCCCCTACCTGCGCGTTGGAGGTATATAGGCTGACCGTCGTTTCATTGAAAGAAGTTTTTTCGCCAGGGACACTAGATGAGTATCGTTTATTCTATACATTAGAGTCCTATGTAGTCACTTCATAGTTAGAGCCTATTTGTGTATGTGTACTGTGTTGTCCTTTATGTGCTGATGAAGGCTAATCGCCGCAACGTCCTTTGTTTGTTTATTGTGATCGATTTTGTAAAGCTAACATAAACTAATTGTTGTTTCTTACCAACTTTTTCTCTTCCCTATAATTTTCTACTCCTTATAAAAACCAGTCGCATTAGTGAGACCCTGCTTCACATGGTTGCCTGTGAAACTTCTCCCGCAGGTGCATGGTCAGCCCTGTCCTCCCGCAGGTGCATGATCAGCCCTGTTCTCCCGCAGGTGCATGATCAGCCCTGTTCTCCCGCAGGTGCATGATCAGCCCTGTCCTCCCGCAGGTGCATGATCAGCCCTGTTCTCCCGCAGGTGCATGATCAGCCCTGTCCTCCCGCAGGTGCATGATCAGCCCTGTCCTCCCGCAGGTGCATCATCAGCCCTGTCCTCCCGCAGGTGCATGATCAGCCCTGTCCTCCCGCAGGTGCATGATCAGCCCTGTCCTCCCGCAGGTGCATGATCAGCCCTGTCCTCCCGCAGGTGCATGATCAGCCCTGTCCTCCCGCAGGTGCATGATCAGCCCTGTCCTCCCGCAGGTGCATGATCAGCCCTGTCCTCCCGCAGGTGCATGATCAGCCCTGGCCTCCCGCAGGTGCATGATCAGCCCTGTCCTCCCGCAGGTGCATCATCAGCCCTGGCCTCCCGCAGGTGCATGATCAGCCCTGTCCTCCCGCAGGTGCATCATCAGCCCTGTTCTCCTGCAGGTGCATCATCAGCCCTGTTCTCCCGCAGGTGCATCATCAGCCCTGGCCTCCCGCAGGTGCATGATCAGCCCTGTCCTCCCGCAGGTGCATGATCCACCCTGTCCTCCGCAGGTGCATGCTCAGCCCTGTTCTCCCGCAGGTGCATCATCAGCCCTGTCCTCCCGCAGGTGCATGATCAGCCCTGTCCTCCCGCAGGTGCATCATCAGCCCTGTCCTCCCGCAGGTGCATCATCAGCCCTGTCCTCCCGCAGGTGCATGATCAGCCCTGTCCTCCCGCAGGTGCATGATCAGCCCTGTCCTCCCGCAGGTGCATGATCAGCCCTGTCCTCCCGCAGGTGCATGATCAGCCCTGTCCTCCCGCAGGTGCATGATCAGCCCTGTCCTCCCGCAGGTGCATGATCAGCCCTGTCCTCCCACAGGTGCATCATCAGCCCTGGCCTCCCGCAGGTGCATGATCAGCCATGTCCTCCCGCAGGTGCATGATCAGCCCTGTCCTCCCGCAGGTGCATGATCAGCCCTGTCCTCCCGCAGGTGCATGATCAGCCCTGTCCTCCCGCAGGTGCATGATCAGCCCTGTCGCTGGTCACAAATCACGGTCCAAGAATGGCGGGGTCAACCTGAAATCTCATGCGTAACTATGGGAAGTTATTTCTGAACACCAGTGGATTTTGCTGGTTACACTCGTCTTCGTCATGGTCTGTAATTCCCATGCCTATGTACAACACCAGATAACGCTATGTACAACACCAGATAACCAGATAACGCTATGTACAACATCAGATAACGCTATGTACAACACCAGATAACGCTATTTACAACACCAGATAACGCTATGTACAACACCAGATAACGCTATGTACAGCACCAGATAACGCTATGTACAGCACCAGATAACGCTATGTACAGCACCAGATAACATACTACACCAGATAACGCGATCGTCTTCAAATACGGAACAGCGGTAATGAAGGAAATGCGACTTTGTATTTCATATCTTCTTCTTTGGTTCGCTTGAAATAGATTATCTATGTCTGCAACGTTGTCTCTCGTATGAACTTCTCATTGTCTTGCGTAATTCACTCAGCGACCCGTAAAGTTTGACTTGCACCGATATTTCTCTTGGCCTAAAATTTTTCGTTGATACGTTTTTTTTTTTTTTTTTTGTATTAAGTATTTCATTTCAAATTGTACTGTTTTTTCAAAACATTTGGGTTGCTCTTCTTGACTGTCCAAGGAATTCTAATTCTTCCGCAAAACCACATCCCCGAGGCCTCAAGATATTGCTCTGCTTGTTTATAAATTGTCCATGTTCCACAGTCGTATGTTAGGCGTGGCTAAATATAGCAAGCGAGAATTCTTTGCTTAACCTTCAATGACATGGATTTATTGCACACAATGTTATTCAATTTTTAAAAGGCAGTTTTTGTCCGTACTATTCTGTTCCACTTTTGATAAATTGATTAAATCCACAAAAGTAGGAAAGCTCTTTGAGGAATTAAAAGATTCGTTAATTAGAGACAACGTGGTGTCTAGCGTGCCTGTTAGCATGGCAACGTTTTTGAAATGGATGTTTCTGGGAAATCTTATTTTAACGCCCACAGAAACGTATTTAATTTCACCAAGCTGCCAGAGATCAACTATAGTGCAGAAGTGCAACATTTCTACAGGAGAAAACATTATCATCATGACTTACCCCAGAAGTATTCCAGTGATTACAAGAGTGAGAGGTCCTTCGGGAGGACAAAACATAACTTGTCTCTATTGTGAAAAAAAAAAAACTGGATAACCACAGCCGCACGATGATAACCTCAGGTATAAGGAATATCTCGAGAAATGTACGAGGGAACGAAGGGGAAAGAGGAAAGCATATGAAGGTACTCCGGAATGTTTTCTGTGTGGTTCACTGTGTTATTCAATCAGCCCCTAAAAAAGGCGCACTTGAAGACACTAGAGTGTGGCTGCAGAAGCAACATATAGTAGTGAGTGTGTAAGTGAGTTATAAGTTAGATTATCTTCACAGCCCTCGGACACATCCATAGGCGCTCAGATTCCCCTCTCAACATATTCATCAGCGACGTGGGGTTAACACTACCAGTCCTATGTTGGTTAACTTCGTGTGAGTCCAGTGTGCTCCTCATGCTTGGCTGTGCCCATCTTTACTTCTAATTCACATATTCTTAGAAGTGACACGTTGCTTCCAAAATCCTCAGAATGTCCTATCTCTCTAAGGGCAATGATAATGTCTGCGTGATTCATGGGCCGGCCATCTTCAATTAATGTAGCACCAGCCAGTCTATCAGCCCTCTCGTTACCAACAACGCCTGCATCCCCTGGGACGAATATTTAAGTAACTGCACACACAGGAGAATTTTGGAACGACTCAAGCCACTGTCTGCGTAACCAGCCTGCCTCGACCCGCCAGATCATACTCAAAAAAATCACTTATCACACACACACACTTGCAGGAATAGTCTTGTGATCCCAGCCACAAGCTTGTGTCACCGCCATTACTCGTCAGGCTGCTGCTGGTGGTCAGGGAGAAGGCACCACTGGCTTCTTGAACTCTTCTGCCTGAAGAGAGAGCTGTAAATGCCCATGCACTCTTATGTCCTCGTATAACCGACCCGTCTGTGAATCACCACATCTGTCACATCTGACTTGTCACCGATAAGCGCGCATACCGCTGCATTGACAGCAGCTGGATTCTGCTCCCGACAATGCCTATCGAGCGTCACGACACAAGAGAATGTGAGATTGGGCGCTTTAGACGCTAGTATCCACTCCTCACCTTGATGGATGTATGATAGAGTGAAAACACAAAGGGCAACAAGATAAGAGAGACTGTGTGTTGGATAAAAGTGAAACTGTAGAGTGTATTGTAACCGTAGCGCCAGTAACTGGCTGCATTTACAGGGCTAATACAGAAAGAAGTTTCATGTTATCTGATTGAAGAAGCGGAACAGTCACCTACAGATGAACAGATACGTACATCAACACAAAATTAAACTCATCCTTTCAGTGGTAAGTAAGCTTTCTGACACTACATTCAGATGTAACATGATAGGACTTCTTTTGTAGTCTCACTGTTACCAGGTTGTAGCCCAGTGTTGTGGTTTTCTATATTTGTCTCACTCTTCTCGTGCAGCTTGAGTGATGGATTTGTTCAACTTTTGCAGGTTTCATCGACACCATTTGGCCTACTTGGTCTTCCTCTCAGATGTTCTACTGTAAAAAGTCTAATTTGCAGTCTGCTCAGGCCACATTCTCACCAGATGGCTGAACCATTTCATTCTTTGCCTGTCAATATAATCCAGACATAGTCTTATCCTAGCTTTCTCTTTAAAGCTGGTATTCTTACCCTGAACTCCGCTAAGACCGGTCCCAAGCCCGGCTGTAAAAGGAGGAGGGTCTGGCTGAACCTGAGTGCTTCATGCGTCTCCGGAAGTAGTGGGTAACCGTGAATCAGCCAGACGACCTGCATGGAGGCCGCAAGGAGGCAGCCCCTCCACAATGCAAAGGCACAACAGGCCAATCAACTGTTTGCCCTAAACCACGATCACAAGTAACTACAGAGAGAAAACCGGACGGATCTTAACGGCGACGAACTGGCATGGCTTACGGACTACGATTTATGGAACATGGAATATAAGAGGCATTAACGGAAAGGAAAACGAGTTAGTAGGGGAGATGAGGAAAGCAAAATTAGGAGTCTTGGCTCTGACTGAAACCAAGAAAAAGGGGCAAGGAATAACAGATCACGATGGAAGTATGCTGCTCTACAGTGGTGTCCCTATGACGGAGAGAGCCAAGGGAGGTGTTGGCTGTATTGTGGCCAGGAATCAAGTTAGTAACATCAAAGGATGGAAATTCATCTCAGAGCGAATAATGGTGTTAGATCTGAAAGAAGAAGATACAATTGTCAATTTTGTCATTGTGTATGGGCCAAATGAAGATGAGCGAGTAGATGTTAAAGAAGAATTCTTTGAACTGCTCCAAAAGACCATAGATGACTGTCACGACGAAATTATCCTCCTAGGAGATCTAATTGCCAGAGTAGGAAATGATCACTCTAGATGGGGTGGAGTGATCGGGAGATATGGTGAAGATGTTTTGAATGATAATGGCAAGCGACTTCTCAGATTCTGCAGGGAACAGAACCTTGTCATTACAAACACAAAATTCCCCCACAAGCGTATACATGCATACACAAGATGTGAACCTTCAAAGAATGAAAAATCCATCATTGACTACGCCATAGTTAGGAAAAGTTCATTCAAGTTTGTGAGAGATGCCAGAGTCATGAGAGGACCAGAGATTGGAAGTGACCACTATCTGGTCACAATAAAGAGAACAACTGAAAGAACTGCTCCAAAAAGGCAACACCGACAACCGTGCAAGAAACCAAGCAACCAAGAAGGGATGAGGATTAAAGCATACAAGCTAAGAGAGCCAGATATTAAGGCTAGACACAAGGAGCTTATAGTGAAAGCAATAGGAACTGAAGAAGAATCATCAGAGGACACTGAAACCCTCTGGTGCAGATTCAAGAATATCCTAACAGCAGCTGCAGTAGAAGCATGTGGTGACGTCCCAAGTGGAAGGCGGGGACATAGGACACCTTGGTGGACAGAAGAAGTCAAACTGAAAATAGGAGAAAAGAAAAGGGCATGGAAGCAATACCTGGCAGCCAGGAACACAGCTGAATAAATAGAAAAATATAAACAATATGTGGCACTCAGAACAGAGACCAAAAATATTGTGCTTAAAGCAAAACAGAAATCATGGGAAGAGTTTGGAGAAAAGTTGGAAAAGAATGCAAGAGAAAACCAAAAACTGTTCTACAAGACCCTTAAGAACATGAGGAAGGAGAAAGAGTGCCCACTTAAATTCATAAAAGACAAGGAAGGGTCTCTGCTTACTTCTACAAATGATATCATGGGCAGATGGAAAGAATACTTCTCAGAGCTCCTCGGCGTTGAGGGAAGTCATGACCCAGAAATAATGGACCTCACTCCTGAGAAGGAATTCAATCATGGGGAAGATAACATCAGGATGGAAGAATTGAAGGCAGCTATTGAGAAGATTAAGCTGGGAAAAGCAGCAGGTCATGATGGTATATCACCAGAGATGGTCAAATATATGGGAGTCGAAGGTGAGCGCCTTCTACTGAAGGTTCTCCAGGCAGCCTGGTGTAGCAAAACTATACCAAAAGATTGGGAGATTGCCATCAATTTACCTATATTTAAAAAAGGTGATAACAGACAATGTGAAAAAAAACAGAGGCATATCCCTCCTCAGCGTTCCTGGTAAAAGTTACTCTAGAATTCTTGAGCAGAGACTTAGAAGTCTGGTAGAGCCACAGCGGCTTCAGAGCAAACCAAAGTACTCAAGATCTTATCTTCACAGTGAGACAGATGCGTGAAAAAGCCCTGGAATATAAGAGTGAGATGCACTTATGTTTTTTGGATCTGGAAAAGGCATTTGACAAGGTACCCTGGAACAAGCTCTGGGACTGCTTGGCAGGGAAAAACATCCCAGCACCCCTGATCAGTGCAATACAGTTTCTACAAAAGGTGCAGAAATTATGTAAGAACAGCAGACCAAAAGTCAGAAGAATTCAAGACCGCCAGCGGTGTTAGACAAGGTGATATTCTCTCACCTTACCTTTGCATTCTTATGATGGATGATGTCATCAAGACCTGTAAGGAGAAGACAAAGAAGTACTCTGTAGGGTACTGGAAGATGAAACCAATCTGTATATCAGAGCTGGCTTTTGCAGACGATGTGGCCCTGATAGCTAAATCTGAGGCACACCTTCAGTCCAACTTACTTGTCTGGAAGGAAGAGCTTGAAAAGAAAGGGATGACCATCAGTATCTCCAAAACTAAAACCAGGGTGATCTCAAGAGAGGAGAAGAAACACCAGATCATGATGGGACAGTATGCATTGGAGCAGGTTAACCATTTCAAATACCTTGGAGTTGTACTAGACCAAAACGGAGGCATTAAGACTGAGCTGGCTACACGAAAAGCAGCTGCTGGGAGACTCTTCCAGGCCATAAACCGAGGGTTTTTTAACAAAAGAGAAATTGGCAAGAGGACGAAAATGGCTGTTTACCGCTCTACCTATGTACCTGACCTATGGGTGTGAGTCATGGGCAATGACAACAGCTCACAGAAGCCAGCTGCAGGCCTCGGAAATGAGATACCTGAGAAAGGTGGTCCAAGTGACAAGAAGAGACAACGTCCGCAATCAGACAATACGTCAAGATCTTGATACCCAGCCCTTACTAACCCGAGTGGATCAGTCACAGTTTAGATGGTTTGGACATGTATGCAGAATGGGAGAAAATCGGCCACCATGGCAGGCATGGGAGGCTAAGAACCAGGGAACCAGACCTCCAGGACGACCCAGGGTGCGCTGGGAAGACAACATCCGACAGTCCCTAACTGACAGAGGACTGGAATGGAACAAAGCCAGAAAGAAAACTGCTGATAGAGACGTCTGGCGATCTCTCTGGCAAACCTCTACACCCCAAGGTAGAAGAGGAGCGACTAAGTAAGTAAGATTCTTACCGTCTAATGACCTTGCGGAGACAGCGCATTTAACATGTAGTTATTATTTTCTGTTGTAGTGTCCTACTGATTGTCAATTTTTGGCACTGATAACATAAAGTAGGGATAAAGATGCCATTAATCATTTGCTGTTTTGCTGGAAGGGAGACATCTGGGTGTCTAAGCAGTGGAGCTAACTGGTAGATGACAGCGTTTGCCTTCTTTACTCTGTCTCCTATCTCTTTATCCAGTCTTACATCCTCCGTAAATACGCTTCCTAGATTTGAATTCTCGTACTAGTTTGTATTGTTTCCTGCCTATCCTCATTACCTTAGTTTTCACGGTAATTATTCGCATGTCATACTGTGTGCAGACTTGATGTAAGGAGTCTCATTATCGTGGTGTAAATTCTATTCTTGGTGGTATATTAGACATTGATCGTCTGCAAAAAGTTCATTGATTTCTGTCGTGTCTGTATTTGCCTCCTGTTATATTCTATCCATGTAAGTAATCAATAGCAGTGGTGAAAGGACACATTCCTGTCTGACACCTGATGAGATAGGAAACCAGTCTGTCATTCCTCCTGTGCACTGACTAACTTGGTAAAGAGCCAGGATGTTACCCAACAGCTGATCTTGAATATCACAATCTTCTTGGATTTGTCATAATTTGCTTCTGTTGACTTGATCGAAAACCTTCTCTTGATCTATAAATTTAAGATGCTGACTTCTGTCATATTCAATAGACTACTCACGTATCTGCCTTAAAGAAAATATTGCATCTGTACTGAAACTGAACTGACTATCACTAAACTTAAGGCTCTAGGACTGGTCCCGCTCTAAGTTCCAATATTTTTGCAAACATCTCTCCAGTATGGCGATGGCCCTGTTTGTTTCATCATCTCTTTTGGCCCCTGTGGACATCAGAGAAAGTTAAATACCGACAGTCTCAGTGAAGTTAAACCATGTCTGATCCCAGAACAGTATAGCTTTAAAACTAACGATCACATTAAAGACAAACTAAAAACTACAGTGAGAAACATGTGGAGTGTTACAAAGATCTACCCTGTATTCCTCTGAACAGTATAGCTATACTTTTTTTTTTTGAGTAACATGATTCCATGAGATATCCTATTTTGTATCAAAGATGCATCTAACCATGTAAATACTCTATGAACAGGTCTCAAAAAATAATACCCCCCCCCCCCCCCCCCCCCCCCCAAACAGTCATACACACACCCACACACAAAGAGAAATTCTAAATCTGCTTGAGTTGATAAATTATTATATTAAGTCCATCCCAAATGTCAGGCAGGGAAAAAGCAGCCTTTCTTGGAGATTGTTCAAGAAGGGCTCCACAGATTGGGGCATTGAACTTGATCGGGCCCACTCCAGAATCAGAGCACTTATCTCCACTTGAATTTTAACACTGTTTAATCTAATTCAGCCTTTTGTCCTCAGACTTCATACTGTTGGCTGCTGAAGATGAGGACGGAACACACATGGGAATGCCCCAAGTGCTGTGATGACGACTCAACTCATACTGGTGAAGCTGCTGTATATAAGAAATAATTTTTTTCAAGTATGTTCTGATTTTGTTTTTCCTTCCATCTGGAACTTTTGATTTTGATTTCCTATGAACAAGTGTTTAATATTCTGTTCCTACGGGTTGAATGTTATGTCAATGGTAAATTTTCAGATGACATAGCAACAGTTGGGTTTAGCTTGCAGACCAACATTAGTTTTACCCCAAAAAGAAGTATCAATGACGCGTCACACACTGTGTAAATGGGCAGACCAACATTAGTTTTACCCAAAAGCGAGTCGGTCAACAGGACACGGTGTGTAATCTTGACCGTTAGGCCAGTTTGGCCTAACAACGCAGGGGTGGTTAGGATAATGTGTATTGTGCTAAATCAGTGAGCTGGTGATTATGTATTATATTTTCTAATGTGCATATTGCCAGATTGTCGATCTGTTTGTGTTCTAGCGAGGTGGTTCTATCAGATCAGTGATGATCAGCAGCAAGCGCAGAGATCTTACAATGGTACTAGTCTGATTGTATATCCATCTCACCCATCTGGCCCTCATGACAACACAGATGTGATCTATCTGGCCCTCATGACAACACAGAAGTGATCTATCTGGCCCTCATGACAACACAGATGTGATCTATCTGGCCCTCATGACAACACAGAAGTGATCTATCTGGCCCTCATGACAACACAGATGTGATCTATCTGGCCCTCATGACAACACAGATGTGATCTATCTGGCCCTCATGACAACACAGATGTGATCTATCTGGCCCCCTGGGGACCATCAGTCTGACATGCCTGCAACTTCTAGCTTGTCATACATCAACCACCAGGTTGTGCAGAACCCACCAGTCTATCTGCCTGTTCATTTCCTAATACACCACAGGCATATCCTGGCGAAAATATCAAACTGATGTAACTACACAGGACCTGAAGCTATACTCGCTATTTTTTTATGGAGCATACCGGTCTTCACTCTCTACCTTTCTCAACAAGCTCTACGACATGTGCATTTATAGACTAGGTGAAAATATTTGATAGACAAGTATTATAGATAGTAATGGCTGGATATGGAGTAAGCGAACACCTAAAAAAAAAGTGTGCAAGAGTTTATATAGCGATTGCAGAAGCTTAGGATAAATCAGGGAACAACGGAACCATTCACAGTAACATATGGAGCAAGACAGTGATGTATCTTATCATCTAGACAGAGTATATGCAAGGATGCCAAGCCCATAGACATAAATATTAGCAAGATCAACAAATGACTCTTTGCTGATGACCAGGCTTTGATAACATTCAGCCAAGAAATTGCAATATCCAACATCTGTGAATAAAGAATGTACTACAAATAACAGAATGAACACTGAACAGATAGAAGTCAAGCCAATGTAAAGAAAGAATCAGAACCTAAAAACATGTGTAACTGTGGACTGCAAAGGCATTAACCCTACCAGACTGCTGGCCCCATTTTCCGGGAATTTCCTAACCTGCCGCTACACCGCTGGCCCCATTTTCAGGGCATTTCCTAACCTGCCACTACACCGCTGGCCCCATTTTCCGGGAATTTACGTAGTACGTGAAAAATATGCGTCACAGACTAAAAATAACCAGCCAATCGCCATCAGATTTGGTTGTTAGTCATTGCGAATGACTTTCCCCGCATGTTGAGATTTCTTTGTGTGGTTTGATGTGAAAAAATTCTGAAAATTCTCAATGAAAAAGCGGCTTCGACAAGAAAGTGACCTAGGTCTAGGCTTTTCACAGTCCAACAGGTGATCGATACTTTGGTTAATTCAGACTGTGAATACGTTCATGAAGAATATGTTCCGGGTTGAAGTGACACAGTCAGTGAGAGCTAGAGTGAGGAGAAGAATTATGAAAATTATAGATTTAAAACTAGATCGATAGTAAGAGAAGGGGGCGTGTCCCTCAAACAGCAACATCTGGTGCTTACTTTGTGAAACTAGACTGATCCTACAAGGTGGATTGGCACACAAAGGTGGAAGATTGGTGCTAGATGAAAGGTAAACCTATTTTCTACAATGTCTCCAAGTTTTATCTTATTCTAACCACTTGTTTGCATGTAACTAATTTTTTTGTACATCCTGTTGGTTTTTACGTGTTAGTGCCCAGGTTATAGGGACAGTTAGGTTCAGGGCCTCAGGTCTGGTAGGTTTAAACAGGCATCTGGAAACAACATTCACCGAAGATGGTAAACTGGACGAAGAAATTATCAGATACAGTAAAGCAAACCAAGTACTTGGGACAGCTAGCACCTTCTAACAGCGCAAGACATTCTTGATCAGCACAAAGAAACATCTCACAGAAAACATATTTATTTTCACTCTAGATTTCAAGTGCCAGACAAAGTCACCAACAAGAAACCAGAGAAAATTATTCTTCTTTTGTCAATATCTGCTTTTACTGCTAGGAATCGCTGTTCATCAGATGATCAGCAGCCGAGCCAGGGCGTGCTCAGTTGCTTGATATGCTGTGATGTTATGCAGGCTTTCCCCTTTTGTTGTTTCAATTTCCAGGTTGTACTCTTGCTGCTGGCATCGTTTGCTTTCATTCTCATTAGATGGCCAAACCATTTCATTCTTTGTTTCTCAATAAATTTGATGATGGATGTTGTTCCAACAGTTTTTGTGATCACGTCGTTTCTCACTTGATCTATTTTCAAATTTCTCATCTCCCAGGTGGTTAGCTTTCTCTAGTTGTTTAGTCAATGTCAAAATCTGCCATTGGTAACCTAAAGTAGGTATAAATATTGTATTTATAATTTGTCTTTTTGTCTCTATTGGGATAACAGTGTTTTAAAACTAGAGCAAGTTGGTACGTGTCGTTGAATTTTTGGTTTCTCATTTCTATCTTTCTATTTTACTATTGTATGTTAAGATACTTCCTAAGTATTTAAATTCTTGTACTTGTTTCAGACTTAGATCTTTATGTTGACGGCTGGTTGCTTTCTCATGACTTTTGTTTTTCAATATTGATTTCATTTGATGTTAAAGCAACTTCGTTGTGTAGTTGGTTTATGTGTTTACTTTCACTGTGGAATATGCACTGATCGTCAGCAAAGAGCAGCTCATTGAAGTCCTCCTGTTTATCAACATCTGAGGGTGTTATGTTTATTTGAATAATATTGTCCCTATTATAAAAAGTAAAAGGGAAAGAAATAGAAAATTAGTAACCATGGAAATCAGCAGATGTCTGAGAAGGGCTGCAGGTCAGAAAAGGTAATATCAGAAATGAGATATGAGAAAAGGTTTGGACAGAACTAAATGAAATATAAAGACAGCAAATCAAATGGCTTGCCCACTTAGAGAGAATGTCTTGTGATAATATATCCATACATCAACAGAAAAAAAGAAAAAGCAAAAACAAGATGGAAAGATGGTAACAGAGAAACTCTACAACAGCATGACGTGTCTATGGTCGAGGCAGCCAGCAAACAAAGAAGAACTATATCTTCTTCAACATCCCAAGCGGTAAAAGAGGAAGTGAAGAAGAAGATATACAGACACAAGACTGAGGGGGGTTTCACTTGCAATGTAGTTCAATTCTACGTCAGTGGATGGAGATTCTTGTGTGTGTGAACAATAAGCAGCAGGACTGGCTGAAGAAGATTCAAATAACTGCCTTGTAACTGGATCCTGATATGTAGAGACATCAGCTCCTGTGCCTACAAAAGAGATCCAGCACAGGAAAATAGGCAAGCAATGGCTTGGAAAACTAGCAAAAGCATACTCTGTATACAATGGGTTAGTAAAATAAAAAGAGAAACTACTGTCCTAGCAAGAAAGCTCACCTAACCTGACAATGATCTGCACATCAAGCAACAAGACAGTGTTCTGATGGTACAAATATGCTGGGGGATCAGTATTTTCACTGTATACAATCAAGTCCAGCTTATCTGAAGTATCTGTTGAACCACTAAGGTTCACGCATGGCAGCATCAACATTACTTCTTGATATATCTTTCAACTCTAGTCTAATGATTTTTGGGGCATAAAATTCTTCATTATTTAATGACATTTCACAGAAAATGAAGATGAACATGCCAAAAGCACACTATTTTCAACTGGATGCCAAATATACGTGACATTATATGATTATTATCAATATGGGTTTGAGCGTATTAAGAGACACTATTTTTTAGCACAACATTTATTGTTCACATAACTGTATAACTCACCCCAGCAAAGAACAATCTGACTACTACTACATTACTTTTTGACAAGTTTTTGTCAGACATTTAATATATATGACTACCAATACAATAGATAATACTTAATCAAATCCTTAACAGAACAATAGTGTTTTATAATACATTTTCCAAGACTGCTTTCTATGCATGTAAAGTACATACCCTCATATTTTATGTGGTTATAAAAATCATTTACAACATAATAAAGAGTTTAAGAGTCACAAAATTTGGCATTTTGATATTCACAATACTGCTGCTAATGCTGCTTTTAATTTAGAATGACAATTTGACAGTGCACTGTGTGATCACTAGGCAAAGTACATGAAGCCAATTAATAATATAGATTTCAACACTAGCACTTGTACCAGCTATGATTGTTCAAATTGAAAATGAAACCAATAAGCCAATAGGAGGTAAAATATGCTAGCCCAAATGTATTGATGGGTGATGTGATCAAATGCATGTTGAACACAGTGACTTCCCAATAACATTTCATGGTACCCATTGTAGGCTTTGATGACATGATAAGCTATCTGGCTGGCTGGCATGCTAACCACTGTTTTCTCACAATTCCCAGGCTGTAAACACTCATTTTAATTCAAACATCTGTTTCAAAACAATCAAATCAAATTCTACAAAGACACTAAAACTGACATTGTGAATGTAGCAGTTTGCTGAGGGATTCAATATACATGAGTTACCACAAAAATGAAGCTAACTTGGACAGGGCACTATATTTAAGCAGATGCTGTTTCCTGAGCTAGCAAATATTAGGAGTGTTTAATTCAAACTTGTTTGTACCACACGAAAAGCAACTACTACATAAACTAAACATAATCATGCCATAGCCCTGTGATAAGTACTGACACAAAAATAACAGAGCACATGCTTATCGTCCTGATTCTGACCAGTAAGAAAATGGCCAGCAGGTTAAAAATCCATCCAAAGACGTTCAGAGAGGTGTCCACCAGTGGAAATTTAGCCAATAACACAGACAGTGTACCGTATCAAATGTCAAAGACAAGTGTGCCAATAATACAGACAGTGTACCGTATCAAATGTCAAAGACAAGTGTGCCAATAATACAGACAGTGTACCGTATCAAATGTCAAAGACAAGTGTGGCAATAATACAGACAGTGTACCGTATCAAATGTCAAAGACAAGTGTGCCAATAATACAGACAGTGTACTGTATCAAATGTCATAGACAAGTGTGCCAATAATACAGACAGTGTACCGTATCAAATGTCACAGACAAGTGTGCCAATAATACAGACAGTGTACCTATCAAATGTCACAGACAAGTGTGCCAATAATACAGACAGTGTACCTATCAAATGTCAAAGACAAGTGTGCCAATAATACAGACAGTGTACCTATCAAATGTCACAGACAAGTGTGCCAATAATACAGACAGTGTACCTATCAAATGTCAAAGACAAGTGTGCCAATAATACAGACAGTGTACCCTATCAAATGTCACAGACAAGTGTGCCAATAATACAGACAGTGTACTGTATCAAATGTCACAGACAAGTGTGCCAATAATACAGACAGTGTACTGTATCAAATGTCAAAGACAAGTGTGCCAATAATACAGACAGTGTACCGTATCAAATGTCAAAGACAAGTGTGCCAATAATACAGACAGTGTACCTATCAAATGTCAAAGACAAGTGTGGCAATAATACAGACAGTGTACTGTATCAAATGTCACAGACAAGTGTGCCAATAATACAGACAGTGTACTGTATCAAATGTCAAAGACAAGTGTGCCAATAATACAGACAGTGTACCGTATCAAATGTCAAAGACAAGTGTGCCAATAATACAGACAGTGTACTGTATCAAATGTCAAAGACAAGTGTGCCAATAATACAGACAGTGTACCCTATCAAATGTCAAAGACAAGTGTGCCAATAATACAGACAGTGTACCTATCAAATGTCAAAGACAAGTGTGCCAATAATACAGACAGTGTACCGTATCAAATGTCATAGACAAGTGTGCCAATAATACAGACAGTGTACCGTATCAAATGTCAAAGACAAGTGTGCCAATAATACAGACAGTGTACCGTATCAAATGTCAAAGACAAGTGTGCCAATAATACAGACAGTGTACCGTATCAAATGTCAAAGACAAGTGTGGCAATAATACAAACAGTGTACTGTATCAAATGTCAAAGACAAGTGTGCCAATAATACAGACAGTGTACTGTATCAAATGTCACAGACAAGTGTGCCAATAATACAGACAGTGTACTGTATCAAATGTCAAAGACAAGTGTGGCAATAACACAGACAGTGTACTGTATCAAATACAAGTGTGCCAATAATACCGACAGTGTACCAATCAAATGTCAAAGACAAGTGTGGCAAAAATACAGTGTACCTATCAAATGTCAAAGACAAGTGTGCCAAAGAAAAAAGCTGTTGCTAAAATTAATGCAGCAATACAGGTGAATCACTATCATAACATACGTTTGCAAGCAAAATTGGATGTGTCAACTAGGGCAAAGAGTTGTTCATAAGAAACTGTATGATCCTGTGTTCACAGTGATATTGATTGACCATCAGATGTAGAAAACTTGATCCTTGCCTACCCACCTAAGCAATGAGATGTTTGCTTAAATGCCTCCAGAGACTTTTTCTGAGCAATCCATGATGCATAATTCATTTAAAATTCATGTTTTGTTTTATTCTGCCACTCCTGTTGATGTTTCTTCGTGTTTCTGTAATAAGGCCATTTAAATGGGTTTAAAATGAATGCTCCTTATATTTGAAACATATTTCAGGAAAAAAAAAAAAGACCCCCCAGTGAACATGTAAACAGACCCCTTGTCAAAGAAAATGGCATTCTATATTTTAAACAAAGCTAATTGGAGTGCACCATTTTATTGTACTTTAAAACACTATTGTTGCAGTTGTACAGTGATAAATTTAATTTACGGTACACCAATAACACACTTGCCCAAAAACAGTATATTAAATTTACAGAATATTAATAAAAAAGAAAAGTTTTAAAACTAAATTTTATACCTGAAAAACAAAGTTTACTTCCAACTTGAAAATATTTCAGGACCTATCTGCATTTTAATGAGAAATAATATACAATGTTAATATGATGTTCTGGTTATTTCAGGACAGTACTTCTTGATGCTATTTTAATGTTAAAATATTCAGGGGACAGAGTTTTTTGCTTGCAACTATTGCAAACTGCTTTAGGCAGGCTGGCTGGCTTATCAGTAGCAGATGTGCCAGTAAATGAGAATTCTGCACTGTCACCGAGCAATGAGAGTAATGTTCCTGAGGTTGCAGTGAAGCCATTACTTGCTAGGCTGCTAGCTATTACATGCAAAAGCTGAACACTGAACCAGAGCAGTTTGTAAACACTGATAATGATGTTTGTTACCAGTGCCATTCTTTCAAGCAGTGATATTATAGGGTGATATGTGCCAACCACTCACCCAACAGTCTATTCCTGCCTAGACACTTGTGATGATTGATGACTGCTGGTTGCAAGCACAGCCTGTATCAGTCAGATGTTTATTGTACAACCCTTTTATATTTGCCAACATAGTTTATAGAGAGGACTGTGCTATTTTTTGTGGTGTTGAACGACACTAAAGAACTATTTGATTCTAGAAATCTAAACTTCAGAATATGTCCAGAGCTAATAATATAAAACCTTATTAAAAATAGCAACAAAGAAAATCAAAGTTTATAACAAAACAATGCATGCTGAACTTAGCACAAGTAATCACCATTTTAAAGTTGCACTCAATGATAGGGTCAGCTCAATTTGATTCCAAGTCACATTGATTACATGATGAAAATATTACTTGACATTAATTGTTGGGATTACACAGGTGATTGACAAAATAGAAGGCTGTTGCTTAACTTTCAATAACTGACAACAGACTAAGCCTCCCTACAATCAACAGAAATCAGCTGGACAGACTAGAGAAAGTGCAAAATGAAGCCATGAGACTGATTCTCATGTGCACAAGAGACACTAGTGGTGTCTTGCCAGACATGATCACCAGACAAGAGGGCTAAGGCAATGGCACTGTGTGTGTACCTTCATGTTGCTGCTGACATAAAACACACTCTGCACAGCCGCTCATGTGTGAACAAAGGTAACCACCTAAAGAGAGGGCTGTCTTTATGACCAAAGCAGAGGATAGCATAAGCCAAAATGTGCCCCTTAGAACATGTCGGGCTCAATGCTGAAAGGATAGAAACTGCGGGAGCACTATGAGCCAACAATCACCCTGGGTAAGCATTGCAGACAATGGAGCCTGGTATCCCCTGATACTGAAATAAGAGCTCCCGCTGTGGGTTCTGGGGCCCCACAATGGAGAAAACAAGAATAGACCCACTGCCTTTCTGACAAGCATGTCATAGGAGTGGTCTAATTGGGGACTTGCTTTGAACTGCATCTGCCCAAGCCGCAAGGAACAACCAAGTGCACACCAATAAGCCAGTAAAATGGATGTTCTAACAAAACTCAGACTTGGCACAAAGCCAAAGTCCAAATGAATGAACAAACAGGACTTTCCACTGGAGCTTACTGCCAATAAACAAGGAACAGAAACAAGCGCTATAATCAGCGAGCATACACAGCACAGGTAAATGGAAAGACAGTAAAATAAGAAAGTCAGGCATTTAGTACAACTCTTCTAGCATGACGATGAGGCAGCAGCTATTACCAGGATGCTTGCATGGCTGGCAGACCAGTCATAGTGTCACTGATAGTGAGTGACTCAATGAGCATACGTTCAGAAGATCTAAACTGGCAAACCCAGAAGTCCTGCCTGAAGAAACTATCTTGGCTGAGGATAGCCAAGCTGACCAACTGGCCATGCTTGCAGTGGTTGGCAGCTACACTTAATATGCTGAGTTCTAGAGACTGGGATGGAGTCAGAGAAAATGAACTGCCTGTTGGAAACGAGGACAAGCATGCAAACACGACTTGCGGGGCAGAGAAAGAAGATAAGCCAATCAACTCCTATTGGGTACTTTGAGCATTAAGAGATGACTGCTGCATCACAGGATGGAGCAGGAATGGGTGGGACTGATGTCCTAGGATGTGGGTACAGACAACTGATGTCCTAGGATGTGGGTACAGACAAGTGATGTCCTAGGATGTGGGTACAGACAACTGATGTCCTAGGATGTGGGTACAGACAACTGATGTCCTAGGATGTGGGTACAGACAAGTGATGTCCTAAGATGTGGGTACAGACAACTGATGTCCTAGGATGTGGGTACAGACAACTGATGTCCTAGGATGTGGGTACAGACAACTGATGTCCTAGGATGTGGGTACAGACAACTGATGTCCTAGGATGTGGGTACAGACAACTGATGTCCTAGGATGTGGGTACAGACAACTGATGTCCTAGGATGTGGGTACAGACAAGTGATGTCCTAGGATGTGGGTACAGACAACTGATGTCCTAGGATGTGGGTACAGACAACTGATGTCCTAGGATGTGGGTACAGACAAGTGATGTCCTAGGATGTGGGTACAGACAACTGATGTCCTAGGATGTGGGTACAGACAACTGATGTCCTAGGATGTGGGTACAGACAACTGATGTCCTAGGATGTGGGTACAGACAAGTCACCAGCATATATATATTATTTTATTATTATATATCAAAAACACTGATATGAACAATTATTTCAATGTGGCTCAGAAACCTAGAGTACAACTAAGAGTCATAACAAATCTTCCAGAAGTCTTATGACCCATCACATATACATACAGTGGAGAATAAAGTGAGAAGCAATAATACAATTCATTATTTTAAATCACCACACATGACTGATATCAAGCAGGTTAGCAGCTAGCAATGGTTGGATACAGAGAATAGCAGATAACAGGAAACAAAACTTTAACAGAAGTAGCAGCAGCACTAATAATGTTTATACAAGTGGTTAATATAACAACTCTCAGTCACAGAAGACAACAAGAATTTCATGTTATCTTTGGAACGACAAAGAAAAGCTTGGTTCTGAAAGAACTTATATTTCCCCCATTCAGGTATCTGTTGCCAAATCTTCTGGCCCTGAAAAAGTTCATACCTACATGGCTTGGCAGTACTAGTATAATCAGATCAAGAACACAGACCTGATCGACAGCAGTGATCGTGTAGGGTGGCAAACCATGACAGCCCAGGCCTACCAGCGTGAAAGTTAAAACAGTCAAAGGTGCATTTCCATACCTGGAAATGTAATATGTTGCTATCATTTTGTTTAGACAGACCAATCGGCACCACACTGGGTGAGATTATCAGTACCAGACGGGCTGACTTTTTTCCCAGGATATTCCCAGGTAGCCATGTGAGGAAGGCTGAGGTGGCAGTCATGGTCAATGATAATCTGTGTGGACGGTTCATTCAAGCCTGAGTCCCACCTGGTGTGCAGGCAAGCAACACTGCATGATTTGCTGTCTGCATATGGAAAGAGGTTGGTGTTGTCTTCCAACATTCCAAGAATATACACACACTGACTGAAACAGCTTGTTAAGTTGAGTTTTTTAAAGTTACATTACAACTGTGTTGGCATTTATCTTCTGGTTGGAGTATAAGCCAATAAGCTTGATATTTTGCATCATATGGCCAGCTAGCAGATATGCTATTAAACAACTTTTTGTAGCTGTTTTTTGTTTTATTTATTGTATCAGTGTGATTTTTCTTTAAAAAAAAGACTTGAGATTTAAACAAATTTAAATCTTCAAATCACTGCAGGACACCACAAAAATATCATTCCTTCAATGTAGGACATCAGAATATGCTGTGAAGGAAAAAAAGGTTGAGTGCAGCGTAGAATGACAAATATGAGTTTTGATGTTAAGAATGATCCGAGTGATGAGCAGAGATAGTTTTTTTTTTAAAAACATACAGGAGTATGACAATACTGAGCAAAAGTGAATATTCAACAAACATGCACACATATACTGTTTTAATACTGTTGAATACACGTTGAAAGTGTTCTTCTTCAACTAAGTAATTATAAAATAAAATCCTCAAGAGAACTTAAAGGTAATTCAATATTTGGAAGATAGTGTTAGCAGAGAATACAATAACATCACATAAACAGACTGCAATTACAACAGACAGAAAACAGCAATGAATGTCACTAAATTATGTATCTGAAACAAAAGATTATAATATTGAAATGAGAAGTTATCTCTAAGACAAAGAACTAGGTTGGACCATTTCCTTCACAGGACATTGGGACACAAGCATCAGAAACCAGACAAATGCAAGTTTCTTGGACAGAGGCTGCAACTATTTAGAAACTGGACAATTTCTAAGAATGATCTTTGCTTGAGTAAAACACGTCAACTGTAAGCTGGGTTATATATCAGATGGTAACTGTTGTCTCATTTCTAATCAAATTTTTGGCTGTCTGATTGATTTCAAACGCCCGTGTGTCACCGGGGCCCTCACGGGAAGCAAAGAATAGTGACACTGCACCCTACCAGGCATGTCGTAAGAGGCGACTAAGGGTAGGGTTGGGCTTGACGTTGGCTACCTCATCCTGTAAAAACCATAGCCACAAAAACCCTCTGTTTTATGTTATCCATGTGAAACAAATGCTCTAATAAATATTTTTCTCTATTAAGGGTTTCAAATGTGATTATCAATACTTGGATGCAATCTTAAGAAACCCACTGTGTCGTCTCCACAATGCAGGTTGGCTGCAATGGATTCATTGCTGATCATAGAAATATTACGCAATAAGATCTCAATCTCTTCTATCATGTGACACGATGACCTTTGCCTGAAAACCACCAGATGATGATTTTTCCCAGCCAGTCTGCTGCGGAACCTGAATCCTGGTACATGTCAACGAAGGCAAATGATTACAATGAATCTGTAAATGCAAGAGATATTCGTGTTGCCTAAACATTTCTGTTTTTAAACTGCTTGAAATTCACTCACGAAATAACACATGATGTCCTTGACACAATTTTCTATATCACATCATAATATAAGTGGATGGACACTTGCACTTCTATGACATTATGCCAACACACAAAACAGACCATCCACACCCAGCCTGTAGCAGGTTCTGTCCTCCTCATGTAGCCATTTGTTCTTAGCATGAATAACATCCTAATTATTGTCAGACCTTGTCCCACCGAGTGCATTTGAAAGTGGATTAAACAGACGAAAATCAAGGAGTCAGACCAGGGCTATAGGGTGCAAGAGACATACTGCCCTACCAACATTACTGACGGCTTCCAATGTTTTATGTCTTATTACTTATTGGAGGTTGTGCAATGTCAGGTTAGAAACAGTTTTGATGTACTGATTGTAACCTTTTCCTGCTGTTTTGAATTTCTTGTGGCGTCTGGATAATACCACTTAAATGACTGCAGTTGCGTCTCAGACTTATAATAAGCCCAGATTTCATCAACTTTTATAAACTTGGAAGGTTTCCAAAAAAATTGCTTTCCTTACAAAATCTGATCCTCTGTGAGCTATCAAGGAATACACTTTGCTTAAAGCTGAAAATCCAAGATGTCTAATTTCAAAGTCACTACCATTGTTAACTAAAAGCTCTAATGCTCAATATTGACTTGTAATATGCAGTCTAGCCAATAACAATGCAATCAGCACATTTCCCCGGTCAAAGCCCATAGCACAGGTTTGTCTTTCCACTTTCTCAAGTTGTAAGTCTCTGAACTCAGTGACTATCTGTGCTTCCATACATCTTCCAAATACAGCATTAAAATATGTTTCCCAGTTTTTGTTTTCCTTTTCTGCAACTGGAAATTTGATAACAACTTACTGTGATATATATTTTTTTTAAAACCTCACAAATGTGAAATGTACAAGATTTTATGTTTTTCACCTTCGTTTTTAGCTGAGCACAAACATTTGGGGCATTACTGTCTAAATGTCTCTCTAATGAAGTAACTGTTCATTCCTAACTGAGTGATCAATCCTGGCTTAGATATCAAGCAAATCTGCTTGAGAATTCAGTGTTTAAAATTCATAGCATAATATCAAGACTATTTATACAGACAATTTCACCCTATGACCACCCAAAAAAAAGGAGGCGGGGATACAACCAAAAATAATACAGTTACTGGGATGGATAGGGGTGATTTGAAGTCTAATGTTTCTTTCTGGGCCAGTTTAGAAGATGAAACAAGATAATCCTGCCAACCCTGGAAACACAGCATGCACTAATGCACATGTGAGCCCACATATAAAACACACACACGTTTGTATTCACAGCAGTCTGATCTTCATTTCAGCTATGCTTAATGATGCTATGTTCAGCTGAACAAGTTAAACCATATCAACAGTTTGACAAATAACTTACTTGAAAACACAGACTTCTCACAACAAATGTAGAAAAACAATGTACTTTGGAAACATGCTTCAAATATATTTGTGAAAAGAAAGGATATTCAACTCATTCTGTACAAATCCTGTTTATTGGTCAGCCAATACACACTATGCCTAAGTTGCTTCTGTTCCAACCATTTCTCACATGAAATCTCTATCCCCTATCTGTCTTGTGTCACAGTCTTATGTCAAAAATAATGATCAAAATGTATTAATGTGACAACTAACTGGGACAGCAATCTGGGCATAACAGATACAGACAATTATGTCTAGAGGGAACACGGCTGACAGCAGGAATACATCATCAAAATGGACATTTTTTAATTCTAAGCAATTTCTAGCAAAACTAAATCTGAAGACAAGGATTACAGTAAACATACTGAAAAAAAAAGCAGAGCTCAACTAATCTGGCATTAAAGAGAGGCATAAGGCTGATGAAAGATGTCACATTACAAAAGCTATGCTCAAAGTAGTTGGAAACAACTACAAATAGATGTTATATTCAGGAACAATGAAAGTCCTGCCATGCAACACTTAGACTTCACTTTCACATGAAACTTAATGAATGTAAAACATGTTAATTTATGCACTCAAATCTGAGCTTACAATGAGGATAACAAAACAATACCATTAAATGCAAGCAACACATGAGATACATTTAAAAAAAAAAATACTTTGCAGACTTCTTTTACTCTCCACATGAGCATTTCATTATTGAATGGAGCATTATTATCAGCTTCCTCATAACATATAATTTGTCACAAGCCACTTTAAACAAACAACAACACAATATTTTAAAAACTAGACAATGTTCCTTAATAACAATGCTTCATAAAAGTACCTCAATATAAAAAAAAACTAAACAACAATAAGAAAACTGTCTCACAAATATAAAATAACTATATGGAGAAATCCAGTTTTCACAATATAGTAGCTAATCATAACAGACAATACCTAATGTTTAAAATAACTTTCTTAAAAAAAGTGCATGTGTCATTCATAATTTTTCACTCAAAGACAAAACCACATCTACCATTTACTACTCAAGCATGAACATCAACAGGTGCTGATTCTCCATCTTCTTCATCTTCGGTTGCACAACTGTAATCTCCATTCACTTCATCTTCAACTTCATTAAAGTCCTGCCATCAACACTCGACTGTCTGTCTCTTCATACTAAAAAAATAATAAAAAAGGTGATAGATTTTATAAATCTAAAAGATGTTAAACAAGATTATCATATAACCAGAATCTATTGAAAAAATAATACTACATGAAAAAAAAAATAGCTTGCACATTTTTACTTTCCACTCAAATCAGAAAATCCAAAGGAATTATTAATCCTAATTAAAAATATGTCAATTTAATTCTAAAAATGCAAAAACTTTAAAAAATAAAAGATTCTTCCAGAACAAATTACAAACAAAGTGCATTCTAGAATTCTAAATTAATTCATTGGAATAAGAAAATCTGTCATTTCAAAAAATATTCAATCATAATTATATAGTTGCACAATTATCTGTAATCTCCATTCACTAATCCATCTATGTCAAACCATTCAAATCAAAAATATTAAATACCTAAAACAATTATCCTGTTCAAGTAATCTCAGAAAAGGTCCCTGTTAGCTTCAAAGAAAGATCTCCTATAAATCAAATTAAAATAACAGAAAAAGCATATCCTGTGTCCCTGATACTGTTAAAAAAGGTGTATAATAGTCTAAAAATGTAAACAAGATTATAATCTTAACCAGCACTATTTTTGTAATTTCTTCTTTGAAAATTGTCATAGCTCATCATTGCTTTGTGACCAGACAGAAAACCCACAGCAACTCATTGGTTCAGGAACCTGTCATATAGTATGTCATTCTTTCAAACCTTGCTTGCTGCACAACTTTATTTGCAGAATGCAGATAAGTCAATCCTTAGTGAAAGCCGAATCCCTAGCTCTATTCCTTGCCAGTGGCAAAGGTTTTTCCATTGTGTTATTTCCCTTTTTGGAAAGCTGAGCAGCCTGCTAAGAGCAAACAACATGAGCTCAACAGTACTGTATGGTGCAGGTACCACAATCATCACCGTAACAGTACTGTATGGTGCAGGTATCACAATCATCACCGTAACAGTACTGTATGGTGCAGGTATCACAATCATCACCGTAACAGTACTGTATGGTGCAGGTACCACAATCATCACCGTAACAGTACTGTATGGTGCAGGTATCACAATCATCACCGTAACAGTACTGTATGGTGCAGGTACCACAATCATCACCGTAACAGTACTGTATGGTGCAGGTACCACAATCATCACCGTAACAGTACTGTATGGTGCAGGTATCACAATCATCACCGTAACAGTACTGTATGGTGCAGGTACCACAATCATCGCCCTAACAGTACTGTATGGTGCAGGTATCACAATCATCGCCGTAACAGTACTGTATGGTGCAGGTACCACAATCATCACCGTAACAGTACTGTATGGTGCAGGTACCACAATCATCACCGTAACAGTACTGTATTTTGCAGGTACCACAATCATCACCATAACAGTACTGCAGGTACCACAATCATCACTGTAATAGTACTGCAGGTACCACAATCATCACCGTAACAGTAATGTATTTTGCAGGTACCACAATCATTACCGTAACAGTACTGTATGGTACAGGTACCACAATCATCACCGTAACAGTACTGTATGGTGCAAGTGCCACAATCATCACCGTAACAGTACTGTATGGTGCAAGTGCCACAATCATCACCGTAACAGTACTGTATGGTGCAGGTGCCACAATCATCATCGTAACAGTACTGTATGGTACAGGTACCACAATCATCACCGTAACAGTACTGTATGGTGCAGGTACCACAATCATCACCGTAACAGTACCAACAGGTCTAGACTACGTAGCTCAGGAAAAGAGAGAATAATGACATAGAAAGGGGGAATCGAAGAGAGAAGAGATGGGGGACAAAGGGAGAGAATATTTCAGGTGGCATGGGAAAATCAAGAAACACCATCAGATTGGCAAACTGCTGTCATTGTCCCACTATAGAAAAATAAAAGAAGTAAGAGGGACCGTGCTAATTACAGAGGAATATCACTTCTCAGTCACACTGGAAAAATGTTTCGAAAAAAGGCTAAAACCACTTATCGTGTATCAACTTTCAGAAGCATAGATGGGCTTTTGACAAAACAGAAGTTGCACAACACAAGCGTTTGCCTGGCTCGAAACACAAAAATACACCCACGCATGTATACCCAGTGATTGAGTATGATCCGGAGGGTTCAGGCAGGTTCGGTGCGAAGACAATGGCTTGAATCATTACAGAAGTCCACTGTGCATGGAGTCACCTTTTTTTTCTCTCCAGAATACGCAGGAGTCGATGGAAATGAAAGAGCTGACAGGTTGGCTAGATCCGCTATCACTACCGACGGTCAGCCTATGCATCATGCTGATATTATTAATGCCCTTAGAGAAATGGGAAGGATAGAGGACTTTGGGGGCAGTGAATCCACATCACTCGCCAGAATGGCAGACTTGGGAATTAAGATCGGCATAGCAAAAAACGAGACGCCCACCAGGCACGCCAGAAGACTTGTTAACATAGAACTGGTGCTATTAGCCATCGGACGTTGGGGTTAATACTGAGGGGAGGATCTGAGCACCTATGGACATGTCCGGAGTGTAATGATGATAACCCAACTAATTAACTAAGAAGTTGCACAGATGCCATTTACACATTGAGACAGCTATCAGAGAGAGCAAAAGAACACAATAAGACATGTTGACATTCTTAGACCAAGAAAAAAGCCTTCGATAGAGTCGACAGGAATATATTGTGGGGATGTATGGGGGTAAAGAGAATCGGCAATCATCTCATTAATATTTGCAAAAGCCTGTATACACATAGTAAATGCTGTATAAGATCGAAGGCAGGATTGTCAAGAACTTTTATAGTGAACTTTTGTGTGTGTCAGGGCTGTGTACTATCACCGCTTCTTTTTATAACATACATAGATAGATACCATATGTAAGGAAACAAGCTTTAATCATGAAGAAGATATTACAGAATTACTATTCGCTGTCGACCAGGTACTCATAGCAAAAAGTATGGAATGTCTACAGAGCCACCTAAGTCAAATTAGTAACAAATAGGAGTATGATAATATGAAAATAAACACTAGAAAGACAGAGACAATGGTGATTGGAAGACAAAAAGTAAAAAATAAAAAGCAAAGATCCCTTTTCATGCCTTAGGCGCATCGGGCATATATGGGAAGAGGTCCCCATATTTTCACAGACCAATCTGCACTGGGTGGGTAATGTGGTCAGCATTACGCCGGTAAAATGCCTTAGAAGAGCTGCAGGAGTTTCAAGGAAAGACAGAATACAAAATCAGACAAAATGCTAGGAATAAAGCCAGAACAACAAATGAAGTGGTTTGGACTCCTAACAAGAATGATCTCATACTATCTGCCATAGTAAGCAACACTAAAACATTACAACGGGTATAGAGCGAGTGAAAATATGGAGTGATCGCATTAAAAACAGTCTTCCAAAAATGAACATCAGTCTAAATAGTGCTCTTGACAGAGCTCATCAACGAATGTAACATCTTCCCACGACACTTGGATGAGGTACAAGGTGGAAGAGAAGAACACTGGTGGGTGGGTTGACTAGACAGCACGTGAACACAAAGGTGAATTATTTCAAACTTACGTTGAAGAAACATCTACAGTCACTCCTCTACCCTTCGATGAGGCACTCTTAACAGTCCTGCCTCTACCTGGTCTTGCAACTATTCTCACTGGACGTTTTACAGGGGCTCCACGTCCATAACTGTAATACTGAGAACAGTCAAATAGTACATTAGCTTTTTAAATAAAGCATTATAATATGGCAATTTACAAGGACCAATTTTCTAACTATTTAGTACACCTTCTGTTTATCAAACATGCACAGACACAATTTTAAATGAATATAAAATGTTCTGTAAATTTTGTATTTAAAAGATGTATACACAATTTTGATGTAACACTGGAATCAAACAGAATTAATTACAATAACAAATTAATTTACTTATTCAATTGTAATGTTAATTCTGTTTTAACAGATGCTAGTGAAAGTTGGGGAGCTACTAAAGACATGGAACGAATGTGTAATGCATTTGAAAACAAAATGATGAGAAAAAAAACAGGGATGAAGAAATAAGAGTAATGTCTGGGCAACCACTAGTACAAGATGTTGCTTTATGTTGGACACATCCTAAGAAGGAACAAGCATAGAATTACCAAACAGGCACTAAAATGGGAAATAAAGGGATTAAAAAGACAAAATTATGCTAAATTCAGTGCGCTGATACATCCCAGTAAACCCTAGAGATGTAGGATTATAGGACAGTCACAAACAGTCCATAAATCAAGGAACACAGGAATACAGGAAATGTTACTAACATTTCTCAAGCATCAGAAAACCAGGGCAGGTTCATAGCCAGTTTTCCCAACCTTGTCAAGGGGTTTCTAAAGGTATTGTTGCCTTGTTCAAGAGTGTACCAGGCATCTTCTTCTTAGGCGTTCCAAGCCCTTGAGGTTCACTGCTGCAGATATCAACCACCTGCAATCATCTCTCTGGTTGGTCTTCTTTTTCCCAGTTGGTGACACCGAGTGTTTGTAGGTCTGTCTGTTGCCAGGGTTCTCCCAGCCTCAAGGAAATGGGCACCAGAGTTAACATTCTGAGGTAAATAGAGAAACGTCGCTGTAGCTACGGATTTTTGTGCAGACGGCAACACAGGCAGACAGTTTATTAATCAGATGTCCGTACTGGTTCAGAGCACTTGAGGTTTATAACCAGATGCAATGACGCTGGTTCACATCTCCCGACTTTACCTTTTAGGTCTGTCTGGATATTATCATTCCACTGTCTTTTCGATCTGCCTCAAGTCTACGACCATTCAGCTTCCTTGTGTATACAGTTTTTAACTCTGTCATTTGACATTCTCTCAATATGCCCAGGCCATTTCAATCTATTAGATCTACCGATCCCAGTGATTAGTGGTGATTTAAACAGTTATGAAT
Organism: Candidula unifasciata; assembly: GCA_905116865.2. Classification (NCBI taxonomy): domain Eukaryota; kingdom Metazoa; phylum Mollusca; class Gastropoda; order Stylommatophora; family Geomitridae; genus Candidula; species Candidula unifasciata. Next base: position 31,323 of record CAJHNH020001585.1, on the reverse strand, counting down.
TTTGTTGTTGCTTCTCACTCTCCATTCCCCGCTGCTTGCATCTTTGATGGGCCCAAAGATTTGCCGTAATACTCTTATTTTCACAAATTTGTAATAAGGCTTTATCTCTTTTGGTTTCAGAGCCATATAAAACGATTGGTCTTATCAGGCATCTGCGGAACATTATTCATGAGCACACATGTGGACATACAGGCACAGATATAGTGCTTTTACATCTAGACTTTCTGGCACAGGGAGGCAAATTAAAGAGATGATCATTAACATAAGCTAAACTAGAGAGAAAAGAACTAAAAAAATTTGGAGGATGTGGTATACAGAGAAGAAAAAAACACTGACAATTTGACAACTGTAGTTATACTGAACATTAAAGCAGCCATAAAACATTTTAAAAAAAAGATAACACTTGATAAGAGACAAAGAAAAAAAAAAGAAGAAAAAAAAATATAGAAAGCTTCAACGTAAAGTCAAAATCAACTTACTCAAAATATGAAGATTGAAATTGGAGTCATAAAAGTGGTGTCAGCTCTAGACTAGGGAGGATTGGGGGTGTGTGTCTCGCGCGCGCGCGTGTGTTTGTGTCTCTCACACGTGTGTGTGTGTGTGCCTGCGCATGTGCATGTGCGTGCGTGTGAGAGTGAGTGAGTGAGAGAGAGAGATGGGGGTAGATGGGGTGAGGAGAGAGTGTGACAGAGAGTGGAGATTAAGAGAAAGAGACAGGCAAAGACAGAGACAGGGAGGAAAGAAAAATGAGAGTGAGACTAGCAGAAAGAGGTAGGGAGCAAGCAAGAGATATGACTTAAAGACCCAGGTATAGGTTCAGCTAACAGATTACCGAAGACATCCTGCAAGATTACCCTAGAATAGGTTCAGCTAACAGATTAGCGAAGACATCCTATCCTGCAAGATTACCCCGGTATAGGTTTAACAAACAGATTACCGAATACATCCTGCAAGATTACCCTGGTTTGGTTCAGCAAACAGATTACCAAATACATCCTGCAAGATTTCCCTATCTACTTCCAATAGAGGTTGGGGATTTGGTCAGGGAGCCATACTGCAAGATCAGCTATGAGGGACCAGTGACCTTAGATGCACGATCCTGTCTGACAGGCAGCGCTATGTTTAGGCATGACTGACAGTGAACGCAGGAGAAGTGAAAAAACCATTAGACCCAAGATTCAAAACTCCCAGCAGGCCATTGCCCAACACTAACCAAGCTGAGTACCGAGTTCTCCAGGAAACTAACGGGTTTTTCCACCCATGTCAGTAGGTGTCATACTGACAGGAAACTAACGGGTTTTTCCACCCATGTCAGTAGGTGTCATACTGACAGGAAACTAACGGGTTTTTCCACCCATGTCAGTAGGTGTCATACTGACAGGAAACTAACGGGTTTTTCCACCCATGTCAGTAGGTGTCATACTGAAAGATTCCATACCTCATTACAGTCACCAGTACTATTCTGATCTTCATGCTAATGTAAACGTGGCTGTGACAAAATACAACAACAAAACCAGTGGTGAAAAGGACTGTGAAAAATAGCAGGCAAGGAGTAGAATCATATGCCAGGTGTCTGAAGGGTTTCATGGGCCTTGTTTTCCATAATGAGAGTGTTAGGATTTATTCAGGCTTCATCCATCAGAACATTCACCAAAATTATTCACGTGTCATGTTTGTTTAAGGCTTACAAAAATGTGTGCATAAATTATGCAAATCAGAATAGCTAGTTTAAATAGGTGTAAAAATTTCAGTTTGATTCAAAAAGAATGTGTTAGCTCATTCAATGTCTAACAAAAATGTAGTTTTATGTATGTTTTTTTCTTCACCATTTGTTTAAATGTACAAATTAAAAAAATGCCCTCTGCAGGGCTCCGTCTTCATGGCACTCATATTTCAAATAAGGTTCCGTCTTCATGGCACTCATATTTCAAATAAGGTTCCGTCTTCATGGCACTCATATTACAAATAAGGTTCCGTCTTCATGGCACTCATATTACAAATAAGGTTCCGTCTTCATGGCACTCATATTTCAAATAAGGTTCCGTCTTCATGGCACTCATATTACAAATAAGGTTCCGTCTTCATGGCACTCATATTACAAATAAGGTTCCGTCTAAAAAAAAAGAATAAAAATTTCATTTCCCTGCGAGATTTCTTTTATAGTCAAAATGTCAACACATGACAAGACCCTCATATGTAATTATATTTTCAGAAAATTGCTGTTTTGCTAAAAGTTGGAAAATGCAGTCAGTAAAGGTGAAAACTGGACAGTCAACAAAACATGAATAATGATGTGAATAGATTCTTACTGCAGGCCTATACTGTCCTCTGTTGTTGTATACTGAAGCTGAAGACCTGCCTCTGAGCAAACCACCTCTTGGTGGGATAAAGTCATTTCTGTTATTAAACTGCCCTCTAGAATAGACAAGGAATATAATGATATTAACAAAACAATAACAACATCAAAAATGCATACATTAAAAGAAACAAATGAAGACAATATAGAAATATCGAACTAAACAAAAGTCTAGGACCCACATCTGATGATTTGTGAGATCATTATAACAAAGCTGCCTGATTATAAACAAAAATGTGTTTCAACATTCCTTGAGTCAAGAATTGACATCACAGCATTCCCATGAATAATCCGTCCTCATCTTCAGCAGCCAGCGCAGAGTTACAATACTGATAGTACCGGTCACAATCTGGTTAAAATCTTGCCTTTCCACTGAGTGTAGTGAGCCGGCCGGACCCTCTGGTTACACCCAGGTGCCTTATTCCCTCCAGGCCATAATAATCTTGCTTCTCTACTGATTCCGTTGCTTGTTTCCAAAAGGCCTCGACCACATCTGCCTTGTCATGTATCAATTCACCACCTAGTGGTGCGGATCCAGCTAATCTGTCTGCCTGTTCATTACCCAAAACGCCGGCATGGCCTAAAGAAAAGATCGAAAGTATGCTCAGCATACAGTGAAGCTAGCCACTCTGCTCGCAGCATCAACTTCCAGTGACGCTAGGAGCAAGCATGTTAACTGCGCCGCAATCCAAATTTTTTGTAATGTTAACACTTTCTTTGCTTATGAGCATTTGCTAATTGTAGACTTTGAGATTTCTTACGCTGATCAGCTAAGTGACATTTACATTTATTGGAAAGAGGCATTTTTCGATCAGCCTTTCCTTTGCTCCGTAAACAATGGATCACAGCTGCCATCTTTGAGAATCGGATACCCACGTGATCAGTTTCAGCCAGGAAGAAATGGCACCTAGAACGCGATGTCATGTTTACACCCATATATGGAAGTGTCCAGACTTGTTAATGGGTCAGTCTATGGGCAATGAATGAAAAGTTAGAAATACCACAATTACTATTCCTGCGGAATAATGCAGGGGACATAATTACACTTACAATGGCATATAACACATATGACTGTGAAAATGACGCTAAGGTGCAAAAAAATGGCAATTTGGTAACAAATTTTAACAAACAAATAATTTCACACCTAGGGTGTAAAATAATATTGCATTAAAATAACATATTGTAGACAAAAACCAATACAGAATCTGACAGAAGACATACTAAGGCGTGTGCGTCTAAAAACAAAATATACTTTTGTACCCAAAATGTGTGTAACTGTTAAATATAACTGCACTGTGTGTACCCAATCTGCACTGTTCTGACCACCCGCAAATTTCCTTATTGTGTATACTGTTAAATATACTGCACTGTGTGTACTGTTAAATATACTGCACTGTGTGTACTGTTAAATATACTGCACTGTGTGTACTGTTGAATATACTGCACTGTGTGTACTGTTGAATATACTGCACTGTGTGTACTGTTGAATATACTGCTCTGTGTGTACTGTTGAATATACTGCACTGTGTGTACTGTTGAATATACTGCACTGTGTGTACTGTTAAATATACTGCACTGTGTGTACTGTTAAAAATACTGCACTGTGTGTACTGTTAAATATACTGCAATGTGTGTACTGTTAAATATACTGCACTGTGTGTACTGTTTAATTTACTGCATTGTGTGTACTGTTAAATATACTGCATTGCAAATGGTGTGCTGTTTATTTTTGATGCTACTACATCTTTCTGAGAATCTCAGTCGGGTGTAACTTTTATTTCCAAAGTATACAAATTCTGGAATGTTAGGAGCATGTATCACTAAAAGCTTAACATCACTGGCAGAGATTTTAAAACACAAAATACATCTACTTGCAATTTCTGAAGATAGACAGGCGGGTCAAGGTCACTATGTGACCCAAAAAGGAAATATATTTGTTTACTCAAAAAAAGGAAAAAGAGTGGTGTGAACAGGGGGTTGGCTTTTTCGATGATAAGGAAAGATTCTTTATCACTTCTTGGATACAATCCGATCAGCGACCGAATTCTCACTGTCTGACTTGAGCCCAAAAAAGGAACATCACAATTATTCAAGTAAATCTGCATCAGAAGAAGAGGAAATTCAAAATTTGTATAACAATTTAGAAAGGACATTAGAAAAAGTAAAAAAAAAAAAAAGAAAAGTTATCATGAAGGAATATTAAAGCGAAAACTAGTGGGAGTAGAAAAGAGGAAAAGGAAACAGTCAGAGGCCCATTTAGCAAAGGAGAAATGAGAGAGGAGAGAGACTGATCAAATTCTTCATAGAAAAAACATGGGCTCTGGAAGAAAATAGCAGGAACTAAGCTGAAATGGCAAGCAACGACCGACCCTACATGCCCACTGTGCAGAGCTAAGCAGATGCTCAAGCACGTATTGTCAGCATGCAGGAAAGCCCTAGTCCTGATTGAATTGGCGGACATTGTGGACCAAGCCAGAATAAGGGCCAACGCGAGGGCCCGTTCTACGGTCACCCTCATGCGCTTCCGCAAGGCTGGGCAGATCTACAAAGGTACGAGAAACAAAGTCGCATACGCTTCATCAGGGCTTTACTGTGCGAGGAACTGACTACTGGCTGTCGACCTGCCTGGTCACCAGAGTTGTCAATCTGAAAGACCAGAGTGCGACCCGACATAGCCCTACACTTTGCAGAAAAATGTCAGTTCATCCTAATCGAGCTGACCGTGCAGTATGAGTCATGAATGGATGAAAGTCACATGTATAAGCTGGAGAAATACAGTGACCTGGCAGTAGGCGCAAGAGATCTTGTCTCCACATCCATTAACAATGTGCTCAAGCAGCTGGGCTTGCCAGGAAATCAGTGTAAAAGGGGCATAAAACAACTGGGCGAGGCTGTTGAATGAGACTCGAGCTGGCTATGGACACAGAATGTCACTGGGTCAGACCTCAGTGAGCTGGTGTGGGCCCTGAGAACTTACAAAGAACTTAACATTCCTTCAAAGCCAAAGTCCCAAGTTTTAAATGATAAATTTAAAATGTGCTGATTTCAGTAATATACCAAATAATTACAGTACTGAGGTTAAAAAGAAATTGGAGGCACTCATGGCAGTGCAGGAGGATATGACAAATGATGTGTAAGCCAGTGAAGCAAGAAACATCCTCATCTCAACAGCTCAAGCATGCTGAGAAAGGAGAAGACAGTGATGCTTCGAGCAGAAGTGGCAAGCTTCACTGGGAAGGTCACAGGTAGTTAGGATACTTCAGATCTTTTCTCCGGGCCATTCTGGCGTGGTGGGTAATGAACAGACAGACAGATTGGCTGGATCTGCACCACTAGGTGATGAATTGATAGATGACAAGGCAGGTGTGGTCAAGGCCCTTTGGAAACAAGTAATGGTGTAAGAAGCGAAACAAGATTATTATGGCCTGCAGAGACTGGGGCACCTGGATGTAAACAGGGGGTATGGCCAGCTCACTACACTCAGAGAAAAGGCAAGACAGACATGTAACCAGTACCATTAGTATTAGAACTCTGCGCTGGCTGCTAAAGATGAGGACTGAGCATACATGGAAATGCCCCCAAGTTATGTGATGTCAATTCTTGACTCAACTCAACTCAATACAGTTTAAAGAAAGGAAAGTCACCAGGTTCTGACAAAATATTAGAAGAAATAATTTAGGCAGCAGGAGAGGTCAGTGCCCAAATCTTCCATGCACTGTGCATGAAGATCTGGAACAGTGGCATATGTCCAAAAGTGTAGAAAAGAATCTATATCCCTCTCCCAAAGAAAGGATATCGGACTATGCTCCAACTACTGTACTTCTTCTTCTTCTTCACTTCTTCTTTTACCGCTGTGGGTGTCGAGGGAGATATAAGGTTCTGTTTCTAGCTCTTCTGGCTGCCTCGACCATAGGCACATCGTGCTGTTGTAGAGTTTCTCTGATGTTATCCTTCCATCTGTCTTGGTCTACCCCGTGCTCTACGTCCTTCTTCTCTTTCCCATGTATGCTTTGTATGGTATGGTGTCACAAGGCATTCTCTCTAAGTGGGCAAACCATTTCACTTGCTGTCTTTTTGTATGTAATCCAGAATTGGTTCTGTGCCGACTTGTTCTCTTATGATCTCATTTCTGATCTTATCTCTTATGGTCACTCCTACAGCCCTTCTCAGACATCTCATTTCCGTGGTTACTAATTTTCTTTTATGGTTTGTTGTGAGTGACCATGTCTGGCACTGGTAGCACAGAGTTGGAATAAATATGCTTTGAATAAGATGTCTCTTTGTGCTGATTGGGATTGTCTTATGCTGTAAGAGGGGGGCTAGCTGTCCAATACTTGGTTTGCTTTGCTGCATCTAATGTCAATTTCTTTATCCAATTTCCCATCTTCGGTAAATGTAGTTCCCAGATATTTAAACTCAGATGCCTGTTTAATGCCTTTTGTATTCTGTTGTTATGTTTAGATCTGTCTTCTTTTTTCCTATTGACATTACTTCTGTCTTTTCAGTGTTGATTCTCATATTATTTGTTTTACATTCTTCATTCATGGATGTTAGATGTTGTTGCAATTTCATGGCTGTATCTGCTATCAAGGCCTGGTCATCTGCAAAGAGTAATTCGTTGATCTTACTAAGATCTTCATTCATGGGCTTGGCATTCTTGCATATACTGTCGATGTAGGTGATAAACAGCAGTGGTGATAAGACACACCCCTGTCTTACTCCAGATGTCACTGTGAAAGGATGAGATGTTCCCTGATTTATTCTAACTACACTTCTACAATCCCTGTATAAACTTTTGCACACTTCGATGAGGTGTTCGCTTACTTCATATCTTGCCATTATTTTCCATAATAATTGTCTGTCGACTCTGTCAAATGCCTTCTCCTGGTCTACGAAAGCCACAAATAAGTTCTTATTGTATTCAATGTTCTTTTCTATTAACTGTTTAAGTGTGAAGATGCATCTGTGCAGCTTCTATTTCTCCTAAATCCCATCTGTTCTTCTGCCAGCTGTGGTTCTATCACTGGTCTCAGTCTTGTTCTATTATCTTGGCATACATTTTGCCAACATGGCTTAAAAGAGATATGCCTCGATATTGACCGCATTCTCGTTTGCTTCCTTTGTTCTTCCACAATGGTATAACTATTGCATGTTGCCAATCAATAGGGGCCGTTTGTTGTACCCATGCTGCATTGAATATTCTGTGAAGCCATCTGATGCTGCTTTCACCTGCTGCTTGAATTATTTCTGTTGGTAATCTATCAGCTCCTGGTGCTTTATATTTGGGAGACTGTTTAATGACTTTTTCTATTTCATCCATTAGTATGTGTGGTTCTAACACTGTTGCTCTGTGCTCTTCAGTTGTTCTTTCCTGCTGATCTCCTAGAGGATTAAAGAGCTCATTGAAGTATTCCCTCCATCTTTCTGCAATCTCGGGTGGATCTTTGAAAAATTTTCTGCTGGCTGTTTTCTCATTTTCTGCTAGTGACTCACCGAAATGTTCCCAGGATGCTTGTTTTGCTTTCTTGACACTCCTGTTGGTTTCTCTCCTTTGCAGTCTATAGTTTATATAATCTTCTTCTTTCTTTGATTTTATCCACTGTTTATATAAGTCTTTTTACTTTTTAATTGCTTCTTTTACTTCTTCGCACCACCAAGGTGAATATTTGTTATTTCCCCGTCTGTTTCCACTCTTCCGTTTTCCACATAATTCTTCTGCAATACTAAGCATAGTGTTTTTATATATACTCCATTCTTCCTCAATATTGCCAACTACATGTGGAAGTTGTTTGAATGCTGTCTCTACTTTCTGTTGTAACTGTTCTTTTACTCCTTCCTGTTTCAGATTTGCTATCTTGATGAGATCCTTGTTTTTGTTTAATTTCTTTCTGTGTTTCTTTAATGTAAGATGTTTTGCTGTTAACACAACTATTTTATGGTCAGTGTCACATAGACCATTCATTAGGGATTGCTCTTGAATCAAGAATTCTCCTTCTTCCTTGAACTCTGGTAAGTATAAAGTAACTACTGTACAGCCTCATCAATAAGTCATGTTAGTAAAATAATCTTACAAATTATCATGAAGAGGATTGAAAGGAAATTAAAATATGAGCTACATGAAGCATAAGTGGGTTTCAGACTGGGTATCACAAGGGATCACATCTTCAATATAAGAAGAAAAAATTGTTAATGTAGAAAATACAATGAATATTTGATGCTCATTTCACTGATTGTAGCAAGGCATTTGACATCAGAAATTGTGGTGTATTATGAGAAGCATGGGGTTTTCAGGTCATCTGGTACATTAAATTGAAACTTTTTATCATGAAAAACAAGCAGTCACCAGAGCAGCTGGTGAAACATCGGACTGGTTGGAGGTACAAAAAGGAATGAGACGGGTGCATTCTCTCACCAGACCTATTCAATATATACGCAGAAACACAATGAGACGGGTGCATTCTCTCACCAGACCTATTCAACATATATGCAGAAACACAATGAGACGGGTGCATTCTCTCACCAGACCTATTCAACATATATGCAGAAACACGAGACGGGTGCATTCTCTCACCAGACCTATTCAATATATATGCAGAAACACAATGAGACGGGTGCATTCTCTCCCCAGACCTATTCAATATATATGCAGAAACACAATGAGACAGGTGCATTCTCTCACCAGACCTATTCAATATATATGCAGAAACACAATGAGACGGGTGCATTCTCTCACCAGACCTATTCAACATATATGCAGAAACACAATGAGATGGGTGCATTCTCTCCCCAGACCTATTCAATATATATGCAGAAACACAATGTCCACAATAACCAGACTTGTGATAGTTATCAGCTACTCATCATTGGTGGCAACCCTATTCTAGAACTTGGCTATGCAGATGACACAGTCCTCCTTTTAAACAATGTACAGGGAATAGAAAACACAGTGAAGATCAAAACCTACTCTTGAATTTAAAGAAAATGAAAATAATGTCCAGACAAAACTGGCTGTCACCCAAAAATGACATTAAACGAGAAACTGAAAATGTCACAAACTTTGAATATCTAGGCTCTATAATAAAAAGCAATGGAGACTTTCTGACAGAAATCGAAAGGAGGATGGCCATAGCAATGCAAAGATTAAACAGCATTAAAAAAGTCTATGGTTAAGCACTAGATAGGAAATCAAAATTAAAATGTTCAGAGCATGCATCTACCCTGTGGCTACATACGGATGTGATTCGTGGACAATCTCCCAGTCCTTAAGAAAGACAACAGGGGCTTCTGAGCTGAAATGTTATCGAAAGATTCTCAGAATACCATGGTCAAAGAAGAGGAGAAAGACTGACATTCTCACAGATTTGAACATGATGGAAGATTAGCTAATAAACAGCCTCTTGTCTCAGAATCTGAAATATTTGTGTCATATTAAGCACCATGGCAGATTGGGGAAAAAAAATATTAACAGCAGAAGGCAAGTTACCAGGAAGGAGGGGCATAGGCAGACCAACACAAAGATGGGCCCAAGATATAAGTGACTCCTTGAATATGAAAGTACACGAGGTGGGAAAGCTGGCGAGAGAGTTTCTTTTGGTCAGACCGTGATGAGAGCGAAGTTCTATAAAGGACCTACTACATGGTGACAGATTCTGAAACTTTTCCACTGGTTCATTGTTTCATTTAATTTGATGTTCTATTTTTTTTTATATTTCTCCTTCCTTTAGTTCCAATCATGTTTATAATGAATCCTATATCTTAAGTTTCATTCTTCACCAAAAAACTGTTGTGAATGATTACAGCAAACTACTTTGACCTGAAACTAAGTAAATTCTATCACTGAACCGTTTCAACTGTGATTTATGACACATGACACTGTTACCAAAATGATCTCCGATGACTATCTCTGCATCAATCTTGTATGTGGCTTCTTCTGTAGCAACATGAATTAAAACAGTTGCAGAAGATCTCTCATTAACTCATGCCTTCCCTAAATGTTCAAACTCAGTCCTTCTCGTAAGTATCACAGCTTGCATTCTGCAGTTCTGATGTTCTGTGATACAGTATGTTCAGCTTCCTAATCATAATGCTCACAAGGTCATTAATCTGCAGCAGGACTGATGCACATAAGAATAAACATGCATTTGCTGTTCTTATAACAAGACCATGATATGATCATGCTCCATGATATTCAGCGTGCTCTTGAGAAAAAGTAACCAGGAATTTGCTATACTCCATAAAACTGCAACAACTGCAGCTGATATATGCTGACAATGCAGACCATTAAGACCTAAAATTAGCAATAAAACATTTGCACTTTTTACAGTGCAAATAGTTTTTTTCTTTCATGGGTATCTGAAATCATACATATAAATAATTTAAGATAGTAACTATTGGCATAAATTGTTAAAATAAGAAACACAGCACTGTGCATAAAGGTAACGTCAGGAGATGTGAACGAGCATCATTACACACAGTTATAAACCATAAGTGCTTTGCTACCAGTACCGACAGCTGATAAGAAACTGCCCGCCTGTGTCTCCGTCCGCACACAACTCCGTAGCTAAAGCGACGTTCTTCCGTTTACCCCAGCATGTTAACTCTGGTACCCTTTACCTATTAGGACAGGCAATCCCCGGGAACCGCCCAGTTATGAACACGGGCTGTGGGGTGTAGCAAGTCGCAGGTGGATTCGAAAGTGGGTCTCCTATCGACTGCGCTAACGCAGCCCATGTGCATAGTATTTCTAATTATAGTTTCTAATTCCAGCAGTTTCTGGCGCATACCTTCCTCTATGTCCAAATGACATTGCTTGTTGGGAAAGTTGACCTCTGCTTCTACGATTGGACATGTTAGGTCCCCACTGACCAACAACAACACCAGCAATTTCAAGCTGACCTCCCTGAGCTTCTACTGGAGATCGTCCTGTGGTTTCACAAATTAGACAGACAAATAACACTTAGGTCAAACTGATGTATCAAACTAATATTTATCACAGTCTAAAAGTGAATACCTTTCAACTTCTTACTCTATGTATAAATAATTTAAGCTGCCTTTCAGGGCAAAAAAAATTATGTGAAATTAATCAGACAGCAATTAAAAACCAAGTGCTTTTTATAATATAATAAGGAAACATGTCTTTTCCTGCAACTTAACTCCTTCGGTCTCAAGGTTTTGTAAAAAAAAAAAAAAAAAATCATCATTTATTTCTGTTAATATTGCCATAAAATCTCTAAGCACTTGCTGTGTTGTAGGAATTAAAATAAATGAAAGAATCTGTGGTTGCAGATGTATTTAGTACGCACTGACCAAAACCTAAATATAAGAAGAGATTTGATGTGATGTTTGAGAAATTTGGGAAATAGTCAGTAATACATCATGCGTTGTTCGAGTCAAAGAGATATACTTAATAAGCAGTTTTGGTTTAAGCCACTCTAAACATTTTGATAAGTTTTAAGAATATGTGTAAAAATGCATAACTGTGTTAACTGCATTTTTGCCACTGCAATTAATAATAACAATCAAACGATCAGCTTGATTTTTGTGTGCATGTGAATGAATAAATATGTTCTAGAACAAACATTTTTTTTAAACGTCTCTGAAATATGCAAACTAGGGAGAAGACAGGCCCAATTCTATTTTCTCAGTTCATTTCCCAACACACCCCCATCCCCAAAGAAAATATCCAAAGAATGCTGACTACCATAGAGTGATGCACGTCAATCTGCAAGAAGTATACTTGTCTTGACTGTTCTTAACATGCATTGTGAGTCAGTTACAACGATGACATGTATGCAGCTGATTCCCAAGCCTGATAAGGGCTGCCTCTAGGAACCGCCATGCACGTCTGTCTCTCAACAGAGCCATCTGTAACGATGATCACACAATGTGGGCAGGGAATAGTAATGAAGCAGTTGCTGAGCTTGTGTTTCTGCACGGCTCGCTGGCCAGTCCCCACGCTCCTGGTCCTACTACACAAGAGTGTTACTGGGACACCCCGAGCCACTCTTCTCCTCACCCAATATTATCAAGCCTGCCCACATGTCTGTGTCTTCGGTTTGCATCATCTAAGACCTTCCTTGTTCCAGTCTGTGACCCTTAGATCTATCTAAGGCTTTATGCAGGAGGTTTTCTTGTCAGCGACTACTCTGAGATATGATTTTGCATGCAGCACTTTCAGCCTATCTATAATAGTTGACAGTTCAAGTATATCTTTCCTGCATATTATTGGGATGCCTAGTACTTGCTGGGTTTTAAAAGTGTGGTGACATTTGGGGGGGGGGGGGGGGAGAGCTGTCATGTGGCTACACCAATACACCCTGCTATTGGTCCGGTCCATTATCGGTACCTCACTATGAAAAATACCCTAGTTTAAATGTGGTATAACCCAAGGTAGCCATACAATACATCTTTGCTAAGTATGGGTCAGAGGTGGGCAAACGCAAGCCTGTTTAACTCTCATTCCACCTGGAATAAGTTATGGGTGAAGTATGCTCACATCTCAGTTCAACAGATTTGTGTAAACACCATTATCCATAGCCCAACTAAAAATATTTTATGTCACTTTATATCTTTAAAGTGAGAAAATCCAATTTTACTGGAAATAGGAAAAGCACAAATAGGAATGCAACAATGTGCTTATTTTCTAATAAGAGAATCAGATAATTTCATAAACAGAAGTTCATTGTTGGCACAACGTTGATACCGAGTGTGTCAGCTCTCTTCCACATGCATGTGTCTAGCAAACATGATATCACACTTCCCCAGTACATGAACTACAATAGCAGAGCTAAACATTTAAAGGAAGGTGAACTGTCCAGATTTTTTGTTAAAGACATAAAACTGAACAAAGTGTGCTGTAGCTATTTCATGTTTCTGCTAGATGCATGTGATAACCAAACATATTCTCTACTACCAAGTTTTTGCGTTTTTAGACTTCAGTAAGCAGATTTAGGTACAATTATATAATGAGGCAACACTTAATTAACTGACAAATAATTTCCCACGAACCTCTCAGTGTAAACAATAAGAAGTCAGTAGCTCTAAGTTGCCATTCCTGGAATGTTCTTGTTTTCAAGGTCCACTACAACCACTGAATTTACTTAGCATAAATAATGTGGTAAACAAGTACAAATTTTAGCACAACATTAAAAGAGTAAAACTATGTGTATTACCAAAATCACCTAGGATCCCACGGCCTCTGCCAACTGAACGGCCAGCTGGTCCAACAGAAACCCCATGACCTTTTCCAGCGGAAGCATAGGAAAGGGAAGCACCAGCATAAAGTTGTCCAGGATATGGGTAGTAAATGCCAGGTAAGAGGGGTTTAGCAAAGTCAACATGAAGATTTTCAAGTATAGCTTGTCGCATCCGCTCTACTCTCAGCACTTGCTCCATCTAGTAGTAGAAAATGTGCAAATGTAACAGACAAATATGTACCAGATGTAATATCAAGCATGGGGGTGTGGGGGTAAGTTAAATATTTCCAATACAAGCAATCTTTTGTCAATATGTCAATCTTTCGACATTATGAAGTGTTAAATTCAAACATCACTTTCTAAAGATGAAATTGTATTGCCAATGAAATGTGTGTAGCCCAGATAAATCTATTAAATTTGACTATGTCTCACCACATCTATCATGACTCTCAACCAGTGGCAGAATTAATCTATTGGCACTGAGGTATCATGAGAGGCCTTATTTATGCAGGACTGTTATAATCCATCTGAGCCATGAAACAAGCCCGAAATCAATACAAAAGTAAAAGAATTAAACACAAATAATAACTATTTTGCTCAAAGGAGGGGTAAAGATGTGCACAAATAATAATTAGTATGCTCAACGGAGGGAAAGGTAAAGATGTGCACAAATAATAACTCGTATGCTCAACGGAGGGAAAGGTAAAGATGTGCACAAATAATAACTCGTATGCTCAACGGAGGGAAAGATGTGCACAAACACAACCAACTGTTTCATTCAGGCTTACTCTTTATCAACAGATAAAACAATAGAATCTTAAACAGTTTAAAGGTAAATTCACCACTGGTGGACACCTGTGCCTGTGCTGTAGAGTAAAGGTACAGGGCAACACAGCTTATAATCAAACTCATAGGCCTCTTCCAGAACACATGCTCACCACAACTGTTCTCTCCCCAAAACATTAACTGCTTATTATGGGCAGTTTTTTTTTTTTTTAAAGAAGCATTACCGTTTATAAACCAGTCAAGCTCGATTCTCAGATCATTAATGTCAGTACTTTTCTTCTCCGCAGTCCAAGAATTCTTGTAACATTTACATTCAAAAGTACAGCTTTGCTTCTCCGCAGTCCAAGAATTCTTGTAACATTTACATTCAAAAGCACAGCTTTTCTTCTCCGCAGTCCAAGAATTCTTGTAACATTTACATTCAAAAGCACAGCTTTTCTTCTCCGCAGTCCAAGAATTCTTGTAACATTTACATTCAAAAGCACAGCTTTTCTTCTCCGCAGTCCAAGAATTCTTGTAAACATTTACATTCAAAGCACAGCTTTGCTTCTCCGCAGTCCAAGAATTCTTGTAACATTTACATTCAAAAGCACAGCTTTGCTTCTCCGCAGTCCAAGAATTCTTGTAACATTTACATTCAAAAGCACAGCTTTGCTTCTCCGCAGTCCAAGAATTCTTGTAACATTTACATTCAAAAGCACAGCTTTGCTTCTCCGCAGTCCAAGAATTCTTGTAACATTTACATTCAAAAGCACAGCTTTGCTTCTTTAAAATGTACGGAAAAGATTTTTTTTAAATTACATAAATAAATCAGACTCTTAGAAATAGTGAAATGTAGTGATTAGTGTGTGCAGTTATTTATACAGCAAACTATATCAACCCCAGCTACTTTGATGCTGTATATCAACCCCAGCTACATTGATGCTGTATATCAACCCCAGCTACTTTGATGCTGTATATCAACCCCAGCTACATTGATGCTGTATATCAACCCCAGCTACTTTGATGCTGTATATCAACCCCAGCTACTTTGATGCTGTATATCAACCCCAGCTACTTTGATGCTGCATATCAACCCCAGCTACTTTGATGCTGCATATTAACCCCAGCTACTTTGATGCCGTATATCAACCCCAGCTACTTTGATGCCGTATATCAACCCCAGCTACTTTGATGCCGTATATCAACCCCAGCTACTTTGATGCTGCATATCAACCCCAGCTACTTTGATGCTGCATATCAACCCCAGCTACTTTGATGCTGCATATCAACCCCAGCTACTTTGATGCTGCATATAGCTACCAGCCTGATAATCATTTAATTTTCTCTCCAGAGAACATGCATCAGGAAAGGCACTGATCATTTCCTTTCCAAAAATATGTCTAATGTTACAGCAAATACCTTTTCTCCTTTCTTTGTTCCCCCACGGCAGCATAAATCCTCACAAAATATGTCTAATGTTACAGCATATACCTTTTCTTTGTTCCCCCACGGCAGCATAAATCCTCACAAAATATGTCTTTTCTCCTTTCTTGGTTCCTCACTGGAGCAGAAACCCTCACAAAATTAGCAGCATTAAATCATCCTATCCTATGTAATGTGAGCAGCTCGCTCCTTGCACTCTCCACATTTTTCTTTCATTTCATTTCACTCTAAATCTCTCCTCTGTATGTTTTTTATCTCCCTTTATTCCTTTCATCCCATGATATGAACCTAATGCAAAGAAGCAAACACTAACCTGTCCATCACAGATGTCAATCAGCGGTGTATTGTTATTGGCTTTGACGGCAGCATAAAATCCTTACAAAATGGAAAATGTTTTCATTCCCATGTAGAGTTCCAAGGCAGCATACAATCCTCACAAAAATACGTCTAATGGACATATACGGTGCCCCACCACAAAATCCTCACAAAATACTGGCTAAAGCAGCAAATGTTTTTCACTTTTCTTTGTTCCCCCACGCAGCATAAATCCTTACAAAATAGACAATGTCAGAATTGACAGCTTCCTCTTGGAAGAATGCGGCCGGCAGACATCTGAAAATACGTCTAAGACAAAACTTTTCTTTGTTCCCCCACGGCAGCATAAATCCTCACAAAATAGTCTAATGTGAAGATACTGTCTCCTTTCTTGGTTCCTAACATCAGCAGAAAACCTCACAAAATTTAGCAGCATTGAATCATCCTAGTCCTATGTAGGAGCAGCTCGCTCCTTGCACTGTAGACATTTTTGACTTTCATTTCATTTCACCATCTAAATCTCCAAGTCTGTCAAGCTGTTTGCCTCACGCTTTCCTGAAGGAAGGTGATATGAACCTAATGCAAAGAACGCCATTCAGTTCACGAGTGCACAGATGTCAATCAGGGAACTATTGCTAGAGCTACAGAAGTTTAAAATGCTCTGTGCTATCCATCTCATGTAGAGCCAAGGGCAAATTAAAGTCCATGGAATCGGTGCACCACAAACATCATTGGCTAAAGCAGCTGTTTCAATGCCTGCCATTAATAAGGATGACAGCTGGCTTCCTCTTGGGAAGAATGCTGGGCAGCTGAAATAAAAGACAAAACTTCACTGCTATCATACAATGTAAACTGGTGAAGATTTGTCTGATTTTCTAACATCAGTAGAAAACAACAAGTTTCAGAATTGACCTAGTGAGTTAGAGGATTTTCATTCAAATGTAGAAATACTTGACTGTTCATGCACATAACCATCTCCGTGGCCAAGTTGTCAAGCTGTTTGCCTCACGCTCTGAAGGAAGGTCATAGGTTCATTCACGGCGACGCCATTCAGTTCACGAGTGCACAGATCTCTGGGATCTTTTGCTAGAGCTACAGAGGTCATGCTCGGTGTTATGCTCTCAGTAGGCAGCAAGATTTCTGGGATCTTTTGCTAGAGCTACAGAGGTCATGCTCGGTGTTAACACATCAAAATGATTAAAATGATAACCTTCAGATCTTGCATTGTCTGCACATCATGCAACAATGGGGACACAGACATAGCTATAAATGCATCTAGTTCTTGTTTCTGGAGGATGCGCCCAAACTGAATCAAATACCTGAAAACAAAAGCAAAATTAACCTTGTTCAAATTATTCTGCGTTAAGTAACATTTGTGTGTAACATAAAAAGGACAGAAGTTGCCTTCATGTAATACAATTATGGGAAATAAATAAAAATTATATTTAAACATTGGTTATCACATTTCAAAAAAGGAAAAAGGCCTTAATCAATAACAGTTATTAGGTATGTCAGTATTCAGGTCAGAAAAGTTATTTTTACCCTAACGTTGGAGCCCACTTCACACTTTATACAGCTGCTTCACACACATTACCAGTGTTGTTTTCAGGACCTCCTTAAACAACAGATTTAATATATAGAGCTTTTCTTCCAAACTAGAGTTATTTTGTTTCCCATAGAAATGTCACCTCACCACAGACATAAAAAGACGAACCGGCTTCCAGTAATACAATTATGGGAAATGATCTATAGTTAGATTTGCCGATCCATTTCTGAGCTATTTTGGACCTTACCTAACCAGGCTAACAAGGACAGGTTAAACCCCTAATGGAACATATGCCCCGATTGGCTCCAGCTGAGGAGCCATGCTGCTGACCTTACCTAACCAGGCTAACAAGGACAGGTTAAACCGCCAATGGAACATATGCCCCGACCGGCTCCAGCTGAGGAGCCATGCTGCTGACCTTACCTAACCAGGCTAACAAGGACAGGTTAAACCCCCAATGGAACATATGCCCTGACCGGCTCCAGCTGAGGAGCCATGCTGCTGACCTTACCTAACCAGGCTAACAAGGACAGGTTAAACCGCCAATGGAACATATGCCCCGACCGGCTCCAGCTGATGGGCCATGCTGCTGACCTTACCTAACCGGGCTAACAAGGACAGGTTAAACCGCCAATGGAACATATGCCCCGACCGGCTCCAGCTGAGGAAGCCATGCTCCTGACCTTACCTAACCAGGCTAACAATATGTTGAAAGGACAGGTTAAACCCCTAAATTGAATATGATTACATCTGCTGGAAACAATGCTTTCTATACGTACACACTAGTTAAAGACCGGAGAAAAATTAATTTTTGTGGCTAAAATCAACATATTTTTAAGAAACTGATTGAAAATTTTATATTTTAAATTTAATATTTTCTGCAGGAAAATAGTCAAATTTGCACTCAACATTTACCAAGATATTTCAAACAAAAACAAATAAAGAAGGCTTGATGAAAATGTGTCAAACTCTATGAACTAAAGACTATTGACTGAACCTATGGTTTAAAAGTTATGCTGATTTATGAGGTACACAACAAAATTACGGGTAAGGGCTACCATAGATGACAAACACTCAAAAAGTATTCCAGCTGCTGTATTCATTCTAGTTCAGTCTGTTGCAATGTCATTGTCCTATGTGTTTGCTATGTGTTTGATGCTGCATATCAACCCCAGCTACTTTGAGACAATATGTTAGTCACTTTTTGAGATATTGTTGCAGTGATTTTGAGAAAATCGCAACAAGTAACCAACTGAGCTGGCTTTTACAAAAATCCTTTACCTAATCAGTCCCTATTGCTTCAGGGTATTTCTCACCTGTCTGAATACTTTACCCATCTCTTTTTTAATCTTCTTTTTATCTATGTTATTGTCTTCTTCAGCTGCTCTTTTACGTGCTTGATCAGATCTACAAAGTGCGGAAGCAATGTGCCACAGCTTAACCCTGACTAGTGCCCCTTCATCAGCACCACACAAAGCTATTTCTAGCCTATATCTTCTGGCATGAATACAGGAATACAGGGATTAGGCTATTCCAGTTTTACAATTTCTAACAAATGGGCACAAATATCATTAAACTAGGCTGATAAATAACTGAGTTATGACAGTTTGAATATTTTGCCTATCAATTAGCTCGCGTTAAGAAAAGTCTTCCACAATTATAGCATTGGATTTCAGGACCATTGTTGTCAACATTTGTGTATAATCTTTTTCCTTTTAGATGCCCAGCTCTCATCCTTTCTACAATCATTTCTTCCTTCATTTTCACTTCTTTCCTGATCTGTCCCCACCACACAACATGGTCCATGGCATTTTGTTCTTACTGCGCAAAATATAACATTTTGAATTTTTATTTTCTGATATTTTCCTTCCATCCTTGACTCATATGTACCTGTAGCAGATATAATCGAATTCAGTTGGGGGGGGGGGGGGGGGGGAGGTTTAACATATCTTTCAAACATATCTTTAGCCTGGTTAGGTGATGTCAGCAGCATGGCTCCTCAGTTGGAGCAGGTCTTTATGCACTCAACCAACACATATAGAACATCCTTTGCTGTTGCAGGCAGCTCTCTCTATCTTTTTAACTTCACTCTCAGGCTCCCTTCTTCGTGTTTTGTGTGTGTGTGCCTTCCATTATTTATATACCTCTGTGGGTTCAAATGCAAAGACATTCTAGTTATACTGTTCTCAGATTTTCTCAATGTGTGTTCTATCCAACGCCAGCGCCCTTTCTTCCCCACTTTGTCCACTGGAACTTTAGTTCTCTCCCAAAGCCTTACATTAGTTCTCTCCCAAAGCCTTAGATTAGTTCTCTCCCAAAGCCTTACATTAGTTCTCTCCCAAAGCCTTACATTAGTGATTCTATCATACCATTTAATTCCCTCTATCCTGCTTAGGCATCAGTGAGTGAATGTTTGTAGCTGATTCGTAATTGCCTTAGTTGTTCTCCATGTTTTCGCTCAATACAACTGTACTGACTTGACCTTTGAATAACAAATTTTCAGTTTAGAATAAGTTTTTATTTCATTTGACCTCCACAAATTTCATAGTGCTATTGAAGTTCCTCTTGCCTAATGTATTCGTATTTTAAAATCTCTATCAGTTCCTAAATCTGTATCGACATTACTGTCCAAATAGGTGTATGACTCCACATCTTAGAATGGGATTTCATTAAGAGAAACCACATTACTATATGTTTTATTTATTCTCCTTTGTCTTTTCTTTATGGAATTTTCAGACCTGGCTGTTGGATCTCACATAAGGTATAATTAATTTATGTTGCACCTGATTCCCTGAGTTGGACAGAAGAGAAATATCATCAAGCTGTTCTGTGCTGTCCACTGAATTCCATCCAGTCTAACGCCAGTAAAAATAAGAGAGGCCACAAAAGACATACCTGTCACACAACTGTTTTTATTTCAAAAGAATCTGTTAGGTATCCCTTATGAAGAGCTCGACATATCATGTTGCTTTTTTAAGTTAATAATTTTTGAAAAGCTTTTTTTATAGTCTATGAATCCAATGTAAAGTGGTGAATTCAGTTTGATGCTTTGCTCTATTATCATTTGCAGTGTGGCTAACTGGTCAGTACAGGATCTGTTAGGCCAAAAACCTGCCTGTTTGTCTCTTAGCTTTTTGTCAAAAGCATATTTTAGTCTTACCAAAATAATCCTAATTAATATATTCTGTGAACTGACAGCAACATAATTCCTTTATAGTTTTCACACCCCTGTAGATCACCTTTGGGGGGGGGGGGGGGGGGGGGGGTTATTTTAAAGGGAAAAAGAGGGCACTACAAGAAATTTTTGATTTATATTGATATTATATTTATTTACATTGATTTTGATTATTATTTTGTAAATGACATATATGATAAGGATTATATCTTAGCACTGACTGGTTGTAAACTCCAGCTGAAAGTTTTTGTTGTTCATCCATTTCTGAACTTTGGTCTGTTTCTGTCAGCATGGATTTTAGAGATGATCTATATGCACAATGTTTCCTTAGCTTTCAGGTAGATGCATTTGAACTGTGAAGGAAACACCCCCTAGTCACCTGCTACAACATGCTTGTTGGGATGGGGAGTAAGTCTATTCTTATATACATTTTCTGGTGGGGGGGGGGGGGGGGGGGGATTATGTGCAGTGTGCTATCTTGAACATATATAATATGTTAGATTACATGCAACAATCACTGTCAACATAAACAACACAAGTACTGCTGTAAACTGAAAAGCAAAATTACCTCAGAACGCAGCATAAAATCAGCAAATGCTGTGGTACATAGTTTGTATTTCTCATGAGACTTGTATCACTCATCATGGTTGTAAGGAATGCCCTCAGGCGACGATCTTTATCTCCATCCTGCTGGCCAAGCCACATTCGCTGAATACTGGGTACTTTCCACTCTACAGGTCGAGCAGTCACTACTTCATATGTAGGTTTGCCTGATCCCCGACGGACAACCCACTCTTTCACCTGAGCTGAAAAGTCTGGCTGCTTAATATTTGCTGTGGGGGAAAAAATAATATAATAGTAAAGCATAGATGCTTGTAGTATTATTACAAATAAATAATAAAAAAGATAGGTCTGTACAATTAACTTTATAACTAGTGACATTTAGTAAGCCTGAAGACATCAATCATGGGGATAACAGCTGCTTCCAGAGCACTTGCATGGACAGTAGAACAAGCAGCCACACACCAGGCCAGCATATTAGACTTCCGAAAATTAAAACCGGCAGCTTTTGATGGGCACAGGCACACCTCATTTGGGGCCAAAAATATACCCTAACAGGGCCTCAGTCACATGTAAATTGCAGACTTCTTCCGGCGGCTACACAGCATACCACCAAGAATATCTCCCGCACCGCTACCCGTGAAGCGGGTCTAAACTAGATGACTGGGACTCACGAGCAAAAAAAAATGGAGGAAGCTGCTTGAGATGCGTTAGCTGCTGCTCGTGAATCCCAGCCATCTAGTTTAGCCCCGCTCCGCTATGCACGGTGCGGGAGATACTCTCGGCAGTGACTAACTCGGTGGAAGCTTTTTCGCAATTTACATGTGACTGAGGCCCTCTTAGGGTATATTTTTGGCCTCCATAATTTTGGGCCGTTATTCGGAGGATAGCCGAGCTAGAGAATAGACTAGAGTAAGGATAGAGAGGGAATGGAAGGAGGGAGAGAAAAAAGTAAGAGAGGGGTAAAAGAGTGAAAAATCAAAGAAAGGGTATGAAAAGAAACAAGACAGAAGATATGGGGAGTGTGTGCTGAACATATTGTAAACACTGAACAGTGCCAAAAATAGAAATAGAAAAACTTTAAAACTCCCTAAACACCTCCCAGTGCAAACATGCTCTAGAAAGAACTGAGCCGACCAGCTCCAAAGCAATGCTTTGCTATTTGCGTGTGGCTACAATACCATCACATCAATCAGCAAGTCCTTTACAGAATGTGGCTCTCTTCACGGCACACCTGAAAGTATTCCATTCTCAAGCCAGCTCTTTGGCAACATGTGCATTCAATGCCAATACATCTTCAATGTCTTGTATCCATCTTCGCGGTGGTCGACCCCTGCCTCGCCTTCCACAAACTGCACCTTCCATTACCACTTTTTCTCAACCACCATGACACTTGCTGTGGCCAAAATACTTCCAACTTTCAGGACAGAATGTTGTTTATGAGCCAGTTCTCCTTGATGTTCAACTCGTTCAGAATGTCGATGTTTTTCCTCTTCCTGATCCATGGTATTCAAAGAATTTTTCTATAACATTTCAATTCAAAAGCTCTAATCTTTTTTCTCAGTGACAGTGAGAGTCCAAGACTCACAACCATAAGTTGCCACAGGAAAAATGCCACTATTGTTCACTAAATAGCCCAAGTATTTAAAATCTGTTTCTTCACTTTCTATTTCTTCATTTTTGATTTTGAATATATTTTCTGCTTTCATAGTTAGAAGAAAAAAAAAGAATTCAACAAGAGTTATGTTTTTACAGACATTTGGGGGGGGGGGGGGGGGGGGGGGGGGAGAGGACAGTTTTTCACTTAATAAGGTTCTGCAGTCTCAAGAGCCATAAATATCCTAATTTGAAAATACACTTTCAAGTGTATTTCATTTTTTAAGAAATTCAAAAGATATGTTTCTGGGTTAGTTTATCACTCAGAAGCTTTAAGTTCTTATAGGGTGCCAAAAAAAATTCGAAGAAACAAAACATTTGCAGAAAAATTGACCTATACATTTAAATATTTACAGTGCAGTTATACATAGACTGTAGCTGTAATGGTTTTAATGTATGGTACTGTTTGAGGCAGTCTGTTTATAGATTGTAGCTGTAATGGTTTTAATGTATGGTACTGTTTGAGACAGTCCGTTTGGATGCAAACGTGGGTGACTGTCACATCCTTGGAATACGAAATGGTTCCTCTGTATCAGACTCAACAGAACTGCTTGATTTCTCTAACAGCTGATCGCTCAGCCGTTAACGGTGTGAAGTGATTCCTCTAACAGCTGATCGCTCAGCCGTTAACGGTGTCAAGTGATTCCTCTAACAGCTGATCGCTCAGCCGTTAAAACGGTTGTCAAGTGATTCTCTAAACAGCTGAACGCTCAGCCGTTAACAGTGTGAAGTGATTTCTCTAACAGCTGATCGCTCAGCCGTTAACGGTGTGAAGTGATTTCTCTAACAGCTGATCGCTCAGTCGTTAACGGTGTGAAGTGATTCCTCTAACAGCTGATCGCTCAGTCGTTAACGGTGTGAAGTGATTCCTCTAACAGCTGATCGCTCAGCCGTTAACGGTGTCAAGTGATTCCTCTAACAGCTGATCGCTCAGCCGTTAACGGTGTCAAGTGATTCCTCTAACAGCTGATCGCTTAGCCGTTAACCATGTCAAGTGATTTCTCTTACAGCTGATCGCTTAGCCGTTAACCGTGTGAAGTGATTTCTCTAACAGCTGATCACTCAGCTGTTAACCGTGTGAAGTCAGTCTGAATCCCTCTCCAAAAAATTTTAGTTTTCATTATCATAATTTAAAACAGCTGAAACAATTCCAGAGCTACAGCTGCAGAAGGCCCATTTTGCAGCCTGCACATGAGGTTTGAACACTGGTATTCATGGTGAGTTGAAAACAAACATTTCATTGTCTGAAAATGACGCTTACAATAAATTTGACAATTATGTGCCTAAATGTACACACAAGGACTTGTAAAAAAAATGAAAACATGTTCAAGTAACCTTTCCTCACATTCTAAATATAGTTTCACAAACAATAAAAACTAACACAGAACAACATGCAAATCAATATGTGGGGGACACGTGATCGCACGCAGTGTTGTTTGGGCAAAATGGAACTCAATCAACACACACAGCATTGCCTGGGCCTGAAAGAGTTAATGAAAAACTGCAGAAACAGATATGAAAGAACAAAGCATTTAAGACTTGTGAAGTGCAGCAGACATACAATTTCTTCACGAACTAATTTATATCAGTTACTTACTGCCCGAGTTAAATTCTATGACTGTCAAATGTTAACGGTAATTTTTATTAGAAATCAATTGTTTCCAGCATTACAAAAAACACGACATAAATGATCAAACTGCAATAACTGTTTTCAATACTCACGTTTATCCTTGTTTTGAATGTCATGAACAATTTTTTGTTTGTTCAGATTAAGCAACACAGAATAGATTGTCTGACGCAATGGTCTATAGAGATCAATGTAAGATGGAAGTTCCCGTGTCATATCATCTTCCAATATTACAGGAAGTTTCACTTCGCCCTAAACATAAGAAAAAGAACTGTTCAAATATTTGTGCAGAAAAACATTATGAATACAATAAATCATAACACTGTACTATCTAGAAGTTAAAAAAAAAAAGTAACTATCTGTACTGGGCAGGAAATGGTTTTAAAAGTGCTTGTATGTCTTTCCACAAGTGTAGTCTTCTTCTTTCCCCCAATGAAGCATAGGCTCTCAACCAACTCAATCTGTTGTATCCTTCACAGCTGCGTGCAGCTGTCCCTGTCTTGATTCTTCAGCCACTAGCTGCCTTCTGTTTGGGTCTGTCTATTTCTATGTCTATGTCTATGTCTATGTCTATTTCTATGTCTATGCCCCAGTGGGTTTTGCAGACATTCTAGTTAAATTGTTGTCAGGTTTTCTCAGTGTGTTAGCATCTATCTAACGCCAGTGTTGTTTCTTCATCTCTTGGTTGTCTACTGGAACTTTAGTTCTCTTCCAAAGCTCTACATTAACGATTCTATCAATATAATTTTTTTCTCTCTATTCTGCGCAGGCACCAGCTAATGAATGTTTGTAGTAACTGTATTAGTTTTTAGAAGCTCCATGTTTTTGCTCAATACAACAGTACTGATTTAACATTACAATTAAAAATGTTAAGTTTAGTAGTAGTTTTAACTTCTTTTGACCTCCACAAATTTTCTAGGGCAATGAAAGCTCCTGCTGTTTGTATTGGTATGAAATATTTGTATCAGTTCCTCCATGTTTATCTACAACATGACTGCCTAAACAAACATGACCACATCTTGCAGTGGGATGCCACAGGAATATTTGCCTGATTTATTCTTGTTCCCTGAGGGATTTGTAGACCTAGTTGTGATCTCGTATCAAAAAGAGATTTGTGGAGGCGACAGATAAGAATGACCGAACCATCAGAAGTGCTGCTGTAAGTGATCTTACTAGAACAATTAGAGATAAGACGGAGGAAAACATTGTGCAAGTATAAACAATTTAAAACATACTGAAGAAAACAAATTCTGCACACGGGCCAGATGGGGATAGGTATAGTCATATAAGAAGTTTAGATGATAAGTAACTTGGGAAAATGGTGTTGCGTTTCAACAGTAATACAATAGCATCTGTTCCAATGCAATGGCTGCAAAGTTACCCTAGACCACTTCTGAAGCCAAGAAAAAGATCATACTAAACTGAATGGTTATAGAAATATTACACATACAGAAAATATTTGATAAGATTCTTGAAAAGATCATGGCTGGCAAATTACAGGATTACCTTGAAAAACATAGGCTCTTCCCAACCAAGAACAGAATTGTGGGAAAACACTGTGATGGCTTACAATGTATTTGAGAGTTTCAACATGATTGATTTAGAAGATGCCTATAACATAGTTTATGTATTAAATTTTACTGTGCAGTGAGGGGACAGGTAGGACAAGGTACAGACAATAAGTGAGGGGACAGTAGGACAATACGTGACCATGAAGGACAATAAGTTTGGAGGTAGACAAAGGGTAAGTGAGGGACAGGTAGGACAATAATTGTGAGGAGGACAGTTAGGACAATAAGAAGGGGGAGGGGACACAATGGACGATGAAGGGACAATAAGTGAGGGGGAAAGCGGACAGGACAGGAGGACAATAAGTGAGGACAGGCAGAATAAGGACAGACGGATGGAACGTGAGGTGGAATGAGAAAAGAAGAGGGAAGAAAGGACAGGCGAGATGGAGAAGGAAGAGTGTCTTGAGGACAATAAGTGAGGAGGACATGGATTATGAGGAGGTAGGACAGGACAGGATAAGTGGATTGGAGGGAGACAGGACAGGACAATAAGTGAGGGGGGGACAGGAGGGAAGGACAGGACAATAAGTGACCATGGGGACAGGCAGGACAATAAGTGAGGTGACAGGCAGGACAATAAGTGAAGGGACAGGTAGGACAATAAGTGAGGGGACAGGAAGGACAATAAGTGAGGGGACAGACAGGACAATAAGTGAGGGGACAGGCAGGACAATAAGTGAGGGGACAGGCAGGACAATAAGTGAGGGGACAGGCAGGACAATAAGTGAGGGGACAGGCAGGACAATAAGTGAGGGACAGGCAGGACAATAAGTGAGGGGACAGGTAGGACAATAAGTGAGGGGACAGGTAGGCAGGGTTCATAGCCAAATTTACCAATCAATTTCAAGGCTTTTCAAGGTCTTTTTTAAGGTCTCCTTAGTTTTTTTCAAGGTTGTCTCGGTTTCTTTTTTTTTGTAATACTGAAACAAGATTTTTGCCTTGTTCAAGGGGGGGGGTGTACTGAGCACACAATGGTACTTCATTTGTGCCACATGTGTTGGTATACCAGCACAGATATCATCATCATGTAGAATTTCCTTTGTCCTGACAAAAAAAAACCTCGGTCTTTCACCAGCTCTCCCGCCTCATGTACTTTTTTATGCTCAAGGAGTCACTTATATCCTAGTGCCCATCTTCGTGCTGGTCGGCCCCCTGAGCTTGATATAGTGTTTGAAATTTTTTTTTAGGCTTGGTGGTAGAGGGCAGCAAACTGAAGTCACTGTTTGTTCCTGGACCTGGTACCTGAGAGGGTTAGGGGAGAGAGAGAGAGTCATGAAGAGAGAGGAAGACACATGCTGAGGTAGGCTGGGAGAGACAGTGTAAAGATGGACAGATGAAGGTAGAGAAAAGAAGGAAAAAGAAGTCTGGGGAAGGAGGAAAAAATGAGAGGGAGGGATGGAGACATGATGAGGAAAAGGAGGGGAAGGAACAGCAAAAGACAGAGAGAGGGCAGGACAAAATACAGAAAGAGGGAATGCAGATACAGAGAAGGGAGATGAAAAGAGAAGAAAAAAATGGAACGAAATAGAGATATGGAAGGAGGAAAATATGGAACAAAGAGTTGAAAGAAGGGAGACAGAGGGAGAAGAGAGAGAACGGACAGGGTGAGAAGCAGATGCAAGCGAGAGAGATGTAGACATAAAGGCGAGAGAGAGACAAAGGACAGCACAGAGAGGGCAAGCAGACAGAGGGAAGAGAACCAAAGAAAGAGAAAAAAAGGCCCAGAGCAGGAGAATGGGAGGGAGGTATACAAAGAGGAAGTGATGAAGGGAGGCAAACAGACATAAAGCAAAGAGAGAGAGAGAGAGAGGTGGGTAGGAAAGGCAGTGACAAACACAGATTAAGAGAGAGGGGGGCAGGAAGGGAGACAAGATACATCAAAGAAAAAAAAAACAGCCACCTACTCACCCCCCCCCCCTACACAATTCAAGTGTAGTGGACACAACCACTAGGAAAAATATAGTTATGGGGCAAACAAATACGTAGATGAACCAGTAAAAAAAAATGATGGGGGGGGGGGGGGAAGAGAAGGAGATGAGGGGAGCGGGTAAGGAAATCTAGAGAAAATGAAAAAAGACAGGATGGAGAGGAGACAAAGAAAGAGATGGGACAGGAGAAAGGGCAAGGAAAGAAGAGAGGAAGAATGGAGAGAGAAGAAAGGAGAATAGTATAGAAGATCAAAGGAAAGGAGAAGGGGTGAGAGAAGAAAGGTAAGACACGGTTGTGGGGTGGGGGGGGGTTTGTAAGAACAATGAGTGCCAAAAATAGAATTAGGAAATCTCTAAGTGAGGCCACTTTTCCGGTTCCTACCCTCTCCCAATGTGAATGTGGACATGGTCCAAAAACAACAGTGCTAAACCCTACTGCCCCTGCTTGTCCTATCTGTGGTGTGTGACAACAATAATTCAATTTCCTTACACTTAAGGCTGGTGACCTGAGAGCCAAGGTCATTTTATGAAGAAAAAAAACTGTCCAGGGGATCCCAACCCACAACAATGATGGAAAATAGAGAAGTTTACCCACACACCCATAAATAGGTCAGACAAATAGGTCAGGGCAGCAGTGGACTTCGTTTTTATTTCTGGTTTTCCAATTACAGAAAGGAGGGGAGAGAGGAGGTGGTGGAAAGTGGTGTAGAAGGCTGAGCTGGTAAGGCGTGAGACAGAGGAGGTGAGAGAATAAAAGTTTAAGAAAAATAAAGTGGGAATGATTCAGGGAAGAGAAAGAAGGGAGTAAGAAATAAGATGAGATATAGAGAGGAAGGTAGGTTAGCAGAAGGGGTGGCACTCCCTCCCCTAGGTGTCATCCAATGTGGGAGGAGAAAAAAAGGGGGGGGGTGACGGCCAAAGTGTTTTTAAAAAAGTTTTTTTTTACACATATATTTAATGTTGTGGGAGCGGGGAATGGTGGACATGAAATGTTTCTGCACTAGGCAACACATAAAAACCTCTACACCAACTGAAGGTATGGAGAAAGAAAGAGAGAGAGAGAGAGGGAGGGAGTGAGGAATAGTGGCAAATACAAAGAGAAAGACAGGAAAGAAGTGACACAGACAGGCAGAAAGTGAGGAACAGGTAGGACAAAATTGTGAGGGGCGGGAAGGGGATGGACAGAGATTAAGGCCGCTAGGGAAAACAAAACACAATTCAAAAGAAATATCCACCATGTTCACACAGAATGCCCCCCCCCCCCCCCCCCCCCCCCCCCCCCCCCCCCCCCCCCCCCCCCCCCCCCCCCCCCCCGGAACAACTTCTGTGTACTTGGAGTTGCTTAGGAAGAGTTATGGAGCCGCCACATTTACTTAAACATTTTAAACAAGAAATAAAAATAGGGAAAAAGGGGGAGGGGGGACAGGAAATGAGAGAGTAAAAGGAAAGATAGAGAGAAATGAGAAGAAGATGAAGATCAGAAGGGAGGGTTAGAGACAATGCAAGGATGAAGGGAAAGGAAGGCGCAATAGGTAGGAAGAGTGAAAGAGGGAGAGCAAGAGAGAGGGGTGAGACAACAGAGAGGAATCCGGGGGAATTACAATACTGATCGCAAACAACACTCTGAAGAAATCCAGGCCAAAAAATAAGAACTGGAGAATCAGCAGTGCACACTTTGCTTAGCCCCATGCACTTAATTAACAGAACAAGGCCGTGCTTAGCCACACGGCGACTCTATTTATAAATACAAATGAACCGAGCCCCACCATTCCCAATGTAATCCTTTCTAAAAACCAGGGCCCTTAAACGTTTTAAATTTTCATTTGCCGTTGCTAAAAACAAAGGCACACCCCAAAACACCGAGACGGAAGGGTCCTTCCCCCCCATGCCACACCGGCTTCTCGGATTCTGACGTAAAAAAACCCCCGCCCTCCCCGGGCCTTTAAAAAGCCTTTTAGGCTGAAAAAAAACCCAAATAATCCCTGCCCTCACCCTAAAAGCCCTAAAACAAAGTACCAAAAAACTACCCAAATGGCCAAAAACCAAATGGCCCCCCCAAAAATTTGCCGTGCTAAAAAAACAAGGATTTCTGAATTTATTGCCCCGGTCAAAATTTACGGCTTTTAAGGCGAAAGGGCTTTTAAAAGCTAAAAATCCCGGTTTAAGGTTAACGAAAAAAAAACCCGGTAAATTTTCCCGATTTCCCGGGCCCCTACGAACCCTGGGGGAGGACAATAAGTGAGGGGGCAGTTTGGGGCAAAAGTGAGGGGGGCGGGGGGACAATAGGAAAGGGGCAGGAGGACAAAAAGTGAAGGGACAGGAGGACAAAAAGGGAAAGGGCAGGCGGCAATAAGTGGGGGACAGGCAGGGGCAAAAGAGGGGACAGGTAACAAAAAGTGAGGGGACATGTAGGGAAAAGGGGAGACAAAAAAAAACACGACTCAAACCTGAGTAAAAAGAAACATCCCCCATGTCCTGCGGATCATAGCCTAATGTTTTAAGATTGCAGGTTTTTCCCCGATAGTTTTTTGACTTTAAATTCTACCACGTTTTCAGAATGTTTAATGGGGTCAGTATTCTTTTCCCAGGTCAAATTCCAGGTTAGGCGCAGTTTCCAGGTCCTAGAACCCTGTTTTTGTCCTGCCCTGAGTAGTCAACACAGCTTCTAGCTGACAGACGTCTTAAAAAAATGTGTCAACATCCAGTATGTGCAATGACTTCCCAAAATGAGTCTAACCATCCAGTAGTGCGACGATCTTCCATCATTGATTCCCAAACCCTCCAGTTTTGGGTGATCTTCCATTGATGTTTAACCCCTCCAGTAGTGCGACGATCTTCCAACATTTATGCCAACCCTCCCGTTGTGCGCGATCTTTCCAAAATTGATTCAAACCCTCCAGTATGGCGTATCTTTCCCTTTTCATTGATGTCAACCTCCCGATGTGGATGATCTTCCCTACATTTATTTTAAAAAATCCCTATTTTTGGGGATCTTTCCCTAGAGATGTCTAACCATCCCGTATTGCGATGATCTTCCATAGATTTATGTTAAACCATCCCGATGGCGATGATCTTCCCTGATTGATGTCTAACCATCCAGTGTGTTGATGATCTTCCCTACATTGAGTTAAACCCTATGGGGATGATCCCATAATTTATGTCTAACCACCCCTTTTTGTGCG